>NDFZ01005327.1:38686-49151 GCA_002192655.3 Mamestra configurata
TTTTTTTTATCGACTTTTTATTGTTTTCCAAAAAAAAGACCCAAATTTTACATTCAAATACAGATTTAAAAAAAAATATAAGGCGTAGACTCTGAATTTTAATTTTATTTCGATGTGTATTGTTTAAGAATACTTTTAAATACAAAATTAGTGATATTAGTCACCTAGTTCTTTTTTAATTCACTCGCAAAGGTAAAACTTAAATTAAAGCTGTACATGTTACAGCTGTTTATAAGGCTACAAAAAAAAAACCAAAAGCGACCGGGATCTTCCAACTCCCTCATTAATTCCTCCAGTCTATCCTCTTTCTAATGTTGTGCCACATGCCATAAAAGTATTTCAACAACTTTGTGAATTCGCTAGAATTGTGAATCGAGTCACCTAAGGATAATATTCAAAATTATGATTAAAAAAAAAATCTCTTAAATGATACCTGTCAAACCTATAAATCTGCTATCTCATTCTTATCGTTAGGTAAATTCGTGTCTCATATACAGATATGAGACACGAATTTACCTATTTTTTTAATTTCAAGTATATCCCACGAAAGATACAGTCTTTCGTGGGATATACTTGAAATTAAAAAACAAAATTGCATTTTTAACATTTATTTAATCATTGTTACAAATCTTGCTCAAATTGTTGGCCTCTGTTGCGAATGCAGGCCCGACACCTGTTTCGTATTTCAACAGTTGTTGTACGAAGTCGTATTTCCTCCTTAATAGTATTGAATGCCGCTTCTATGCGTTGGACTAATACCTCCCTAGTTGGAACCTCCGTGGCATATACCAACTCTTTGGCACGTCCCCAGACATAAAAGTCTAACGGAGTTAGATCTGGGGAACGTGGCGGCCATGGAATAGGGCCATCGCGTCCAATCCATGCATTGGGGAACACATTGTCGAGATATTCCCTCACAGTCAATCGCCAATGCGCGGGACAGCCATCATTTTGAAATACAATGGGCACACGTTCATTAAATACGGGCACATCAGTCACTAATTCGGGCAGGTCATTTTGTAGGAATTCCAGGTAGTCTTCGCCATTGAGATTATCGGGCAGGTAATGCGGTCCNTAGGTAGCAGAGGCAGTGATGTCTCGACTAAAAAAATGGCGGGTCGGGCGGCGCGATTTGTTCAAACCGATTTAAGGTATGCAAGAAAGAGATAGAAGATAGATTTTACTGTGAAAGAGTGAGAAAACAAATTTTACCTCTTTCTCAAGTAACAGTTCCGCAATCAATATTTTTTCATTAGAATTTGGAATGTAGTTTTATGTGACTTGATTCACAATTCTAGCAAATTCACAAAGTTGTTAAAATACTTTTATGGCATGTGGCACATCATTAGAAAGAGGATAGACTGGAGAATTAATGAGGGAGTTGGAAGATCCTGGTCGCTTTTGGTTTTTTTTTTTTGTAGCCTTATAAATAGCTGTAACATGTACAGCTTTAATTTAAGTTTTACCTTTGCGAGTGAATTAAAAAAAAACTAGGTGACTAATATCACTCATTTTGTATTTAAAAGTATTCTTAAACAATACACATCGAAATAAAATTAAAAATCAGAGTCTACGCCTTATATTTTTTCTTAAATCTGTATTTGAATGTAAAATTTGGGTCTTTTTTTTGGAAAACAATAATAAGTCGATAAAAAAAAATCCACAGAGCATGAGGGGTGTTAAGGGGTCTGAAAGGCTAGCAGATGACCCCTTCAGTCGACCATTTCAATTTGGCACACGATGCACCAAACACCCTGTATATTCGAAATCAGCGAATTTTTCTCCGTCGAGTGATGACGGATTCATTAAAATCAGAGCACTTATTTGGCGTTTGAAACAATGCTATTTTTGGGTTGTTTCCAAAGTGGCAGTGTATTAACCGACGGGGATTTTGCATTTTTTTTTTAATTATGAACTTGAACCATACAATCCAGTTACCCTTTCCCAGATAAATAATTCAATAAGAGTTAAAGCGTTTTTCCTTTTTATAATTTCTATTAAGACGTAATTTGAATCATTTAGACTTCCACCAATTACACGGTGTGATGTCACTTAAACCATTTGTCCGTCACCCAAATACGACATGGAGCGTCGTTTAAGCCCTTTCAGCTGTATCTATTTTCCACGGAGGATGCTACTTAAACCAAGTAGTCGTTTTGTTTCAGATATTTTGTTTAGTCGTTAAAACATTTAGTCCTATTATTTTTTAAATGCATGTCGTTAAATACAGACGATAAAATGAAATTATGAATATTGAATCATTTTTCCAGTAATAATAAAAATAGGAGTCGGTCTTTCAATCATTAATTTCATTATTTACGTAAAATTTTCAACTGAGATGAAATGTTATAAACTTATATGTTTTTATTATTTTTACTTGGATTATGTTACTTATTCTATTGAGTAGGTAGTCGACATATTATTTTGAGAGAGTGATGACAATTTTAGGTTATCTCTCACCATTTATGTGCGATATATGTATAAAATATCAATATTATAGATTTTGTTGTAAGTAATTATTCATTACTCGTATCTTTGGATGCATTTTAATTATTATTACAGTAGTTAGACTTAGTTTGTTTATTGCAATAAAATTAGCCATATGTAACATACAAATTACTGTTTCAGTTATCTTATCTAAAAGCTTTAGATTTGCAGTTTATTTACGAACTATGTTTGTTAAGTACGTTTTGATGCTTTGTATTTTACTACTATTTAGCTCTAACTATTGAATATGATGTGACGACTCCACTTTAAGAGGTTCATCTTATGTATTTCCATTATAATTACTATATTTAATATTTCAGATAAATATGGAGACAGAAAGACAGAAATTCTACAAACACAAAATCAAACGAATTAGTATTTCAAACAAGGATAAATTAATAATAATAATTAAATATTTTTTCTTCCGTAATTGATGAAAGCGACAAATCTACAGTAACAATATTAGGAAGTACTAATTATCATGAACAAGTCAACGATTTAAGTATTATTCATTCGAGCACCACAGATCAAAAACCAGAAACCTTGTTTGATGACCGAATAGATTCAAATTATGAATCAAACTTTTATACCCATACTGTGGATGAAGTAGGTATATTTTTGATATTTATAATGTAGTAGTAGCCATTTACTATGTACACTAACATAGTTATTAAGAATTAAATTTTACCTATTTCAGACAAAAATGACAGATGAAAATATACCCGATGATTTAAAAGACCGTGATGTAATTACAAACAAAGTAACGATTGAAGTGGAAAGAGAGGTGATTTTTTATTATTTAGGTTGTCACTTAATAATAAGTGTTATTTTGACTTATAAAAAACATTACTGTAAAGTTTTATGAAAATACATAAGATTTTACATAAAATTGTTATACTTTAAGTAAGTTTTATGACAACCAATCTCAAGTAATACTTAATAAATAATACCTAATTATAGTTGATGTTCCTACATTGAGACTGATTTAACTCGATTATTATACAAAATTTTAATACTTTAACTGATGTTGTTGATTAAGACAAACAAGTAAATAAATATACGTAATTGATGTTCCCATTGAGTTTGTTCTATATAATTATTATTCTAAATAAATACTTTTACTAATGTTGTGTTGTGTGTATTTATTTATTTATTCAATATAAGCACCTGAGATTTTCAGTGATTGCGATATATCCAGGTTGTTTTAACAGCCATTGATAGTATTAGATGTAAAAAAATGTAACATCAAACGTTACAATTTCAATATTATACATATGTCACATAAGTAAATTAGCCTGCCAGTCATTTTAGTCCAAATTGGTAGTTGAGATAAATATCTTGCTACTATTAATTTTGGGCTACGTCACTTCATACTTTTTGGCTTACTCTGAAAATATACTGCGTCGTCGCTTAATTTTTTTTCCCAGTAGCCAATTGTAGTTATGAAGTCACTTAAATCTTTTTTCCATACTCTAAAAAAAAAGGGCACATTTATCTTTGTAATTAAAGATACTAATTAATACCGTTTTAATTGGTATTAGCAAAAACAAATTGATGTTTTTAATTGAATTTCAATCAAGTTTACCCCGTTCAAATAGCTGAAGAAGTTTTTTGTTGTGATTTTTTTTCCAAAATTTCAAACTTTAAATGGCTCTCCTGTAAAGTTGCAAAAATGTCGATTAAACCCAATAGCCTTTCACCCCTCGATATATAACTAGTGGCCCACTCCGGCTTTGCCTCGATGTTTTTTTTTTTCAAAATTGTCTTTCATAAGAACCTGCTCCTGACAATAACAAACACAGCAAAATAATAATTAGCGAAATTGGTCCAGCCGTTCACGCGTGATGCCGTGACCAAGGCAAATAGGGATTCGTTTTTATATATATATAGATATATAAGCTTCTGTTTCCCCATTCATACCTAAAATTCTTTCTAAGGCCACACAACTAAAACATTTACCATTTATTACGTATTTTCCTATATATGTACCAAACGAAGTTATTCGATTCCTCCGCTACCCTTATCGAACTATTCCTGTTACCGACGTTATGGCTGATAGGGTTATTCCTCCCGTGGGTATTATATCCTCGCTGTACAGTTCCCTATAGTGTGATTCTATCTGTGTACTATCTCAGTGTGATTCCGCCCTTTTTTATATAGAAACAAGATATTCGGAGTTTTGGTTTGACATTAAAACTATTTTGTTTGGTGTCCCTTGAGGAGTTTGGAGATTTCTTAATAGTCGGCGTTTGTGAATAAATGTGTATAGATATGATAGTATTTTTTTTTAGTTTTAGTTTTGTATAAATATTAGGTTGTGTTCGGGGTTGGGGTGAGATTGAGATAAACTAACATTAAAGATTATAAAGATGCTATATTTCAGTAATAAAGGAAAAGCTATTAAAACTAATGAGGTGAATGAGATGGGATTGAGCCGCGTCCGATATGCTATCCAAAAACGTACCGACAGTCGACTGTTTGTACTTAGGTAAAACATAAAATATTAAAGGCATATAGCGCGGTGTCGCAATTACGCTGACATGTTCACTTGTTCGGTGACTGACCCGAACAGGTTGTTTTTATATATATATATCTATTCATATATTCATAAAGTTTTTAAGATCCGAATGTATTCATAATACGAGATCATATTTTTAAACAGAACCGGCCAAGTGCGAGTCGGACTCTAGCACGAAGGGTTTCGTACCATTATCTATAAAAACGACAAAAAAATCATGTCTGTTGTATGGGAGCCTCCTTAAATATTTATTCTATTCTATTTTTTTTAGTATTTGTTGTTATACCGGCAACAGAAATACATCAACAACTGTGAAAATTTCAACTGTCTAACTACTAGATACAGCCTGGTGACAGACGGACAGACAGACGGACAGACAGACGGACGGACAGCGGAGTCCGTTTTACCCTTTGGGTACGAAACCCCATTAACTATCAGTATTATACGGTTATTTAAAATTGTTCAATCGAAATGAAATAATTAATCAGAATAAATATAATGATCGCTAAAGTTGCCCCTTAGTCATACATTCTTGTCAGAGTGGTTGTGGTTACGCAGAGGAGGTACATGGAGAGATGATCCATTCTGCCAGTTGGTCACGTTACGAGTACACTTGACCATAGTGGACTCGGTAGTTTTTTGTATCAGGTCAGATCGACCACGTGCTCTCTTGCCTTCTACCTAGCCCTGAATCACCAGTCTCTTCATCGAGTTCTCATTCCTGCATATATGACCAAAGAACTTCAGTATTCTTGTTTTCACAGTGGAAAAAAGTCGGTCTTTAATACGAAGCTCTTTGATGATGGAGACATTAGTCGAAGAGCGGTCCACGGGATCTTCAGGAGGCGTTACCAGCACCACATCTCTAGTGCGTCGATTTTACGGAGATCCTGCAGTCTCAGGGACCAAGTTTCGGAACCATACAGAAAGATTGGAAAGACAATTGCTATTCCACCAATTCGCACTAAACGTTTACAAACGTCTTTTATAATGCGTACAGCAAAGGAGTGGAACTCTCTGCCTGCGTCTGTGTTTTCGAACGCATACAACCCTAATCTCTTCAAAATTAGAGTGAACAGGCTTCTTCTGGGTAAGCTCGCTCCATCGTCGACTTTGTCTCTGGTATCTATGACCTAGACTAGAGTCAAGAGCAAAGCCATATTAAATAAAAATAAAAAAAAGACAAGGCTGATCATCATTTCAACCTTCATCTTCTTGGTTATTCTCTCACTGCCGACCTAATAATCGTCACTCGTCGGCTCTATCATCTCAATCAACTTGTCGACTGTTCACTTGACCAGAACGCTGGGCTTTTCTTCGGCCAAAGAATAAGAATTGTCATTCAACGCGGCAATGCTGCCAGCGTTCTGGTCACTTTTGCCATTGACAGCGAAGTGGATGAATGTTTCGATGTTCAATCATTTATTTTGTTTTTATACGCGTTTGGATGCGAATTTACTAGTCTACTTATTAAATAATATTAAGAAATATATACAAAACTTTTCCGTTACTGGTGACTGAGTGATTGCGTGACTGAGTGGCTGACAGACAACGTACAGCCGAAACTACTGGTCGTAGAAAGAAAATGAGAAAGCGGATTTCCCGAAATTCCTACGGGAACGGGAATAAACGGGATATGCGCGTACGAAGTCGTTAAAAGTCGGCAAAAGCTAGTTTCCAAATAAATAACAGTTAGAAATTATAATGATGTTTTAGTTATCACCTTAGCTGCTAAAGTTCGAAGTAAAGACAGAAAATATATTCCAAATACTAAATAAACATTTCATTATTCAAAAATAATTACTCGTCTGTCTGCCACTAAATTAATCGAAACAAAACAAAACAAAAGTCCTAAACACTCAAATATTTTTCATTAACCCAGTCTTTCTAAACATTGGAGTAGGTATAATCACCTATTTCATTAAAAAAAACATAGTAGAATATTTAATTAAACGTCTGAAACAGTAAAATTCTCTTGAAGTTTTCATTTCGCAGCTACACACAAAATTAAATAAGTGTCATGGACTGCTACGTAATAGGGTAACGAGATTTTCTAACTGGAGCTCTGTTTATTTAAACTATGTCGTTGTCGCCATGTTTGTGTGGCGTTTCTGTGTGGGTTTGTGTGTTATTTTCTTTGAGATAGCTAATTTTAGCAGCGGTATTAGTTTTAAAGTCTGAAATTGGTCTGTCTGTAAAGGTTGGATCATTTGGCTCCATCTGGCTTGGTCATGTTCGTGAACGGACGCCGTCAGTTGAGACTGGTCATCTCTCAGCTGCCACGGTTTATTTTCATGATTTGTTATTAGAATCGTTGTTTTTCCTACTCCGGACGATCGTGCATTTTTTTCTATATCGTTCTCACATATATGTATGTTTAATTTCAACAAGAATGATGTAACCAAAACATTGTAAAACATAAATTATTTAAAAGAGTGCCCGTGGAGTTTCTTGCACGTTCTTCTCCATAGAGATTTACGTTTTGGAACGTGCAAATAGCTTCATCTCTTTTGACGGACCAACCTTGACAATTCAAAGGTGCCTGTAAATGGTTTAATAATGAAATAAATAATTTGAGTTTGAGTTTGAGGTTATCTTATTAGTTTAAGCGTAAACCTACTGAGTTTTATGTACTTGTGCCAACTAGTCCACTTCCTCGGGTTCTAGACAAAGTGACAGCATTAATAATAATGACTATCACAAAGTACAGAACAAAAAGGTTTTCCCACCAAAAAAATATTCATGTAAAATAACGCCAAGTTAAAATGTGTTGCTGGGCCGTTTTGTAAAAGCATAAGAGAGACGTAGACATTCTTACGGGCTTATGAACAGAAAGTAATTCACTAGGCGTTAATTTTGTGCCAATAGGTCCTTGAAACGGCAAAGCCTATATTGACAAATGTGAAGACATAACCTAAAGCGCAGGTTAAAAGCATAATAGAGACGTAGACATTCCGGGCTTATGAACAGAAATTAATTCAGGCGTTAATTTTGTGCCAATAAGTCTGTGTTTGCGTGATTTTACATCTACTTTTATTGAATTAGATAATATTTGTGCTTTTTCTGGCAATTGATTTCTTCTCTCTGTTTTCCTGTTATTTTACGCAAACTTATCTATCACTAGACAGCAAATTATTGTGTATCGTTTACTACACATTAACATATACTTAAGTATCTCTATTTATTTGTATATTTATCACTAAAACACACATACTACATGACACTACTAAAACATACATAGCTGATTTACATCCGTACACTTCATGTATTTTTTTTATGTTCCTAGCTTGAAAATTGACAAAAGTTCCATTCAAACTTTCATCCTCCTTGTTTTAGAGATGGGGGGCAAAATGTACAGATTTCTTAATTTTTATGTTGTCTGTGAATTCTAGCTTTCCAACCAAGTTCAGTTTTATATGACTTTAGGAAGTACCCAACAGTTTTGATGATCATCAGTCGGTGAGTGAGTAACAAAATATGGATATTTTAGATATTAATAATTTATTAAGTATACGAGAAGCTCGTGGCTAAATAATAACAGCCGCATGGGTCGATCTTTAAGGTTAAGCAACGCTTGCCGCGGTTGGTCTGTGGATGGGTGACCATCTTAACATACCGAGACTCCTCCGTGCCTCGGAAAGCTCGTTAAGCCGTTGGTCCCGGCTGTCATTTGTAGATATTTGGCAGTCGTTACGGATAGTCAGAAGCCAGATAATCTGACACCAGTCTTGCCAAGGAGTACCGTGTTACCCAGTTAATGGGTTGTGGAGGTCTGGTAGGCAGCCGCTCAACGTAAAATAGTGGTATTCAGCTGAATCCGGTTTGACTGGAAGCCGACCCCTATATAATTGGGAAAAGGCTAGGCAGATGATGAATAATTTATTAAGTACAAGCGGACGTCACGCGGTTTCACCCGCATCGTTCCCGTTTCCGTGGGAGTACGAAGATAAAATATAGCCTATATTACTTGTTGATAATGTAGCTATCCATTGCTGAAAGAATTTTTGTAGTTTTTAAGTTTATTCGTTACATACAAAAATACAAATCTTTCCTCTTTACAATATTATTAGTATAGATAGGTAATATCTATACATCTAGAACTTGGCATGTTTAATAATAAGACACTATTGACATAATTATTCTGAGAATTTGGACTTTCTAGCACTATCCAGACCGAATCTGTAAGGGTACAAAAATACGACTAAACGCTTCGAGAAAAAGGTAGGTAGTGCCCTTCGCTTCCATTGTCTCGTCTTGGCGGGGGCACTACCATGCCCCCAGATAAAATAGCCTTTGTCATGCGTTATCAAAATGTCACGTAGTCAATCCATCCAAAACATTTTGTTTGAAGTCGTTTTGTCTTTGAAAACTGTATGCGTAGTTTTTTTTGGAGTCCACCACATCAACACGTTTCTATAACGTTTTGATGCACTATAAAATAAGCTGTTTTGGTTTATGATAACTCTCCTAAAGAACCATTTAGTGAAAAATAAAAACTTCTTGTAAAAATATCAAAAGACATTGTTGGCCGAATCAACTTTCAATCGATATTTGTGGAATCTAAGAAACATGATATTGGTTCTAAAATCATACCTTACGAAACCAAAGATAACAAATTTACTCAATGTTCTTCCACTTAACGGAACTTTACAAAGGGTATTGTGAGCTAAAATAACTAGAACTAACAATATACCGTTAACTGTCAAACTAAACAGACTTAAGTCATGATACCTAAACTCGATAGTTTCTAGTTATTTTGGTTTCAGGTGATTGTTATAGAAATTCTTGTTTTCCTTTTTGACATAATCTGATGTCGTAAAGCACAATTTCAAAACAAAGTAAAAATTATAGAAGTGTCAATGATAAAGCTCCCCGAAAGATATTCTAGAAAAAGGTAGCATTATCACTGTACACTTAAAAGGTTTGATGCTTAAATGTATTCGTGTTTTCACGATGCAGCTTAAATAAGTAAACAATAACTTTAATTTTGACTATAAAATGTTCCTACAGCGGCGATGGAAATGCACACTCTGTGAAAATTTCAACCTATTAGGGTGGTAGACCCCTTTACAGTGTCCCCGGAGATGTGCCATAACAGGCGTTGCACAGAGGGAGTGGTCTTTTAAGAGGTACCGGGGCAATGTGCTGATGGTGAACACCGGGTTGGTTTTAGTGAGGTGAAAATCGCACACTCCCAGGTCTTTTTCCCCAAAACTTCAAGCGCCTTTTGAAGGTTTCCCCACGAAAATAAAGGGTTCAGGATATACAGACGGACGGACAGCGAGGGCTCAGTAATATGGTTCTGTTGGTAACCCATTGGGTGTTGCGGAATTTGTTCGAAAGAGTCACCGCGGCCCTGGAAAGCAAAGGGCTTTAGAAGGAACACGGATGGGTTTTAGTCAGTAAGAGTCTGACACGCCCTTCCGCTCCACCCAGAGCGGAAGAAGTCATTTGATGATT
>NDFZ01005327.1:49283-257961 GCA_002192655.3 Mamestra configurata
AAAAAAAAAAAAAAAAAAAAAAAAAAAAAACCCATTGGGTACAGAACAGAACAATAATGACTTTTTCAAAAACCTGACCGCTAAAAACAACTAAAAAGTTACAAACAGTCGCTTTTCAAGCAGTTTGATGCAGTTGATGGCATTTAATTTATTTTCTATTTTTTTTTTTCTATTTTTGAAATCGTCACCTCGATCCTTTTATTTTGATAGCCTATTCGATAGGTTTTAGAACACAAAATGGCGCCGAAAATCGGCCATGTTATTTTTTATAGACCTAATGTTACTCTCACAATCAAGACAAATATAACGATACTTCTCAAGCTAAAATCCATCAAGCCGTTTAACCTACAGAGCGTGCCAAAGAAATAAATATACATACATACATACATTCGAAAAACATAACCTTCCTTCTAGCGCAGTCGGGTTAAAACATACCTGATAGCAATATGATGCCAGCGGAAGTCATACAAAGGTACAGCTAAGTATATGGAGCGGGACGTCCCTGAGCCCGCATGGACCAGCCTGGCCGCCCCTCGGCCAGCCAGCTCCAGCGAGAGGAAGGATCCCGTGCGTCTTCGAGACCGCAGCGAGAATAGGGTTCCTTGCCCGTAACCGCCGCTCTGGGGAAAAAACAAAAGTTAAACATGGTATTCTCGTTCTTTTTCCAATTTGTTCAGGGTTTGAACAACATGGCTTACACTTCCATACTCCTCTTTTAGTTGTAATCTCAATAATCATGCCTTTTTAATACATGTCATGTACGAGTATTCAAAAAATGTTAATCATTATATAGACCAGGACCCGTGTTTCGCTCAGTTCATGTATCGGTTTTTCCATCTTCACCAGCTCTCCTTTATGCATTAAAAAATAATTGAAAGAAATAATTATTTTTGTAAGACAGCAGGAACTCAAAAAGCGAATCGGTAAAAAATCGTTTAGAAAAAAAAAACTTTTTGTCGCTGACTCGGATTAAACGATTAAACTATTGAGGAAACTATTACGATTATTTTTTATTTCTTTTTATATTAATTTAAATTATTTATGGAAATTACACCATTTTTAAAAATATAGCACACACAGTAGCCCCCACTTTTCCATTATTACGACCAAGCTAAATCTAGTGAAACTAGACTGAATTTTAGTAGATTTAAAAATAAGCCTGAACTTAATTAAAAACTGGAAATTACATTATAACAAAACATTATCTTACAAAATATACGTTTGCATAACCATAATTTAATTTCATTCTTACGAAATGTTTAGCTCATGTTTTTCAGCGTCTACATAATTTAATTTAGTTCAATATTTCGAATACCTAATAAGGTGAGAAACCATATTCGTCCAAACCCAGATTTAAAATATTTTTTAAACAGCAGAAAGTGTTGCCTTTTATCTTTATTTAAATAAGTCGAGATAAAAACAATTAAAATAAGGTCTCAGTATGCAATTACTGCATTATTCATATTACAATAAACATAAACTTAATAAACAATCTTAAACAACGATTCCACTCTTCAAATGTTTCTCTGATAACGTTATAAATGTTTTACAAAGTTATCATATCAATTCTTTGAGCAATTTACTTGGAAATCAGCAAAGCAATTTATTATAAAGTATTTGCTTTGCTAAAGAAATAGCTTTATTTTCATGAAAGTAAAGCCAGTAAGTATTTTTATTCCCATTTACTTTGCGAAAGAGGATTTATTTAAAATTAGTCATTCCTTTCAATGATCTACGGTAGCTTCGAATCGGAATATAATCGTAATTACGTTTGTCAATGCAAATGTACGGTAATATTCAAAAAGCAGACGTAACCATTGTTTGACATGAATATGATAATTAAAATTATCATCCAAAACAGCTCGTTTCTACCTTTCAGTGGGCGTAATTAAATTCATTCGTATTCAACTTACCTCGGGACGTAATCTCAGTGAGATGAATAATGTGAATTCTCTGGGGAACGTCTTCCCCGCTGAGAAGAGTTCTGATGATGCAATCCAGATGTAAGAATTAGGCCTTAGACTGAAGGCATGCGGTCGATCCGCCACTGGCCCCCACCTGGCCTGTGCAGGGTGGAAGTTACGCCTTGCACCCGGCGCGAGCGGGTTTATTGTACCTTAGAACAATGAAATTATGATGTATGTTGACGTTATTGCTTTGCACGTGAACAATGTTTTAATTTTAATATTGCTTTGTGTTGAAATTGCGTAATTAATTTTCGTAAATTGAAATTATGGCTTTTCAACAGGTCTATTCTCGTGCTTTGGACGCGTTCAAATTTAAGTCAATGTCAAAGCTTGTCAAAGTTTTAGACATTTGACATTTGAGGTGTTTTTGACAGTTGGCGACTACGACGTGAAAATACGAGAACTTCCTCGCAGGGCTTTATTTATGCCTTTATTACTTGCAATACGAGACTAACGATTTTTATATTTAGCCCGCGGTATGAAAACTTTATGAGGAGTAAAATCGAGCGTTAACTAAAAGTGAGGCGTTACGTTCCTTTGCGTAACGAACATACTTCACGTATTATTAAGTATACTCAGCTTATTTAAGATGCTTTCATTTATCTTCTTTTTACATAATCTACACAAGACGTTCGTAAGGAGTAAACTCCAGTCGTGCGTTGGAGCTGATACACACACTTTCATTTGTACATAGCTATCTCAATCACACACACACGTTAAGCCAGGCCATGCCACGGCACTACGTCACAGCCAATTAAAAAATAATTCTACAACAAGCTGTTTTGACGCTAAAATCACTTCATCAAAATGTCACCTACACCCTGCATGCTTGATCGGTAGTAGTTTGGCAACTTCCAGTCGACCTATCGATTTCATGCTGATACGATGTCAGTTAACGAGCTAGTCTGGAAATAATTTAAAATCCAATATTCGTTTACGTTTACACGAGGAACAGTTTTCTAGTCATGCGGAACGTTTACTAAAATGTTTGCTTTTAAGGCTTGTGAATTGAGTTGAGGTTTGCGGAACAGAACTTTAAATTGAAATTGGTTTTTAGTAGTGTGTGGTTTTGAAGGCTTGAATGCCTGACCGTTTTTTTCGTTCGTATTTTTGAAGAGTTTAATGCAGTAGAGCAATTTCATTCCCTATTACCACTACTCATACTTCAGACTAATTATGTATTAGTTAAATAACAGGTGCCTACACAAAAGGATTACAACAGAGCGAAATTAAACAATAATCCCGCTTTAATCCTATCACAGAGCAACTTCACATTCCTCCGTGCCTTAATTACGGTGAAAATCTACTTACCCTCACAGTCGAAGGAGTTGCATGCTCTTCCTTGCTCTCCATACCCCTCGCAGGTGGGCTTCGAGCAGTATCTCCTTCGGGTCTGCCGCCCCCCTCCGCAAGTCCTGCTGCACGCTCCCCATTCCCCCCAACCGGCCCAGCCTGCAATATTGATAGATGAACTCTCTCTCTCCCGGAGTTATTGCAATAGTTTTCCGTAGTTTTGTTTGTGGAGAACTTTCGTACCGGGAGCTATGAAATTTCGTTTGTGGAGCTTACAGAGCGAAGAATTGTTGCAACGGCACCAACTGGAAACGCCTTTTCTTGTAACATTAATGGCCTAATATTTTCGTGCGCAATTGGCTGTCACAGGCATTGTATGAATTTACTATTGCCATGGGCCGTTAGGTTCTAAGAGTCAATGACAGAAGTTTTTAGGTTTTTAGGTCTGTCAGCGAGCAATGAAATGAAGTATTCTTGGAGTCTAAATCAAAGACCGCATAAGAAACAGTATACATCGTTCCAAAACTCAATCGCAGACGTAGGCAACTCAGCTGCCAATCTAAAATGGAACTGGGCTGGCCACATCTGCCGCATGTCGCAACAAAACTGGGCAAAAGTGGCCACTGTTTGGAAGGATTGGCCAGATGTGGCAAAAGACAGAGAACAGTGGAAGAAAGAAGGGAGGCCTTTGCCCTGCATGGGGACACTACATACTCATAATAATATAATAACAACTTTTGTGTGGAATTGTTTCTAAGCCTACCTATTTCTATTTTTACACAACGAAATATCAAAACGGATATATCAAATCATTAAAACTTCCTCATAACAATCCGAGGTTCGTAAATTTCCATAGTGTTTGTTATAAATGGCGATTCGAGATCTGAAAATACAAACTCATTTCTCTTAGTTTACTCTTCAAACTTCAGCAGTAAATTGCGAACTTCGTCCATCTATTTCTTTTACTTCGCTGTGTAATTAACAGGTAAATTTTAGTATTCATTAACGGAATTCTGGTAATGGCGTCCTGTCTCCGGCTGAGATTGAATTAGTGGTCACGGAATTACGTTATTTGGATGGTAGTACAGTACCTACCTTAGTACACTAATAATATTATGCTACGAAAATAAAGGTATCCCTAAAATTATCAGAAATTGGTAGCCGACCGGTCGAAATTGGCATTTATTATTGGAGACTATTATTGGATAAATATCTAGCGTGTACGTTCTAAAATAATCTGACATTGTTAGCATCAGACCGGTCTATATTTATTTTTTTATTGGAGCAGCTTATGTCTAGCGACAGAACGTCTTTAACTTTTTGAACGCCAAGCCACAAATTCGCCGTATTTTTTGTCACATATTTGTGAAGTTTGGCGTACAGGGTAAGCTTTCGTTTGTCACATATATGTGACCATGGCGTTAAAAAGGTTAAAAAATATGATTATTGCATCATGCTGACGACGTTGTCAACTATCTTAAAACTCGTCGATCGAATTGACAATAAAGGAGCAGTATAGACTAGAGCAGTGATAACATAAAGGTGGTACAAAAGTTCTCCTCACAAAATTACCTTTATTATTGACTAGAAACAAATGAGGAAGAGCAAAAGAAGTGCGAATACTTTCAAATCTCTTACCAACAGCGTTCCATATAGCTATATCAACGCCAAGGCTCCAAGGTACGGCAGAAGCTGTAGCCTCCAACCAAGGACCATCAGGAGGCGTAGTCTCCAAGTCCACTGCAGGATCACTGATCCTCGCAAAGACCACCAACTCACTCTGCGAAGGCGTCATACTCCAATTGAAGCAGTCCACAAGTTGTGGACTTATTTTTAGATTCACCTGCCTGTAGACAATGTAAGTTATCTTAAATTGTGTTCTTGCTTCTCAAAGGTAAGTGGAATAAATTATGTAACACGATCATACACAAACTCTTAACTCTAATTAGGTCACATGAAATAGAGCACTTTGAATTTTCCGTCCCTAGCTTGGGATTAGATTAAAACGGAACATTTTCTTCAGAGTATAGGTTGCTTTGATGAAATACGTTGTTAATATATTTTGTAATATTATTTTGCGTGCTATTTTCATGTCGAGACATGGCTCATAGTGACATGAAACGACGGAGAATGTTTTGTTCGGAAAGATACGAGTAGTATCAATATTATCAAATTACTTAGTAATTTGTATTTTATTTATTGGCATTATGATATAATATTGTGGTGTTTCTGGGAAATATAAGATACCGCTACTGTCCGTCTAGAGTTCTATACAATTTCTGTTATTTTATAGAAGTATGCGGTACAGAGAGTAAAGTCCCGCACATCTCCACTGAAAATGGGAGGATCCTCTTAGCAGACAGTTGTTGTGTCTGGTGGGCAACTGCCCGATAGTTGATATTCGGACTGTTGTATATGTTCAAATCGCACAGAGAACTTTGCTTGCGCATTACAGGATTTCGTTGGTAGTTCATCGCTAACAAAATTGATTACGTTGCGGTTCTTTTTGTTGCAGTACAGATTTCGCTTCTTAGTTTTTCATTTAGTGGCATTGATGTTGCAACAATTTCATTTAAACTCCCACATTCAAGCACCTACATATTTGGTACCTTGCAGTAGGTATCAGTCGGTTTAACTTCCCAAATTCATTCATATAATCAAATGATAAGCAGAACTCCTTTACAGTTCTTAATTTCTCCATTTACTCCGTTTGAAATCTACGACCTTTTTACACTGGGTTAAGCACTGGCACAGTTTAGCTCGAACTCGACACTACTTGTAATAGAAAAGACGGTCAAGAAATATCTTAGAAAACGCAGCAAGTGTGCCAAGTATTCTTGGAAATGAAAACTTAAATACAGTCGTTAATGCTGTCTCTGAAAATACTAGCTAAGATAATATTTTCTTTGAAGATGTCTTTTTTCACATCTCCTGGTTTTATATTTTAAAATTTACAACTCTAATTTATTCGAAAGAATTTTATAAACGCGAGGTTTGTCTTTAGTTAAATTTTATATTTTTTTATACATGATTGACATAATATGGTCTTTCGTTTTTGTTTTGTTATGTTATTGTTGTAGAAAAGTATAACCTCTGTTGTGCGGACTTGTTTTTATAGATATATTGTTTCTTAATGTATTGCCTAGTTACTTGAAATAAACACTCTTGTCATTCAGCATCTTTTTCTAACTCTTATTTTACTAATAATATATTTAATACTATTCCAACCAAATATCACAACACGTTATCAGCACGAAGCTGTGGAAGAGTTTAAAATATAATTTGTAATAAAATTAGTTGAGTTTCTTGTGTGACTAAAAATTTTACTAGTCGAAATGTCACGTGAAACTGGAGATGCTTCGAGTGTTAATAAGNTATCTTGGGAGTCCAAGAAGCAACCTACTGTTGCCTTATCCTCGGCGGAAGCAGAGTATATGGCACTAGCGTCTGCCACGAAGGAAGCGTGTTACTTGCGTCGATTTATCTATGAGATAACAGGTAAACTTTCATCAGTTAACTTAGCTTCTGACAGTCAGAGTGCCATTAATCTGGTTCGAAATCCCGTACACCACAGCAGGACGAAGCATATTGATACTCGTTTTCACTTTATTAGGGAAAAAGTATCCGATAACGTTATAATGTTAGAATATGTGAAAACTAGTGATATGCCTGCTGATGTGCTAACAAAGCCACTAGGGCCTATAGTACACAAACGATGTACAGTTAGCTTAGGTCTAGAAACTTAGTTTTATTATTTTTTGTTTTCTGTTAGTGTGTTTGTCTTGCACAACTTCGATTAAGGGCGGCTGTTGTAGAAAAGTATAACCTCTGTTGTGCGGACTTGTTTTTATAGATATATTGTTTCTTAATGTATTGCCTAGTTACTTGAAATAAACACTCTTGTCATTCAGCATCTTTTTCTAACTCTTATTTTACTAATAATATATTTAATACTATTCCAACCAAATATCACAACAGTTATGAAGAAGACGGTGCGTGTTACCCAGTTAATGGGTTGTGGAGGTCTGGTAGGCAGCCGCTCCACGTAAAATACTGGTATTCAGCTGAATCCGGTTTGACTGGAAGCCGACCCCAATATAGTTGGAACTGCTAGGCAGATGATGATGAAGAAGACGGTGCTATGTTGTGTGCTTTTGTAAAACAGGAACAAGTGGTGTTTTAAGTAAATTTTTATTCTTTTGGTTAGACCTTTTGATGAATTGAAATCAGGCCATTAATCCACTACCATAATAAAATTATTGAACGGAAAAAGCTTAGTTAAATTGATAAAGAAACAAAGTTCACTACTTTTCCGTTACTTGCAAGAATGCAAAAATTAAATGACCTAAATTAAATACTTTTGTTTGATGGAATCGTTTGAAATCCATTGTTTTGTTTATAGAGTTAGAAAAGGAAGAAATATTTTGAGAATGCTTACAAATTAATGATGCAATAAATAAAAAAAATATTAAAAAAATAACAATAAAAAAATATATATAAATGCGAAAGTAACGCTGTCTCTCTGTTACGCTTTGACCGCTAAACAGCTGGTCCGATCGTGATGAAACTCGATATGGAGATAATCAGAAACCTAGAAACGGACATGGGCTATTTATTAAATTCGTCCGCATAGTCGTAGCCGAAATCTACACAGCCGAAGTCGCTGGCAAAAACTACGTCTATATAAATGTACAATTTTACCTTCATATCAAAACCATTTTGGTTGAAACGTGAATTTAGGAACGTTACGTAATTTTTCATTTATGGCCGGTTTCTACTGTTGTGTCAGTAGTAGCTAATTTAACAGTTGGTTAAAGGTAGATACGTTATTGAAACCGGCCGTTAGTTATTCAGAGATACTATCACCGATAATATTGTTCATTTGTCAGTTAATTACAGAGCCAAAAGTATTACTTGTACATTAAAATTACTCTTTTTGTTATTAATCTATGCTAAGAATAATAAACCTGAAGAGTTTGTTTGTTGCTCTGGAAATACCGGTCGGATTTGGAAAATTATTTTTGTGTATATTAGCCACATTCATGAGGAAGTCTATAGGCTATACGGGACTGGGAAAAAACGGGATATGTGCGAACGAAATCGCAGGCAAAGCTAGTATTTTGTTAAAGGACGTTACTTAGGCTTCCATATGATAAAACAAGTAAGTGGTAGATATATTTTGACATGGACTTGTCATGAATTTGATTATGATGACTGATGGTTTAAAAAAAAATATTTACACAAAAATATGTTTTATGTTACAGAAGTCTTAATTATATCGCTAAATAGTGGGACTTATTATTGAATACCATAGTTGCGCTGAGAATTATTCAATGAATATAAATAAAAATCTAAATGTGGATTTTAGTAATAGCTCCTCCCTTAGGAATGAAGTTAAAGTCAAAAGTCCCATTTATTTGAGATAAAACTCAAAGAGGCAGACACAAAAATAGTTCGGGAGTTCCGAAATGGTTTCCTGATGCAAGAGTTAAAAGCTTTTATTTGTGTACTTTTCAATTACCTTTTAGAAAACCTTTTCCACACCCAAAGCTTCCTTCCTCTTATGGTATTATACTCGTAAATAGTGCTGACTGGAATGCGTGGAATTTCGGAAATCAATAATTATGTTGATACGATTTGAACATAAGATATTTTTAATCTCGGTATAATTTTCTCTTAAAGAATAGCACCATCCCATCACTTCACGTGGGTGTCGTGGCGACTAAGGTGCTCACCAGAGAAAGGACAGCAGTATTCTCTGTGCATTGCAAAGCTACACTGCGATCGCCAACCCGCTTGCCAAGTGTGGTGACTATGGCAAACCCCCCTTAGGAGAAGGCCTATGTCCAGCAGATGACATATTTCGGCTGATATGATGAACATTTTCTCTTGGGGTCATTTTAACGCGTGAAAACACTTTCGAAAAGATTAGATTTGTTTAATAGTCGACCCATCTGAATAAAAACCCTAAGAGCTCGACGTGAAAACTAATTTCAAAATTTCTTTCGATCTGTTTTGGCTGTCAGAAAACCAAAAACTTACTTATTGTTCAGTATTTAACTTCCAAAACAGTGTACACATTCACAACTTAATTAGGAACAGACATATTTTAGTATAATTAGAGCTTTGCAATAATTGTGTTCACTGCACTTTTACAACATACTTTTGCATTAAGCACGATTAGTTTTATTTACGATTTAGCAGGAGCTGTACACGAAATAACTTTTTACGAATAAATAGAGTAGGTAGATATTTTCCTGGGGACTGCATTTTAAATTCAGTGATAAAACTTGCAATGAACTAAATAGTAATAAAAACATAAACGTGGGTATCACATGTTATATTTTATTTATTACACTATCACTTGACAAAAACTTAACGAGTTTTCCCAGAGGGGAAAGAAAAAGCATCATTCTTCCTGGAGAAAAATGCAGTTTTGTTGATTAGTTTTTGTAACAGATATTTTATTTTTCACACGACCTTACTAGCTTTTACCGATGGCTTTGTCACTGAAAATAGAATTATAAGTATTATATATATTATTTGTATATTCTTTCCGAAACAAAATTCCTATTTAAATTTTATTTTTATTTGTTGTACACCTACCACAGTATAGAATTTATAACCCAAAGATTGACTTTTAGAGAATGCCTTGATGCATTAAGTCCGCCCATGTACCACTATTGTACATAAAGTTTAAATAAATAAAGGTATTTCACGTACGCATTACTGGTTAAAAGTATTCTACGTCTTAATTCAAGGCCATAATCAGCTTTTGTTCCAAATTTCCCGATTTGTTGAGCCATTGACGTTGATTGATTAAAAAACATCCATCCAGTCATAAAAAAAAACATATATCTTCTAATTGGATACAAAAATTATCTATCAATCTAATTAATTTACATGCACCTAATATGCTAACTAATTCTCAAAACTAATTTTGCTACATTCCTCGACCAACAGCATTCTCTTCTGTTGTAATATCACCGCCATCTTGGCCATACTTACTAAGCCGTTACTATAGAGTGCCGTTTATACAAGACTTAGTTAGGTACAACTTTTCGAAGAAGTCTATTTTGAGTAAGGATATCATGAGATGAGGTAATTACATCGTCCATGTAAACTAATTTTTGTTAATACTTGAACCGTAACTTTCTGTAACAAGACAAATTATTTAATACAACTAAACAGCCTTTTTGCGTATTATCTAATACGACAGTGTAAGTTTTTTTCGTTTCTTGTTACCACTATCTTTACACCTCGTAATGTTACTTTTAATAGAACTTGATTGTATCCGCTACCCGAATCCAAAAAAGGTAGTTGGCGAAAACTTTTTACGACGGGCTTACGTGACTTCTTTTCATGATACGACGAGCCCAACAATCCCAACATGTCCTAAATTGAGTGGGAATCCGACTAAATGCCTTGTCAGAGCGTAGCTTAGGTATAAGACCGCAGTAAATTGAATCTGTAGTCACTTTTCGTAGATGATTGGACTCGTAGGAAAATAAATATGAATGTCATATCAGTTTTGACAAACAAAATTTATTGTGTTTGCTTTGTTTTTTTTAACGTAAAATGTACGCAACTTGTGATTATTTTTTACTTCAAGAAAAGAAAGATTTTTGTTTAACCTCTATGTGAAATTTCAGTACGTTATATTGTTCGTGTAGTATAGTTCTAGTAGTTTGTGTCAATCAATGTTTTAAACTAAGTTGTGTTCTTTAACGTTTGCTCCACCTCAAAAACAAACTTTATTTGTTTTTGAGGTGGAGCAAACGTTTGGCTTCATAGCTTTACTTTGAAGCCAAACATTTATCCTTTACAAAAGGTAAAAAAGCAAAAAAGAGATTCCTCACTAGATCGTTACAGTCAAAGCATTCGCCAAGAAACTGCTTTCCATTAATCAGTAGCTCTTCAACCTTATTTCAATAAAGCTGAGTTTGCCAGCTATAAACACCAACGCCTGCATCCGAAGTACATTCCGATCACGCAGCACTTTTGCTGGGAAAATTTAATTATACGGATCGCGATCTCTCAGAAACTTCGTTGCTTTAATTGAGTTCCGCACTAATCTTTAACTTGCTTCCTCTGTGTGCCAAGACGCAAGCGATAAGCGTTTATCGGTTGAAAGTTTTAAAGATGTTTTCTAGAATGTTCGATAGTGTACGATTTTAAGTTTGTAAATTACGATAGAAGTGGTTTTCTAAAGTCCTGTATAGGTATCAGTGACTGGTGAACTTGTTCTTTGATCGTGTTTTGATCGTATTTACCAATTCCCACACAGAATGATCACAAATGGAATGTTACATGTAGAGTGTCATTATAACTTTTGACTGGCCTGTTGGTCGAGTGGTTAGTGACCCTGACTGCCAAACCGGAGGTCGTGGGTTCGATTCCCACCCAGGACAAATCTTTGTGTGATGAGCATGATCATTTGTTCTGTGTCTGGGTGTAATTTATCTATAATATGTATGTATTTAGAAATATATAAGTATGTTTATCAGTTGTCTGGTTGCCATAGCACAGGCTCTGCCTAGTTTGGGATCGGATGACCGTGTGTGAGTTGTCCCAAGATATTATTAGATATTATTAACTTCTCCAAATGTTGGTTATCAGCTGTTGTAACATTTAATCTTGAGAAATAAAAACCAAAGAGACTCAAGAACTTAAAAAGATATTGCAATAAATGATGAAAATAGTTTTAGTGTTGGTGTACGTAGTTTTTGTGTTGTTTTTTCAGTTAATAGATATCCATAAACAATTTCAACAGCACTCCCCTCCGAAATTAAACCAACGAACGCAACCACAACAGAAAGTCACAACTCACTACAATTACAACAACTTTTCACTTAACACATCCGTCAGTGCTTATAATTTAGCCCATACTGCCTAACTTGTGCGTGTTTGCTCCGGTCTTCTTGGGCAAACTTCAGTACTTTCAATACCGCCGCGGTGGCTTTCACTTAGTTTGTTTTGTTAACCGTTTTATTACGCTACACGGTAAGATTGAGGTCTTACATGGCACCCTACTCTTCTTCAATGTAAGCGAGATGATTTGTGACGGGGTTGCGGTGAAACGTGAGAGTTTAGTCGGGCCACATTTGGGTGAAGTTTTGGATAAAATATTTGAAGAGAAATTAAAGGTCTTTAAGTTGGGTAAGAAGTTAAAGAGTTGAGCAGATTTTAGTATGAAAAAAATATCCAATAAAATAGCGTGGTATTTTCAAGTTTGTCTAACTCAACAAAGAAAAGAATAATCACGAAACGTCATTCAGCCGTACTTACAAAAAAATCCTCCCTTTACTTTAAAATAATAAGACAGTCTTATAGCTACTGAAGATCAAAATATTTATAAAGTTCACACTAATTCTCGTTTCAAAGAAGCAACAAGCCATTATTTTGGTGAAGACTTACCGGTATAAGACATAATGGCACAAACAACAATTACGACAGCGTATATTGTAGGCGGAGACAAGGGGCTCATGTTAGCGCGTAATATGTAAGACGCTAATGAGACAATCATAATTAAATCCACTATCACGCCTCCCCGGGGAATCCTTTATAGAAGACGGATGAAACGTAATTTGAAACGGCGTGGAGTCAAGGTGTGTGTGTGGTGTAATGAAGACGATAAGTTAATCTTGATAAAAGTGGGAAGAAGAAACAAATTGTGGGTGTTGATGGCTAGATGTTTTAAAAAAAACTGGCCAAGTGCGAGTCGGACTTGCGTGCAAATGGTCCAGAACGAATATTTAATATGTTAACACTATAGACTTCTTATAGGGTTTTCTGTAATCGGTTCTTGTAGGGTTTTCGGTAAAAAACTATATTCTGCATGTTTTTATTATTTTAGGCTCAGCACTTTCGAAGATTAAGGGGAACGATAATTTTTCATATAATATCTTAAGTAACTATATAACTGTTTATTTTAAAATTTAAAAAAAAATCATAGTTATAACCCTCACAATAAGCCCTTTCATTTGAAATATTTTATTTTCTAGTTTGCATTCCTGTTTGGGTCACAGAAATTCATACGTGTACCGGATTTCAACAGAATCGGTCCAGTAGATACGGAAAAAATTGTCTATGACAGACTGACAGACAGAAAGATACCCGAGTGATCCTACAAGGTTTCCGTTTTTTACGGATATTAGGAACCCTAACAATCGAATTAAAAAAAAATATCAACAAGAATAATTATCATCTTCCAAACGAACTTGATATAAAAACTTAGTTTTAGTCCAAATTCGAGTCAAAATTCAGAAAGCTTAACTGTGCGTTTATAGAGTATCTTTAGAATAAGTACATATTTTAAAAAAAATACAAAACCGTGTCTATTTTGAAGGTGATTGGAAAGAGACTGTAAGCCTTTAATCGATTAGCAAAATGAACCGTAGGTAAAGATTTTTTCAGCTAAATTTTACTTCATCCAATAGGTGATTTAATACAAGATCTATGATTTCCGTGAACCGTGGCCTTTCCAAAACGTTGATTAACGTAAGCTGATAATGATCTATCATTATGTTAAAAATATCTTTCTAATTGTCAGTTTAAATCGACTTTATAAGGTCAGAACAATCAGTTTAATTATTGTTAAAAGTCCTTAAATGAAATCATTAAGGAAACGATCATTATTTTAATAATGACACCATTTCAAATCGAATGAATATTTGGCGTAGGTGTACTTTTTACATAAAACTTTTCAGTATAGTTTGTTAATGATACAGTTTTTAACTTGATGGACTTTTGAAGCACCGGGATAATGCCATTTGATTCGTATCTCTAATAAGAACTAAGCTAAATGTTAAAAAAACTTTTTTACAAAAAATAAAACCGACTTCAAAAAACGAAAAACACCGATTGCCGAAATTAAAGTAATTTTATACTTTGTAGTGTTTTATTTGGAAGTCGGTTAGAAAGTATATGAAAAACATTGTATGTGCTTTTAAATTTGAGGGTTGCCCTCGATTTCCCTAGGATCCCATCATCAGATTCTGACTTGGTGCCAATAGGACCACCTCAGGAGTATAACTTTCGAATAAAAAAAGAATCATCAAAATCCATTTATAATTGACGGAATGATCGCATAACAAACACGAAAAAAAAAGCATATAGTCGAATTGATAACCTCCTTCTTTTGGAAGTCGGTTGAAAAATATAGTCATGGCTAAAAGTAAAAAAAAAAAAAAATACCACTGACTTGCTTTCCAAACGAACAAAATTCGAATTGAAAGCTTACAACGTACAAAATATGTAACAGCTAAGTTGTCTATCTTTTTTTTGTTCCTATTACCTGGTTACTGTGTACAAACAGGTAAGTAGTTTAAGTAGTAGATAGTAGCTGCATTCATATGCTTACCACTTGAAAAATATATCAAAATGAAGGCAATTTTATCTTGGAAACAGTAGTATAGTCAGTGAAATTTTAATATAAATATTACATTGCTTTTTTTTTAATTATAGCCATGACCATGTTTTTACGGCAACCCTAATGCCATATGTTTAGAAACATATTTTATTTGATAAAATGTAATTTTCATCCGGTAAGCAGGTAAGTGAAGGTCAATCTTACTTGGGATTTTGGACTATATACAATATAATTTGGGCTCTTTGACCATCTTAATCACTGATAGAACGTCTCTTTGTATTGGTCTTTTTTTTAGGCGCTTTATTACACGGTAGGTTTCGCTGTCAGTTTAACCACAAACAAGGCTGTGATTGAAAGATAACCTATCGTCGAATGCAGTGACTGATGGTTGCACGAAATAGATTGACACTAATCTGGATATTTGATAAGTCACGACTTTAAAGTGCTCCTTGTTTATGGAATGGGTCCTTGTCCTGTTTTGAATCTCGGTTGTCAGTTAATAATATAATTATCGTCGCCATATGAAAGATTATTTTAAGTTTACGGTAATGTCGATTGAATTCCATCACTCGCCATCAATTATTCGTCAATCATGACTTTTATAATTGACTGACATTTGCATGACTGTGTACACCTCACAATTCCAAACCCAAAGGGTAACCAACGAGACCCTATTACTAAGCCTCCGCGGTCCGTTCGTCCGTCTGTCTGTCAGCGGGCTGTATCTCATGAACCGTAATAGATAGACAGTTGAAATTTACCTCTACTAGAAACGTAAATTTTGGCGTTTTTTGCTCGTTCTTAATAATGGCAACGGGTAGATTCTTGACATGCTCTCAGAGTTTGTATTGATATAATAAGAAAGTTATATTTAAAAATTGTCCCCATACAACAGACGTGTTTATTAGATTTTTTTGCACCATAACATTTTAAAATGGATTATAATAATGGCAATGATACGAAACACTTCATGCGTGAGTCAGACTCGGACTTGGCCGGTTTTTACGCACAAAGGTCACCGCATCACCCAAAGATTGACTGGGAGAAAATACAGAAGGCATCAATTCATCCTCTGTACTTATAATTATGTGCTTTAACCATTCAATAAATAATAATTGTTAAAATGCTAAAGTTGACTCACCTATCTGTGGTATTGTATGGTGAACCAGCATACTGGCTGATGGAAGCCAGCTCTACGCCCCCTCTGTATATTGACACTAGAGCCAAGTCTAGTGTTTTACTCTGAAACAAACAAGAAATAAGTCAACACAGGCTTCAATCTTATCGGTAAAAAAGTATCGTTACTTAATAGCAAGATGTTTAAAAAGGCAATTTAAAAAAGTCAAATATTTCCTCATTTAAGCGACTTGATATATAAAGCAAAGAGGGCACTGACAAGATAAAATGTATGACGTCAAAGGAACGAAATATACTTAGCGTCGCGGGCGCGCGGACAGACGTCATACATTTTCGTCACAGCGCCCTGTCCGCGCGCCCGCCGCATGCCCGCCGCGCGCCCGAAACGCATCAACTTCTAAAAGGCACTGGCTGACATTTGTCCAGACTGAGTTCAAGATAGGAATATGACAATTGGAAGTAAATCGATATCAGAAATATCAATTGACGTAAGGGACATTTTGGCATTTTGCGTAAAAGAACCTTACGTTAATTATCGTAGGGGCAATTTGGCATTTTGGGTAAGTGTCCCTTACGTCAATTGAAATTTCTGGTATCGAAATAACTGTTTATTTCAAAGAGAGTATAGAGGTGTACTACGATAGGCTATTTGTGGATCTCCTCTTCAAAGCAGTAAAATGGCAATTAATTAAATATGTGGTCAAAGTTGCGATCAACAACTAGTATGTTGTGTATAACTGTAAATCTACACGTAATTTAATTATTGTAAAAACATTACAATATTTGATTTTAATTATTAATATGCGATATTATACTTTGATAATTATTATTTTTCAGCAAACAGTATAAAAACCTTTTATAAATTGTGTAAAGATCAGTGTAAATTAATAATCAACCTCCATCAAATTATTTTTGTGTATAGAAATAAATTAAAAATGTTGTTTATTTAGGCGTCTTTGTGATTTTATAAATGGCCGTCCTTGAAACAATTTTTTTATATTTATTTTTGTGATGTTAGGTAGGAGCGGAAGGAAATTGTTATTTTAAGGTACATCCTGTTTATTGTGATATTTTTAAACTTGATTTTTACGAAAATTATTGCTCTGTTCTTGTGGCTCGCAAATTTTGATTACATATAACTAAACTACCTAGGGAGTATTTCTGTAGGTTACTTTTTTTCTGGCATTACAATGAAAATAATTATAATAATAATAACAATGATGCAGCACAATGATAATCGATGTTACCATCCCGCATGACGAGAACCTCGTGAAGGCTGAGAAAGAGAAGCAAATCAAGTATTTCGACTTGGCACACGAGGTTTTCTACATATGGAATATGGACTCGGTTGTCATCGTGCCGGTTGTCGTTACGGCCAATGGTCTCATGGCGAAAAGCTTCGACGATCATCTGTCGAAGCTGTCGTTGCGCGGTTGGGTAAAAGGCCTGATACTGAAGGCAGTACTCCTCGATACGGCTCGTATTGTGAGGAGGTTCCTTTCTCTGGAGCCCAAACCACCGGTAGCTTGGACTCAGCTCCCGACACCGGCGGACTACTATTTTTCATATTTTTAAACGTATTTTTTAATGTGTTTTTTTTTTAAGATATATTTAATAATGAAAATAAGTATGTAAGGAAAAATATATAAAGAGAATAATAATAATATCTTGGGACAACTCAGACACGGTCATCCGATCCCAAACTAGGCAGAGTCTGTGCTTTGGCAACTAGACAACTCACATACATAATGAAACCTTATTAAAAATTACAGTATCTCTGGAGATGAAATTAAGACAAAGAAAACATTAAAAAAAACAGACGTCCTACTTTACATTGAGGAAAAAAAGAAATGCCAACCAAATAATAAATTACTTCATCTTGTTAAACAAAGCCAACATTTGTAAGTTACTCCTCAGAAAATTATAATTTTACACAAAGTAAAGTGCGTACATCTTCTGGGCACAAAAAAACATACCTACGCTTATTTGTCTTTGTGGGATAAAGAAACAAAATACGGATTTACCAAAATGACTGCGACATTTCCATAAAACGTGAAGATAATCGCTCGACGAGTAATAAAATCTAACACATGTAAAAACCTACGTTAACCTCCCTCACTAAAGTTCACTTTTCTTTGGAGGAAAATGAAGGAGTTTAGGTAACATGGGTATCTGTCTTTTCTCATACGTTTGTATGAGGGTTTGGTCGAGAAATATTAATATTTTCTCTTGTCTCTGGTATATTTCTTTGGCTCTTAGTACAGAGACAAAATTCCTCTTCCGGAACATAAGGACTGGCCTCTGGGTCGGTGCAGTTGCAAGAAGTTATGTCTTTAAGAATACATGTTTATGGACTTGGGAAGGAAGTATTTTAAGAGGGTTGTCGCGGAATATAAGTTTTATGTTACACGGTTACGAAAAGGAAGATGCCCACCTGGTTGAAATTTATTGTTTACAGTTTAACGTTTGTTGACGTCAATAAGCAGTCTGTTTTGTCGACATTAAGAACAATAATTACTCAACAGACAGATGTGTTGCTGCGGAGTTTGTTGCGCCACTTCTTCTTCCCAGCTAAAACACTAGGAAGTGTTGACGGGTGTTTTGGGGGGCTGTCTCTATGTAGAACTTTGGCGTTCAAAAAGTGCTGGCACTCTGCCTAATTTGAATAAATGACTTTTGATTTTGAGTATGAGAATTGCTTAAGGAAAATGCCCGCCCACCTGCTTGAAATTTATTGTTTACAGTTTAAAGTTTGTTGACTTCAATATCCTTATCGACGTCAACAAACTTTAAACTGTAAACAATAAATAATACCTAACTGTTTTGTCGACATTGAGAACAATAACAGTCTGAGAATTGCTTTGAATTTCACAAGCATATAGATACATATTTCATATTCTAGCTGGAACATAGTAAAATTCTGTCTGCCAAGAGTCAAGAAAGAAGCTGTATTAGGTACTATCTAACCTTTTCTCTCAATGGTGAAATACCTGTCTTTTCTGAGAACTTGTTTCCGAAATCGCGGTATTTTATTTAATAGTCTGAGTTTCCTTAGCTATGGAGCTCGTGACTAAATAATAACAATCGCACGGATCGATCTTCAAAGGTTAAGCAACGCTTGCCGAGGTTGGTCTGTGGATGGGTGACCATCTTAACATACCAAGACTTCTCCGCGCCTCGGAAAGCACGTTAAGCCGTTGGTCTCAGCTGTCATTTGTAGATCTTTGGCAGTCGTTACGGATAGTCAAAAGACAGATAATCTGACACCAGTCTTGCCAAGGAGTACCGTGTTACCCAGTGAATGGGTTGTGGAGGTCAGGTAGGCAGCCGCCCCACTTAAAATACTGGCATTCAGCTGAATCCGGTTTGACTGGAAGCCGACCCAAATATGGTTGGGGAAAAGGCTAGGCAGATGATATGATTCTTAGGTTTCTTAGAGCTTAGACAATATTTTTGGTTCAGTGTTCTTTGTTAGAAACATATTTTTAGACAACGGGAAAGCACGTTAAGCCATTGGTCTTGTATCTGGTGTCTCCACGGTCGTATCGGATTGGCACCCCCTGGAACTATGACAGTAAAGAAACAGAGAGTAGGTACATCTGCGTTTTGCGCCCACACTTGTGCACCGTAATATCTCATGCTACTGGCAGGGTTGTAGAATTTGTTCGAAAGAGTCACCGCAGCCCTGGAATGCTTTCGAAGGAACACTGATGGGTTTTAGTCAGTAAGAGTCTGACACGCCCTTCCGCTCCACCCAGAGCGGAATAAGGCATTTGATGATTTCCCATCCTTAAAAAAATATATATATCTCATGCTAGGTTGACATGGCTAATCTCCGCCGAGATTGGTCATCGTAATCGAAATTCAATCGGGGGATCATAATTTTTAGTCCATTATCTTTTCTACTTTAACACAATCTAATCCTCGTGTATCAGTTGATTTTTGAGGCAACTAAACCAAGGCATATCCATAATAAGATAACGTTCTTACGCCTTCAAGGAATTAAAGACAATTAAAATATTAACAACATTAAAGTTCCTAATACTGTAACATAATAATATGTCCTATCAGGTACGTTGCAGAGTAGTTCTAAGTGGAGCACAAACTTTGGGCAAGGAGTTACGAACTAGTTTACTTCAGCTCTCTGTTTCAAGTTTTATGCGAAGTTTTCTTATTATATCATGTGAATGAAACTAAAAAGACGTTACCTATACGTTTAGTTATAAGTTATTGGAGATGTAGCTTGTAAGCATAATGGAAGTGAACTTTGGAATCTATGCTAAAAATAAAGCTGAAGAGTTTGTTTGTTTGAACTGGCCAATCTTTGGAAATCTACTAGTCAGATTTGGATAAATCTGGAATGCTATAGGCTATACGCATGTCTACTGCGCGTTCGAGCGTATGGTACCCGTAGGCTGCAGCTGAAAATCAGCGTCAGTTGACCTGACGCTGATTTTGGCAGCAGTAGGTATTATACTGCTGCCAGCTGACATTATGCTGAGCTGAGGCTCTTTTGGCACAATATTGTTTTACATACTTAATTTTTATATTCTCTATTTGTAAGGAGTTTTTTTTTATTTTGCCAATAAATGCAATTTTTTTTTTTTTCGGTTACGGAAAGTTTGTAAGGGATCGGGAAAAAAGAGGATATGCGCGTACAAAGTCGCGGGCAAAAGCTAATTAGAAAACAATGTACATAGATATTATGCTAAGTAGACAGTTTTCCTAGAATTATAAGTGAAAATGTTATACATTTCTAGCTTTAAAAAGGCTATGAATACAGTAGACTTTATAAATAAAAAACTCGCCAAGTACGAGTCGGACTAGTGTGCAAATGGTTCTGAACGAATTTCATTTTTGTAACATGTTATTTTAACACTGTAGATTCTGATAAGTTTTCCAGTATTCCGTAGGTAAGAACTATTATCTGCATTTTTTCACAATTTTAGGCACAGTGTTTCGGGATAAGTGTGGGGGGAATGGCAATTTTTCGTCTAATTTCTTGAGTAACTTCAAATTATTTACTCTAAAATTATTTAAAAAAAATTAACTCACAATAATCCCTTTCATTTGATATGTCACACGGTACAAATTGAAAAGCTTTTTTTTTAATTTTCTAGTGTGACCGCCATACTCATATTTTTTTTTACGTAACGCGTAAGTGTTTGTATCACAGCAGTTCATGTGTGAACCAAATTTCAACAGAATCATTCCAGTAAATTTGGAGAAAATTGGCCGTAACAGACGGACAAACAGACACCCGAGTGACCCTTTAAGAGTCTCGTTTCTTACAGATGTTCGGAACCCTAAAAAGGAAGTGTTTTGGGACGTACGATGTTTCAAAAGTATTCCAGATATAACAGTATAAAATGCCTGTAAAACCACAACCAGGAAAACCAGTTTATACTGTATTAATACAACAAAGCTGCTTTGCAACAAAGTATTCCCAAGGAATAGGCGTGACAATAGCAAATTATGTCAGGTGTCATGTCGAACCGCGTTAATGCGCAACAGTGTGTATTGCATGGCCCCAATCATCTACAATAAATTACCAAGTGGTTGGAAAGATTTAAATACATTGCAGTTTAAGAGTAGACTACGTACATTTTTGATAAATAAAACGGACTACAGTATAGCTGAATTTTTAACTCAGAAAAATATTTGTTTGAATGATATTAATGGTAATTTTTTAATTGACATTGCATAATTTGATGACATTTATAATATATATATATATATATTATATTGATTAGTAATTTAATTTTAATTGACAACAAATGTATGTTTAATATATAATGTCGATTCCCACCCAGGACAAATGTTTGTGTGATGAGCATGATCATTTGTTCTGTGTTTAATTATTATTTGTAACAACTATGTTTACTACCCATATTTGCAAAATAAAATTCTATTCTATTCTATTCTATTCTATTAGCAGCAAAACAATATTTACTCGTATCGAATATGACAATAGAAACATTTTCCCCCATGACGTTAACCCCTAAACACCATGGAATCTAAATCTCATACAAAATTACTATAAGCCATAACATCATAGTCACGATAACCCAAGATCACCCATAACTTCATATCTATGATCCAATCCATACCTTTATGGATCTTAGAATAATAAGAACATAGAGTCCCATAAAATTATACGACGGGTTATCTCTTCAAGGTAATATTAACCTTATGACCTTCATTATAAGGTCGTGATCTGATATTCAGAGTAAGTGCTATTATACGTTTTAGGATTGGGTGAAAATGTGTTCAGTGTTATCAAGTTCAAGCGTAGGTACAATCTGATTGAAATACACGCTTATGTTATTAGAAGTTTTTTATTGAGTTATTCAGTAATTTCAGTTAAAAGTTATTTTATGTCAACGTATATGAAAACTTCATGATTATTAAATACGAAAGTAGCTAAGTTTATAAGCAAACTTATTTTTAATACTTTAAAATTTATTGTGTCGTGAATAAGAAAATGTTTCTCGTTGTTTGTTAATCAGAAAGAAAACGTTTTTTTAATGTCTTTTCACATGGTTTTAAACCTCTGTAGCATGTTGTAGACTGTAAGCAACATACCGTTTGATCTCCCATAAAATTAAAATGGTTCATTTTTTGTCGTCATATTGCACTGTAGTCCGTGGTCTACAAACCGAAGTAAAGAAGTAGTACTAAAAAAAATTACTAGATGGCGTTACTTGTCACAAATCAAACTTCATTTGTCAGTTGTTGGTAATTTGAACAAGTGCGTGCGTGCTGCGATTTGAAAAATAGTAAATAATTCGTTTTTGGATGTGTTTTGGTGTTATTTTGGAAACATGGATAGGTAAGTGTTTTTCTGAAAAAGGTTTCTAAAGTAATTCATAGTCGACGAACATACATTTTTAGTCTTATAGTCCAGTGTTGCTTTAAAGCAACACTCCCCTTTTTTAAAAATAACTTCTAAACTATTTTAATAAATGAAAAATACTGAAACACGTGTATTTTTTTTTGTCGTTAAAAACCCGGATCCAAAAAATTAGAAAAATCCACGTTCTTGAGTGATAGAGGGTTAATTTCTCTATAGTGTTATTGCTTTTTACAACTAGATAAATAAAAACGCAAACGCAAATTCTGAAAAGGAGTCATTGTACTCATAATTATAAACATTTACTTTGGGACCATCACTAAAATCTTGAATAAATAATATACTTATGTCAATCAGCTGTTTAGTACATTTTGTCGAGTATGCACATCAACGTCCCATATTCAAGTTTTTTTTTTTAAATTCATTATTTTGATTTGAAACACGACAAACGGCAGAGAGCCAATAATTCTACTAATTTTTCGCATTCACATTTCAGACGTAATCTGTCAAAAAGTCGTCAATTACATACTCATTTGACAGAAGGCGACAGAGGTGCGAATGCAAACGTCGTGTTACCAATTGCAAGTTGGACTTGCACACGAAGGGTTCCTTCCGTACCATAAGCCGAAAAAAAACATGCTTCTTGTAACTTCATGCCCCCTTTTATTTTTATTTCATAATTAGTAATAAAAATAAAAGTAAACAGAAATACATCATCTGTGAAAATTTCAGCCGTCTAGCTATCTCGGTTCATAAGATACAGACGGACAGACAGACGGACAGTGGAGTCTTAGTAATAGGGTCCCGTTTTCACCGTTTGGGTACGGAACCCTAAAAATTAGTGGAATTGGCCCTCAGGTTGTTATTTCTTAATACAAGTACTAATTTTTTTGCTATCGAAACTTATTTCATTTACAAACTAAATAATAACTAAATAGTAACCAAATATGAATGTGATACTAAGAAACTCACGTGTTTAACCAAATAAAATACCTAGCAATATTTATCTTGATAAAACCACTGAGGTAAAGGCTAAAGTTACATTTCGGAGAATATTAAAGTCACCACATAATGGGTACAGACAGACGGCGGGGTAACTCATCTGCCTAGCCTTTTCCCAATTATATTGGGGTCGGCTTCCAGTCAAACCGGATTCAGCTGAATACCATTATTTTACGTTGATCGGCTGCCTACCAGACCTCCACAACCCATTAACTGGGTAACACGGTACTCCTTGGCAAGACTGGTGTCAGATTATCTGGCTTCTGACTATCCGTAACGACTGCCAAAGATCTACAAATGACAGCCGGGACCAACGGCTTAACGTGCTTTCCGAGGCACGGAGGAGTCTCAGTATGTTAAGATGGTCACCCATCCACAGACCAACCTCGGCAAGCGTTGCTTAACCTTAAAGATCGACCCATGCGGCTGTTATTATTTAGCCACGAGCTCCTCATTTAGCCACGAGCTCCTCAGAGCTCGTGGCGAGACGGCGGGGTAACTGTTCAATAATATTAGCATTGAACAAAGTCACCCCGCTGCGTCTATCTATCTAAAAACTACCTAACAGATTTTCATATAGTTTTCACCAACGGACGGAGTGATTCATGAGGAAGGTGTATTCATTAAGATTTTGTATAAATTGACTAATATACAATGTGGAGGGATCAACACGAACGCAACAATACCGGATTCAGCTGAATACCAGTATTTTACGTGGAGCGGGCTGCCTACCAGACCTCCACAACCCATTAACAACACCCAGAAACAAGATGTAACAGAAATATGGCAAAACATGAAAACTCATCACTGCATTATGAACAAATTTTAATACGGAAATCGACGTGAAAAATGGCTATGAAATCGACGTGAAAAAAAATTCGCTGTTCAGTACATCTTTTCAAGATATGCATTTTTTTTTTTTTTTTTTTTTTTTTTTTATTTAATATGGGTTTGCTCTTGACTCTAGTCTAGGTCATAGATGACAGAGACAAAGTCGACGATGGAGCGAGCTTACCCAGAAGAAGCCTGTTCACTCTAATTTTGAAGAGATTAGGGTTGTATGCGTTCGGAAACACAGACGCAGGCAAAGAGTTCCACTCCTTTGCTGTGCGCATTATAAAAGACGAAATAAATATATGGAGAACAATGAAGCGTTTCAAGCTTTTCGTTATTTTTACTACATCCTGTCCCCATATTGTGTATTTAATTAGCTAAAATATACTTAAAATTAGATATGTTAGGGCACGGCTAACCCGCAAAAAAAAAAGTTCCCTCTTTTCTCTCAAAATACAGTGCTATGTGGTGAATACTGGGTGATATTACAGGGTTTTCTTAATATTTATGACCAATATTACTAACGAATTATGAAGCATACATACCTAAACTGTTTTGTAAGTCATATCTAGATAAAAACTATGTTATTACTAGCTATATTTTATCATTAATAAACAGACTAGATACCCATCACATGACATTCTACAGACATTACAAAATTCACCCTAAAAACATAAATTCTATAACACAAAACAGACACATTGCCACCCGACTGGCAAAGTAATTTGATAAAATTATACAAAAAAAAACTCGCAAATTCTGCTGTGAATTTCACTTTAGACTAAAATATGAAGCTCATATTACTGTCTGCAAGAAGTTAGTTTTAATATTTAGTTTTGAATATTAAGGTGGGTACTGACCTAGCCGTGTAGCATGTAACATATCTGATACGGTATCAACCTGCAAGTGGGTACGGTTCGTGTAGACGAACCGTACCCACTGATACCGGGAGCTCGTATCCAGCTACGAGCTCCCGGATTCTTCCACGCGCACTCTGCGAGCCGCCTTTGTGTTCGCAGTGAAACCGCCACTTGGCGGGTCACTGCGAGCTTACTGCGCTCCACGCGCGGGCGGCTCGCAGCAGGCTCGTGCCTACGTACTCATTTGATACCGTATCAGATACGTTACATGCTACACGGCTAGGTGAGTACCCATCTTTAGAGTGATGTCTCATACGTCTGGTCGTAGCAAGTGCGACTGTATTAATAGGATATTTCCTACAAATATCTACATAATTAGTACGTCAGTAGGATTATCAAAAAATGTTCGACACGTATTATTTCTTTCTTCATGTTAACAATCAATGAAGATGATACATGCTTTCAAAAATCGCGTGACGTCACACGTCAGTACACTTTTTACTATAAAGTGACGTCACCAGCCCCCACTCCTGAACTTTGATGCGCCTTACCTTTGTCAATATTTATCGATTTGAACTGGTATTGTTTTTACCCGTGGTCCCTCCGACAGATACAATGCTGCTTATTCATTGCTATCTTATCGGATGTTCATGTTGAAACTTCAACAGTGGAATATGAGTGTAACTGTACGCAACGCCTATCCTTTTTTCGCGAATTGCGATATCTGTGGAACTACTTCTGGGTGGTCCAGGCGATATCAGCACGTGTGATTAAAATAACGATATGTATCTTATAAAGTAATTATTGGAGCTGTATATGAAAGTTATGTCGTTGGAATTTAGATGAAATAAGCTTAAACGTAAAAAAATTGAAAAAAACACAAAAAAAAAACATTAATTCTAATTGGAAATCAGGGGGTCAAATTTTTCCTCGATTATTTTATTTTAATTGATATAAATATACCCTTATTTATTAATTTTTTACATAATCATTTATTATTTCACATTAATTAATAAAAAATCTTCTCGCTACATGAAAACTTTTTAAGAGAACCTTTGATGAATTTAACAGAGAGAAGAGAAACAGTACTGCAGGTTAATCTTAGATGTTATAAAGTTGGTCTAATAACAGATATACCCGTATCACGTTACTGTAGTTATATCGATCGTCGTTACGTGATGGTAGTTAATTTAATTAATGACGGGTTTCCATTTCGTCAGCCACACCAGCCGACTGTTTCAAATTTAAAAGGCCAATTTTTAATGCAGAAAAATATTGCTCCTCCTCTCTTAGAGCACGAATTAGGAGCATAGGTACATAGTAATATTTCATGCCTTGTTAAATACATTAGCCACTCAGAGCGGGGCCGGCTGCCCAGGGTGCGCTGGACGTTCATTTATTTTATGTCATTCTTGGTGTTTCTTTGAGACACTAGCTTTGTCCCCCGGTTTCACTCTCGTGACCTATCCTAAAAGAAAAATACTCTTCTTTTTCAAGACATTTTATCCGCCTATTCAACCTGGAGACATCGATACGACAATAAATGAAAACAGTAGCAATATTGGTTCATAGGAATATTTTGAAACTATTATAAATGTCATCGAAATTAAAACTAAATTTTCCAATTGCTTAAAATGTCAAAAAAACTCAAACTAGTCAAGGATAGTGACTACTATTCTGACTAAATATTCCAAGCAGTCTGTTGCAGTTAGTGACATCAAATCTGTGATAAAAGACAACATATTCGTATGAACTAGTATTGCCAATGTTTTGATTTATTGTTGTATCGTCGTCTCCACCTTGTACCTACCATACCTATAGGTGTTTTGCATGAACTTTTATTGGGCTGATTTCTCAATAGTTACAATTTAACTGTAGAATACATTTTAATATGCTTGTTTAACATACTATTTTCTATATAAAAGCTGTCAAACCACCATTTTATTTCATAGATCAAAGATTGAAAAAGGCTATTGAAAAATCGGCCCTCAACCATACGTCAATCGAAATATCGAATATAATGTGAATATCGGATTGTCGTATAGATACGACGATCCGATGTTGAGGACCGATTTTCTAAGAAGTAAGACAATATCAATCTTTATAATATAGAAAATTATTTTTCCTGACTACGCCTACAAGTACAACTTTAATATAAAACAAGGTACGTAATAATATTTGTAAGCTGTGGATGTATTTTCACTGTGCAGAACATAGCAAAACTTCGCTGCTTACTTGGCAGTCGAAATAAGTACGGCGGTAGCACTACCCAGGCTTTCAAGAAGTTCTACAAACTCTGATGTTAATTTATTCATATAACTGAACAAGTTATCATACAACCACATTCGAGCCGTACGCGATGTCCTTGCACCGGCGCCAAATTCTGTACATCGTAACAGTGTCATTCACACAAATCTGAAATAACATTGACATGGCAAAGTCCGGTCGTTTCTGTACTACGCTACAACGTTTAGTCGTATGGTTAAGCCTTTTAATATTTTAAATTGGAGAAGTTGCTTTGTTGCAATGCTATTTGGTTTACTTGTGACTGCATTTTATAAACGGATACCTAATATTATGAAGAGGTGAAGTTGTTTGTTTGTTTACTTATACCTGGCTCTGGTGTACGTTTTTTTGTTTCTAAGGTGATTCTACAACAAAATTAATAACGCCATTTCCATCTTAAGTGAAAAAAATAAATAATGTAAAACAAAGTTTCACAATTATTGGCAATTATGAAGCAATGGACTCATACAAAGCAACACATTACGCCCTATATACACCATATACATTTTATAATTTCAACTGAACACACTTTTTTCAAAATTGACCACCCCCTAACCCTTATATTCGAAGAAGGTTTTTCATTTGATACTACACGGTGCACCTAGAACGTTGTTGCCGTGTTTAGATTTCAATGGGTCTTAATATGTGTATCAAACTAAATGGTCCTATAGACTCGAAGCAAATTGCCTGTGACAGACGGACAATCAGGCAACGGTTCTGTATTTTCATTCGGACGTACAGAACTCTAAAAAGGATTACGTTGAGTAAAAAGGAATGCATACAAGAATAATTAAATTTAAAAAGGATTATGTCACACTAGTAAATACTAAAGGCTTTGGACAGTAGAAAATACGAGCTGTAAAGCAACAGTAATTAAAAATAAATCCCCGATGTCAGCGGCAGTCGGAAAAGTAGGTTTTGCAATCGCTTTTTGCAAACCATGTTTGTGGTTGGTGTGAAGGGCTATTTTTTCAATAAAAAAAATCTTTACAAAGTTTTGTGCACTTAAAAGGGCCACTTCCCACTTAGACGGACCGAACATCGTCAGATTCATTAACACTACACCCGATCCGGGCGTTTAGACGGCATTTCGCAGTGGCAAAACATCCGTCTAAAACTCGGATCCGTTCTTTTTCTCGGATCCGTCATAATGTGAACAGTGTCATATAAACTGTATTGCCACTGGCATATTCGTCTCTTTAGACGGGGCACTAAACAGCGCTAAGGCTCGCCTTTTTTTTTTGAATGGGAAATCATCACATGACTTCTTCCGCTCTGGGTGGAGTGGAAGGGTGTGTCAGACTCTTACTGACTAAAACCCATCCGTGTTCCTTCTAAAGCCCTTTGCATTCCAGAGCCGCGGTGACTCTTTCGAACAAATTCCGCAACCCTGGCAGGCTCTGGCCCAAGCGGGCCTCGTCTCCTATGCTGACATCTCTTTGGAATGGAATGGAATGGAATGGAATAGAATAGAATAGAACAATAGAGTAGAATAATTATTAAAAAAAAAATAATTAAACTCACACTACGATTCCCTGTGTCGTGAGTTCCAGACTCCTTCGTTCCGTTGACATTTTTAATTGTTACACATTTAATAATAAATCCGCTACATTAAATTTCTAAATCTAAACAATCAAACATACTTATGGACACTATTATTTTCCTTTGTTTGTCACGAATCCCTAAATTCACTATCTTGATATACCCATAACTAAACATACCCAATAATTGTTGTCGGCTATCTCACTCTATCTACATCAAAACCCAAATACTCGTACAAACAAAACAAAAAACAATGCCAACTAAAATTCAAAACATTATCAAACAAAATAAAGGGTCGATGGTTTAAATGAAGTCCTAATTACCCCAACCCTCCACTACGGCCAGTCGAATTGCCTCATTATTGTTTTTCATTTGTGGCTTGCTTTTGCAGGTAGCTTTGCCCGCGTAAATAGGTTTTTTTCATGGGTTTTATTTTTACTTGTTGTTAATTCCTTAAAGATACTCCTTATGACACCAGTTGTCAGTGAAAGCCCCGTTAAAATCGATCAAGCCATTCCGGAGATTAGCCAGCACAAACAAACGGACATCAATTTTTTAAAATATGTTTTTGCTATAGGTATCATACATACTTTCATATACATTTACTTATTTTGGTATTACAAACATATACTTCAATTTTAATATTTGTATGTGTAGATAGGGACTCGCGAGCGTCGGGCTCGCAAATAGCGGATCTCTGCCAAGCCGACAGTGGACCTAATTTGTGGGATTGTGGCTGCGGACGACCGTAAAGATAACTTTGCTGTTAAGGGGGAGAGTTTTAGTTTCGTATTTTTTAAATGAAAACTTCTTTGGGCGCGTTGAGCACTTTTTGGTTGAACAAAAAGCATAGAACTCGCGTTATCGTCACCGCTTTGGCTTTCGCTTAGTTTTCACTTCTATCGGCAGTCCCCAAAGACTGCCCCGCATGTTTTTTTTTCTAGTAATTATTGAGAAGAAAACCATTGAAAAGGTTGGACAGGTTATCAAAGGTATGAGACATTATAGTACGCCTAAAGCTTCAATGCATAAATATGTGTGTGTAAAGGAAACCTTAATGATTTTTTTTTGAGGTGGACGTTGAAACTGCGTTAGAGTTTTTATAAGATACGAGTACATTGATTTTATAAGACCAACAAGTAGGTTTAATGAAAGCTATTTGTAATTTTTGTTAAATGAGAATTCAATTTTGCAAAAAAGATAGATATCACAAATCCACCGGGAGTAAGAGCGTGGTGATTGGTGCTTGTGTATCTGATATACAGTAGAGAAACAATGAATTATTCTTTACTGTAGTATAGATACTCCAAATCACCATTAACATTTTGAACGCCATTGTCACGTATTAATGACAAGCAAGCGCACGCCCTGTACGCCAAACGTCACAAATATGTGACAAAAAGTACGGCAAATTTGTCTCTGGCATTCAAAAGGTAAATATGATCACGCACTTCCGAAACACCCTGTATATGGATTATTTTAAACCTAGTAAAAATAAAAAAATTGGGAAAACTCATAACAATTTTATTTCAAAGTAAACGCTTGTTTAAGCTGGTTTTGGAATTAATAAGTCAAATGGTATTCGATGTTATCAGAACAAAACCTGGCTTGTACAAACCTGCAATAGTTTTCACAGAACCTGTTTTCAAATCGGCTTCTAAACGTTCGAATATTTTGTACCTTCTAGAAATATAATTATTATAATTTATTGTTCGGATTGTATCGTAGTCTAAATTATCTTGTCGTCTTAGCGTTGCCCTGACTATTTATTGTGTTCGCCTTCCATTTTGAATACTAATACAAAATAATGCTTATTATTCCTGACTGGCCTGTTGGTCGAGTGGTTAGTGACCCTGACTGCTAAACCGGAGGTTGTGGGTTCGATTCCCACCCAGGACAAATGTTTGTGTGATGAGCATGATCATTTGTTCTGTGTCTGGGTGTAATTTGTCTATAATATGTATGTATTTAGAAATATATAAGTATGTTTATCAGTTGTCTGGTTGCCATAGCACAGGCTCTGCCTAGTTTGGGATCGGATGACCGTGTGTGAGTTGTCTCAAGATATTATTATTATTTATTATTATTATTAATGTTATTTTGTTTAATTTCAAAGTCGACTTATCTCTATTTTTATTTCTACCTCACTGTGTTTGTCCTGTGCTTATTATAAGGTGTACAATAAAGCATGTTATAAATAAATATGTTTCCTGTCTTACATCTTTGTTTGTTCTATTTCTGAACGAACTAAATAATTGTTTGCTTGTTTTTGTTTTGTTGTTGTTTGTGTATAAGAAATGGTAATACCATCATAAAAAGCGTATACTTATAATAAACAAAATGTGTATTGTATTCTGAAGAACAAAACTTATTATTCAATGTCATTTACGTCTTAACCGTGCATTATCATCAAAGTTAAACGTGAATGCAAAAGGTCATAGCCCACCAAGTATGAAAACTATACCTACGGTGTACAGAAATAATATATAACTGGATTTAAAGAGAAATATTTAAACTGTACAATAGTATAATTATGTGACTTTACTGTACAAAAAAATTCAATAGTTCGAAATATTTATGTACTAGTTGCCGCCCGCGTGATTGTCGAAAATTATCCCAAGGGAACATATTCCCGGAATAGAAAGTATCCTATGTGTTATTCCAAACTATAATCTACCACTGCGTCGAATTTCATCAAAATCCATTCAATAGTTTTTGCGTGAAAGAGTAACAAACATCCATCCATCCATCCATACTCACCAACTTTCACGTTTATAATTTTCGTCACAAAAACTTAAAGAGGTATGCGGAACAAGGTGTAAAGTCCAGCAACTGAAAAGGGGGGATTCTCCGACCAGACGTCTGTTGTATCTGGTGGGTAACTGCCCGTTGCTGCTGTTTCTTGTTGGGCAGTTGTATAATTGTATATGTTCAAATCGCGTGAAAAACTTTCATGGCGCGATGTTGTATTCATGATTGTGTCTTTGTGAAATTTAAATTGAAATATTACACGTTAACTCCATCGATTTGTATTTGAAAATATAATTTAAATCTATAACCAACACCCATTAACATGGTTCGTTTATTGATCATGATCTTTCAGCTTTAGAGATGCCAAACTGTTTTAAAATTCAGTTGCAAGATGTGATCTATACAAACGAACAAGGTAAGTTAAATAAAAACTGTCGCCATTTTGACTTTTACTTAGTCTTGCAGCATCTGCATCGGTAGTCAATAGAAAAAAAAACTGCAATATTCAATTAATTCACTATCAAGGTATTCCAACTATTATCTAGGTCCTAGGTAATAGTTGGAATACCTAGGTACTACGATAACGATATCGTTGGAAGCTAAAGTAAATACCAAAGCGACCCTGACTTGAACGAGTTTTTCAGACGATCCAAGCGGTACTTAATTAAGTACAGCAAGCTACACGTATATTAAGTTATCGCCTCTATCCTTCATAGGGGACGGTCTTCGGAGAATTCGATGGTAGCTATGTGTCGCTTTTCTCATGAATTTGGCGTCTGTTGAGTTTGTGATGTTATTAGTGGGTTGGAATGCTTTCAAGTATTGGGACTTTGTTTGGCTAACTCATGGTATTAAAGGTATTTGTTGGTTAAATTATATTAGTTATAGCTTAAGTCAGTACCTGCTAAACCTGCATATTCTTAATATTTTTCCATATTCAACTCAGACTCAATCAATCACATTCAAGATTCACTCACATTTGTATGTTTTTGAAGAACATTATGCCAACATGACATTATTTTTAACTGAACAGTCAGTTTTATTGATGATATATTTCAAATACCTACAATTTTAACAGCCAAGTAGTGCTAATATACAGATTCAAGAGCGAACAAAAAAGTAGACTAGTTTGCTCGACACAACACTGATTTTGGTAATAATTTTGTATAGGCAATTCTCTATCCGCAGGCATCTTAAGGCCACATTTGGGAGCCATTTTTAGGGTTCCGTTTTCGAAGAGTAAACCAAAGGAACCCTGTTACTAAGCCTCCGCTGTCCGTCCATCCGTCTATCCGCCCGTCCAGCCGTCGGTTCTTCCGTCTGTCTATCAGCGTGCTGTATCTCGAGACTGGGATGGACTGGGCTGTGTCTATTTAGACAGACATTTGAAATTTTCTCAGTGTGTATTTCTATTGCCGCTATAAAAAAATAGTAAAAAATTAATAAAAATAAAAATTACAGAGGAGCTCCCATACTTGAAACATGTTTTTTGCGGTTTATGGTACGGAACCCTTTGTGTGAGAGTCTGACTCGCAATTGGCCGGTTTTTATACAAGCATATTATTACGTCACATTTCTGCCTTGTACACAAACATAAATGTTGAAATTTGACATTGCTGTATTAGAGGCACCATTATTGGGTTTCACCGTGAATTCTTGAAAACAAGAAAACACCGTGCTATCATAGGATATCCCAATAGCGATGCCTCTAGTATGGCTGATGTTCTTAAGCAGCGATGACTACTCAAGATGAGGCGAACTATCTGCTTATTTTCCTTTTACAGATTATAAATTTACCAAGTTAGTATGAAAAGGCCAAGTTATAAGGCAAATAGGATTCGTCAGAAATTCGTTTATACTTAAGAAAGTTTAACGAAAAATTCAGTAAGCATGAAAAGCCCTGAGTGGTTTTTAGATTTTCTAGGAACCTAATAAATTGAATTCCTAGCAAATTTTATTTATTTACACTTTACGCACACAAATGTACAGAGGCGGACTTAATGCCATAGGCATTCTCTACCAGCCAACCTTTGGGTGATGCAGAGAATGGTGGTAGGTGCAATATGGTGAATAAAAAGCGATTGATATTTTCGTCGTTTACAAAGAACGACTATCTAAGATAACATTGAAACTATTTTACTTTTCTAAAAGTCTGAACATTTCCGGGCATGTAATTTTGAAGATAGATTAGTATTTAATGTGCAGGGTATTCCAGAAGTCCGTATGAATGATCGAATGGTCATATTGTGGTGTTGTTTATTTTAATCAGTTTTTACTAACATAGTCGTAAATTTTACTAACAGTTTTTGAGTCATGGATTTCTATTCTATATTTAAGAGTGATGTTGGGAAGCAGATATACATTAAGGAAAAAAGTATCGAATTATAAAAAAATGTGATGTGTGAAAGTGTTTTTCAAAAAAATCGACCTCAAAAACGACTAAAAAGTTCCGAAGAAATGACTTTACAAGCAGTATGATGCTGTTGATGTAATCAAATCTGTGATTGAACTAAATGGTGGCATTTAGTTCAATCACAGATTTGTACACTGTAACAAATTGCTTGAAAAATAATTTCTTCGGAACTTTATAGTCGTTTATGCTGGTGGAATTTTCTGAAATTGTTTTTTTTTTTTGTAAGTTTTTCTTTAATGTATATCAGGTAACCCAAACAACATCATCCTATAATAATATCACCACGCACTTTTATCACATTCTGTATTAACTGTGCATAAAGTAAATAATGACAATGGCACGGGTTAATCTTGAAAGTAGCTGATATCGTTAAGAAACACTGAGCGAGGTCGTACATTGCATTTATTCCAAATAAACCATTATCTTTTGAACTGTCAAAGTCTGTCCGTCAAAAACATGAAGCTATTTGCACGTTCCAAAGCGTAGATCTCTATGGAGAAGAACGTGCAAGAAACTCCACGGACACTCTTTTAAATCATTTATGTTTACAAAAATCCTGGTTACATTAATTGTTGCTTCTATATATGAGAACAATGTAACTTCAGCAGTCGTTACTTCGTCTTGATGTAGTCAGAAACCAAGAAATCTGACCACATTAGGTTATTTTACTGAAAAATCCAATTAGTCCGTCATACAGATTTCCAAAAATATTCGACACGTATTTTTTCTTTTTTCTCTAAGAAATGAAGACGATACAGTGCGTGCGCAAAACACGCGTGACGTGACGTCCTTGATGTAAAATACTGGTAGTCAGCTTCAAACCACATTTGAATAAGAATCCGTTTAAACAAAAGTTTAACGCCTCAATCGTTTAGTTCAGTTATGATTTGAATTTAGCGTGCTAATGTGAAGACGTGATTCAATTAAATATTTATAGAGTCCACCGGGTGTTACTAATTAATTGAAGACCCACTGTCTCCGACACTTTCTACATAACACTATTCATAATTGTCACTAGCATTAGACCAAAGGGAAAGGCGTTCTACCGTTAAAGCTTCATAGTGACATAATGCCTGGATATTCTAAGAGAAAATTTAATAATCTTTTTTTTAAAATTTAATATGGGTTTGCTCTTGACTCTATACTCTATCCGTTTAGGTGGTTAACTAAAGGTAAACAATCTTGATGTGTATTTTTACACAAATTCATATTAAACAAATAAACTACTTTTCAAACTTATGGTTCAATTGATTTAGTATTCGTTACTGTTGTATTTACTTTGGTTTTAACTTGCACTTTATTTTTAAACTGAGTTTTTAAGTAAAAAGTTACATCAATATTGTTTGCCTTTAGTTAACTACCTAAACGGATAGAGTATAGTCTAGGTCATAGATGACAGAGACAAAGTCGACGATGGAGCGAGCTTACCCAGAATAAGCCTATTCACTCTAATTTTGAAGAGATTAGGGCTGTATGCGTTCTGAAACACAGACCAAAGATAATCTTAAGATGTATAAATGATCGAAATTATCCTATCATTTAAAAAGTTATGAGGACACTTAAAAACGATCAAACACACACATACAAGTAAGTCAAATACAAAATCCTGCTTATGAGACTATCCCAAATGATGTGTAGCCCAATTTACACTGTTATAGCCCTCTTTTAAAAGCATTGAAAATTGCCGCAAATCAATAATTATTTCTACGCTACCTTCTCAACAAACTCTTGTGAAATCAGGCGGCATATTGTAATTAATTGGACAAACCTAAGATACCGATATTTCCTTTTGATTAACAGACATCAGAGGATCACTTCAACTATGCGCGCCATCTTCTAATCTGAACTGTAATTATTTCTGGCATTATTACGTAATGTTCTGTATATGATGTTTGTTAGATCTTAAGCATTCTATAAATACATTTATAATTATAGAGGTATATGCTTTATGTGTGGCAGGATTTAGGAAGGTCTATATCAAACCAGATTGTAGATAACTCATACATATGTTGTATTTTGTAAGCAGCGTTTTGTAACAGATAAGAATTACGGCTAAATTCATAAATGCAACTAACTTTAAGTATTACAACTTTAAAGCTGGTCGTCATACCTTTGGAGTATTTTTTTTTCTTTTTGGTTCACCAAAAATTGTTCACGCTGGTCTTATGTTGAAAAAATATCATGCAATAAATTGTTATGCATCAGTGCAAAAATCAGTTACAGGTAAACACCCCATGCATAAGAAAGTTGTAAAAAAAATGCTTTAAAACTACTAATCTAGTTTTAAGTTAAATAATATGAAGACATTAAGATAAAAATGGCTTGACAAAATATTTATTACATGTATTCTACCGAGCTATATATTCTTATCTTTAACAATGGTGGACTTAAATGTTGAAGTTGATTAGCATCATTGTGTTGGCCGGAAGACGTCCATAGTATGAAGTAGACCTCCCACAAAGCTTCACGATATCAACCGGTTCTGTGCTTCTTGCATCAAGCAAGAACCGGAGAAGGTGTAAATCAATCTTCGTAGTTTTACCCAACCATCTTGTTTTTTTTTTTAAAGGAATGGGAAATCATCAAATGACTTCTTCCGCTCTGCGTGGCGCGGAAGGGCGTGTCAGACTCTTACTGACTAAAACCCATCCGTGTTCCTTCTAAAGCCCTTTGCGTTCCAGGGCCGCGGTGACTCTTTCGAACAGATTCCGCAACCCTGGCAGGCTCTGGCCCCATGGACCCCGTTTTCTATGCTGACATCTCTTTGAGGCGCGCGTGGAACACAACGCGCCATCGACCCGGGCGTAAAAATCATGTCATGCGTTCATCTTTTCAGCTAGACTGACTCCTACTACGAAGTATAAGGTTTGACGACCTGCCTCTCTGTGCTGCCGTCACGACGTGACACTGGCAGAACAGTAAGATCCGGTTCAGAGAGGCTACTCTCTAAGCCCGAAGTCCGTAGTTTCGGGCTTAGTTATAGTATTCTACTAAAAATGTTCATACCTTTTATCCAATGATTTGTAATTTACTAATGAAATCGAACGTAATACTGCAGGTCGTGAATGTTACAAATTAAATGGAAAGCCGTTTAACACTTGACAGGCTTTCACATTTATTCTAAAATGTTAGTACGACTGATTAGATTCTGACTCTATGTATAGCATTAAATAATGTCATTCATTTAATCATATATTAGGATCATACAGGAGGAGCTCGTGACTAAATAATAACAGCCGCACGGGTCGATCTTCAAGGTTAAGCAACGCTCGCCTTGGTTGATCTGTGGATGGGTGACCATCTTAACAAACCGAGTTTCCTCCGTGCCTCGGAAAGCACGTTAAGCCGTTAGTCCCGGCTGTCATTTGTAGATCTTTGGCAGTCGTTACGGATTGTCTGAAGCCAGAAAATCTGACATCAGTCTTGCCAAGGAGTACTGTGTCACCCAGTTAATGGGTTGTGAAGGTTTGGTAGGCAGCGACTCCACGTAAAATAACAATATTCAGCTGAATCCGGTTTGACTAGAAATCTGACCGCAATATAGTTAGGAAGACGCAAGGCAGACGATGATGATTTAATCATATATCATTCCAAAATGAATGTAACTTTGTTTTGTTAATATTTACTGATTTTAAAGAGTGTCCGTGGAGTTTTTTCCACGTTCTTCCCCTTTTTTTAGTTATAGCCCTTGTCAATTTATGTACCTTTTCTTAAGGATGGGATATCATCAAATGACTTCTTCCGCTCGACGCTCTGGGTGGAGCGAAAGGGCGTGTCCAGACTCTTACTGACTAAAACCCATCCGTGTTCCTTCTAAAGCCCTTTGCGTTCCAGGGCCGCGGTGACTCTTTCGAACAAATACCGCAACCCTGGCAGGACAATCCATGTACCTAAAGATGATTTTTTGAAGTAAATTGATTTGATTTGATTGACTGTACACAACAATTCACTCTTTAACACAATAACTTGTAACATTTATCAATTAATTTTCCGCATGATTACCATAAAACTGTTGAGTACCGTATTGACTGTTGAAGTACCATTAATTCATTGAGTTGGTAATATTTCACGCGGCGCCACCAAACCCTGATTTCATTTAATTTCATTTACTGCATTCAATTAAACACACCACTGAATTTCGTTTCAATTGTCGATGTTGAATTTCATGTGAATTTTGATCAGTCAATACAGTTAATCCAGAAATGGTTTGCGCTTTAGTAGGTAATCGTCGGGTTTCTCAATTAACCTGAACATCACGACAAACAGTTCTAAAGCGGATCAAACATGATCGTCGCGTTTATTTGTACGTCGTCGCGCGGACAGAGGGCGCCATTTGTTTTTGCAGAACAAATTTCGGCGACGATCGCGTATTTAATAAAAGCGAAAAATATAAGTACATTTTTATCAAAAACTTAAATATCACTTCTATATTTTATCAATAATATACTATGTTTCGTAAAATTGTAGGGAATCATCATTTATCTAAAACCGAACAAATGCGAGTCAGACTCGAGCGCAAGAAGGGTTCTATACCATCGTACAAGATTTATTAATATAATTTTTATTTTATTATTATTTTGCGAATATAGCAATACAAACTCTGTGGGCATTTCAAGCGACTACCTGTTGCCATTATTAAGATCGAGCAAATAATGTCAATAAGAACAAGTTTATAGGGTTTATATTTGTTCATAAAGCGGCAACAGAAATACACTCTGAAAATTTCAACTGTCTACCTATTAAAGTTCATGAGATACAGCCCGCTGGCAGACAATTTGACGGACGGACCTCGGAGGCTTAGTAATAGAGTCCCGTTGGTTACCCTTCGGGTACGGAGCCCTAAAAATACAGCTTATGATATTTTTTTCTAAGTTCACATTTAACGGTGAAACTATTCGACCCAGAATTAACTAAGCATTATATTCCTTACCTCCATGCAATATCTATAGTAATTCCGTTCCATCACCTCCAAAACCTTTAATATCAGCCATTATAATGCTCCAAAGGATAGATTCCTATTCAAAACCACACAATTATAGCTTTATAATAAACCTGTCTGAAGTCAAACCAATGAAATAATAAGACATCTTATCGCACTAAAAGTCTATTGTTCTTAGAACAGGAGATAAGTTAATTCAGTCTAAACTCAATAATATTCAAGACATTTCAATAGAGTCTTTGAAGACTTTATCTTTGATAGAGGTCTATAGCAATACAAATTTAGGACTGACGATGACATATCATGATTTGATTCGTAAGAGGTTGACAATTTGTAGATATTGTAGTTTGAAAATCTTTCAAATCAAATTAGCTTCTAGTCGAAGTCTAGTCTGGCCATTTCGCACGCCGTGTCCTGGTCGAGGCGATCGGCGGCGGCAACCTCTCGCGTCCGGCCCTAGTTGAATCCATGGTTCGGAGCGAGGGGGCTTGGGAAGCGGTCACCTCCTTCTGCGAAGCAGTAATGCTAGCGAAGGAGGAGGCGGGCCGCGCGAGGTAAAGGCAAGGCCTTCGCCCCAACCGCCGCTACAGGAGAAGACGCCCCGGGCGTCGGGAGTCGCAGGGCGATCCCCGGCCACCGTAGGCGCGGGCCTGCGGACGGCGAGCGTTGGGTGGCTCGCTGTCCGATCACCACTAGGCCCGGGTCGATTGCGCGTTGAGTTTCACGCGCGCCTCAAAGAGATTTCAGCATAGAAGACGGGGCCTGCTAGGGCCGGAGCCTGCCAAGGTTGCGGAATTTGTTCAAAAGAGTGACCGTGGCCCTGGAGCGCAAAGGGTTTTAGAAGGAACACGGATGGGTTTTAGTCAGTAAGAGTCTGACACGCCCTTCCGCTCCACCCAGAGCGGAAGAAGTCATTTGATGATATCCCATCCTTAAAAAAAAAAAGCAAGCAAAGCAAGCCTTTGGGGCAGACCTATGTCCAGCAGTGGACGTCTTTCGACTGATATGATAATGATTGGACGCTTAGGTCGATAGCTAAGTTAGTGGTGATAGATTGAAATTGCTCGTATCTAGAATTATAAATTCAAACATAAGCCAACATGACCTCTGGAAACAGCTTTAATAAATACATTAATTTTCACAGTAAAAATCTCAGCTTGCCAGACCTTTGATACACAGGCACATTTACTCCACCGGTAAATCAAAAGATGTTATGTATGTTATTCTACGAACATGATCGGACGGTATGCAAACGTCCCTTATGAGGGAGGCCTATGTCCAGCAGTGGACGTCATTCAGCTAATATTATGATGATGATGATGTCTATGACAGTCGAGGATTCTTATTAGGTTATTTATGACCTCATCTTAAACAGAGGACAGCGATTGTACGAAATGAAATGTTATGTTCATGGTGTGACAACCTTTGAAATCATTACAATATAAATCTGATTTAATTAATAAGCCCACATAACATTTGCATATTTTTACGATACGACAACGGTAATGATATGGATATGAAAGCATTGTTCTTAAAGTTTATCTCACACCGTGATGCTGCTACCATAGAGTTAATTAGACTGGCCTGTTGGTCGAGTGGTTAGTGACCCTGACTGCTAAGCCGGAGGTCGTGGGTTCGATTCCCACCCAGGACAAATCTTTGTGTGATGAGCATGATCATTTGTTCTGTGTCTGGGCGTAATTTGTCTATAATATGTATGTATTTAGAAATATATAAGTATGTTTATCAGTTGTCTGGTTGCCATAGCACAGGCTCTGCCTAGTTTGGGATCGGATGACCGTGTGTGATTTGTCCCAAGATATTATATTATTATTATTAATTACTATGCATAAACAGCTGTTCCTTGCTTGATGTACATATCGATACCAGAAGTATCAATTAATGTAAAGGACATTTTGGCATTTTGCGTTAATGAACCTTACGTTAATTGTCGTAGGGCTATTTTGGTATTTTGGGTAAATGTTCCTTACATCAATTGATACTTCTGGTATCGATATATTTAGACTAGTTTTTGCAAGTGACTTTGTACGCCCATATCCCGTTCCGAATACACAAAATATTTTTGCAAATCCGACTGCAAGTTCCAGAGATTAGCGCATTTAAACAAACAAACAAACTCTTCAGCTTTTATTATATTTGTATTAGATATTATATTATCATAGAATAAATGAAAGTACTCCAAGAAAAACGTAACCTTGTTCCTTTGGCTCCAAGTGGTTGCGGAATTTGTTAGAAAGAGTCACCGTGACCCTGGAACGCAAAGGGCATTAGGAGGAACATGGATTGGAATTAGTCAGTAAGAGTCTGACACTCTTTTCCACTTCGCTCAGATTGGAAGAAGTCATTTGATTTCCTATCCTTAAAAAAAAGGTTTCAAGTGACATGTGACGAAGGCGATTGTCAAAAACGTATGGGATTGACAAACGCTGTTGAAATGTCACGTGATCAATTTTGGCATTTCGACAGTCGCATTCGCTACTTACTACTTTTTATAAGTAAAAACACAACGCCCCGAGACCTTACTCATATTCTGACATTTAATTTTTTTTTTTTTTTTTTTTTTTTTTTTACGGGTTTTTATCCACACGGATACGTCAACCCCATTGTACCTTATATTCTCAGACATAAAATGTGTGGCGTAAAGTAGTATTAGTAAGTCATCATAACAGCCGAAAGATGTGCACTGCTGGACATAAAGCCTAATGTACACAGAATGCTTACGACATCCACGGGAAGTGATGGAATAGTGCTATTCTTTTACGTCCGTCACCGTACAGAACCTAAAAATAAAAATAAAAAATAAAAATATTATAATTCCAGGTACAACCTTGGATTTTCTCTCTCTGATCTAATCTGAGCGTGGATGAGCGTGTATTAAATTTATATCAGAATGAACGTACCCCGTAATTTTCAAGAACGGGAGTTAAACAACACTGTATTTGATAAAAATATTCTAATTAAGGTGTCTGAGCTCTAGCGTATATACTGTTCACATTTTATAACATTGCCAGCAACACTTCTATTCTATTCACCCTAGCTCTTTCCGAGCTTGCGAAAAAACAACTGGCATTTTGTTGTTCTTTCATTCCAGATAAGAATGAGGAGCGAAAGTGGGGAAGAAAAATATAAACACTACTTTTAAAGTTTACTAGAGATGTAGATTGCAAATTCTTTTAGCTGCAACCAAAGAGTATAATAACTAAGCTGCAACTACGTTTGTCTGCAAGACGCAGCGTTGGAAGGCCTCCCACAAGGTGGACCGATGACCTGGTGAGGGTCGCAGGTAACCGATGGATGCGAGACGCACAGGACCGGTTGTTGTGACGACACTTGGGGGAGGGCTATGTCTAGCCTGTCCGTTGCCCCCCATCCTGTCCGTTGCCCCCCATTCATCCGGACCCGAGGTGGCGGCGCGTGGTGTTCCCGTGCGCCCCTCTTTGACGTAGCGAGGAGAGTCAAACACCCCACTCCCCTCGCCGACGCGAGGTGGCCCGCAGTGGCGGGCCGGCACCAGCCGGGGATTGCGGAAGTCGCATACGTTCCCGCGATCCCCGGCGTAGGTGGAAGATGGAACACCGGGGTGGTTTTAGTCAGTAAGAGTCTGACAGACCCCTCCACCCGCCCCAGGGTGGAGGATTTCCCCCCGAGACCAAAGGGCTATATCTAGCAGTGGACGTTTTTCGGCTGATATGATGATGATGATGAACTACGTTTGTAGTTAGAGTGGGTACTCGGTAGAAAATTGAAGGAAAATTGGACTTGTTAAATTAATTGAAATAAATTAAATGGAAAGGTGAACTGAGAAGGTCATATGCGAATAATATTTGGTATTTACTGGTAGAGGTATGCTCATACTAAAAGTGTCTAAAATAAATTGTACCTCATTTATAAAACAAATTTTAGGTATTTCAAATGTTCTTATGCTTGAATTTTGGCAGTGCTTGGATATTTTGTCTAAATGAAGCCGATTAAAGTTATATTTCTTTGAAACTGCAAGGACTAGACACAAAACAAAATACAGTGACAATTCATTCACTGGCCTGTTGGTCGAGTGGTTAGTGACCCTGACTGCTAAACTGGAGGTCGTGGGTTCGTTTCCCACCCAGAACAAATCTTTGTGTGATGAGCATGATCATTTGTTCTGTGTCTGGGTGTAATTTGTCTAAAATGTGTATGTATTTAGAAATATATAAGTATGTTTATCAGTTGTCTGGTTGCCATAGCACAGGCTCTGCCTAGTTTGTGATCGGATGACCGTGTGTGAGTTGTGCCAAGATTTTAAAAATTAAAGATATTAAATTAAATATAAAAAATTGAAATGTGTCTGTTAATGAGGTGTTAGTATTAAGTAAACCCTTTTCCTATGATATCTATGTTATGGGCACATTCCGGCACATTGTGGGTAGTGCAGGATTAATCACGACATAAAATTAATTCCAACGGACCTCCGCGAGTTTACAAAGCGGGCTTCTGTCAGTTTGCTTCAACCCTAAAGTTCCGCGTAGCTAGGATCTAATATTAAAAATATTCCTAAATATAAAATTCTCGTGTCACAATGTTAGTTACCATACTCCTCCGAAATGGCTCGTATATTATATTAATTTTTATGAAATTTTATATGCATATTCAGTAGGTCTGAGAATCGGCTACTATCTATTTTTCATACCCCTAAGTGATTAGGGTTGTCCACCCCTATTTTTTTTTATTTTATAATGTGGCATTAAAAATACATACAACCCAAAATTTTCACCCTTCTATCACCAACCACTATTTCTTAATAGCGATATTAGTACTTTAATTACTTTCTACTCTCGGTGGTCGATAATTTATCATTTACCACTCGGTCGTAAAAATGTTTTAGTGTTGGGAAGCCTATTTGTTGATGGATGCTTTAGGCTATATAACATCACGCTACGGCCAATAGGAGCCGAGCATTCAAGAAAAATGTGAGGCAGACGAAGTTGCGTGGGTCATCTAGTAATAATATAAAATCCACTCACCTGATAATGTGTCTGAACAACCACCGCCCTAAAAACTATGGACGCATCTTGAACTCGCGTCTCGAGTGGCTTCTCCGCAAACTTTGGACACTGACTGTCACAAACTATTGTCCTGCACAGGAACAAAACAACCACCAACAAATCTCTGTTCGTGAACCTACCCATTGTTGGCCACAACATTGCTGAACCCATTTTGAACTTTAACTTCGTTTGAATAAATTACATTTTTCTATGGCACGTCCATCGCACGACACTAATTTTCTTCACCCGCCTTTTCCTCTGTCGTTTCCTGGCTTGCATTTTTTATCTGTAACAAGGAGATACGTATTAAATTTTCTGTTACTTTTTTCCATTTGAGTAATGAATAGATTAATGTTTTATGAGGGAATATGAGCGTCACTTGCTACTTTAGCTGTTCCTATCCGCATTTTTCTAAAGTCAATGTTTGTTCGCGGAGTATAATTATTTATTTTACGTTTGACTTATGTATATATCACCGGAATATAGCAAACGCCGTAAGATTATAAAATAAATTGAGAGATTGTAAACGCTCGAATAATTGTCAACTGAACATTCGGAATACTATTTTATGCATCAAAACCTGATAGTCTATAACCTCGCGGAGTTAATCCGAGAAATTGTGGACTGACATAAACTGGCGACCAATCAGCTGTCTGGTCTGCAATTTATCTGTTTTAGTGTGATAGTTAAATTAAAAACTTGGCCCCTCTTTGCTCTTTGTTTTTTCTGAATAGACCAATGAAAGCCTTGTTTCCAGGTTTATCACATGAAAACGGTTAAATTGTAGACTTGTGCTCTGTTTGGTTGCCATTTTATGTCAGTCCACAATTTCACGGAATGACTTCGCGAGATTATAGACTATCAAATTTTGACGCGTAAAATAGTATTCCAAATGTTCAGTTATCAATTTTTCGAGAGTTTACAATCTCTCAAGTTATTTAAGAATCTTACGGAGTTTGCTATTTTCCGATGAGATTTGTATAAGAATAATTGTTTCGAGTTACATTTTGAATCGTGTCAAATACCAAACTTGGTACAACTACTGAATGCCTTTGAATAGTTACAAAAACATTAATTATGCGCTTGAGTAGGTAAACCGAAATTTTCAACAAACTACAATTAAAGTAATTATGAACCCAAAAAGCTTGATGTTGATAAGCCAAGATTCTATAATTACTAAACATGGAAACTGTAATTTAAACTTTGTTTCACGTCAAAATTGAACGATTGACATCATAAAAACTTGCAAGTAACTCTTAATAATTAATTTTCTATTACACTGTGCCCTTTCATTACAAATACTTGACGAAATTAAGATTGTGACGACAATCTCTCTTCCGTATATAATTATTTCCTTGTGTTTCGTATGTAATAAATTTTAAGTGTCGCACCTATTAAAGTGAGATCTTATAAGGTTAAAAACAGGTTTTAATGAAAGGTTAACTCCCAAAACAAAATTGTGTAAATTAAATATGAGTTTATTGGCATGAGGCAATTTCTACTATTTTTCCATCTTAAATCATCTATTCGAATATTATAAATGCGATATTTATACTAATATAGTAAATGCGAAAGTTTGGATGTAGGTATGTTTGTTACTCAATCACGTCAGAACGGCTGAACGGATCTTGATAAAATTTGGCACAGAAGTAGATTATAGTTTATAATAACACATGGCATATACTTTTATCCCACAAGTATGTACCCTTGGGACATTCACGCGAGCGAAGTCGCGAAAGGCAGTCCGTAATAAATATTTCGACAGTGGAATTTCATCTCTATCTCTTGCTCTCAGCTCAAAAGAATTTAAACTGATTATTGTTACTACATAACTGAAAAACAAAAAACACGGAACTCATTACATCTTGCATACTGCAGAGTAACAAAGCAATACTGCTGAATTGCACAGTAGCACTTGCCTTTTGACCCACTATTGTCGGATCCATTGCCTCACAATTCATCGGATTATCATCGAGTAAGCTCCATAAAATATGGCGCATAAATGGAAATTAATAGACTATAATGGGAATGAATGTAGAATCTATGATAATGTACGAATAGATCATTTGGTACAGATACGTTGAGATTGTCTCATTTTCTACCTCCAATAATTCTGCAACGGATTAGACCTAGGTTATGGGTCTATGATAGTCATTCATAATAAATGGCTAATTGTTAAGGCTAGGTAAGCAATACTCAATTTTAATGCTTCAAAATTCAAAATTCAAAAAATTCAAAAGTCCTTATTCAAATTAGGCTGAGTGCCAGCACTTTTTGAACGTCAAAGTTCTACATAAAGACAGTCCCCCAAAACGCCCGCCCGTCACCACTTCCTAGTGTTTTAGCTGGGAAGAAGAAGTGGCGCAACAAACTCCCCAGCAACACATCTGTCTGTTGAGTTATAAGAACTATCACTTATACAAAGATATGTAAGTAGTCAGTATTCTTACAAAGAAAACAATACAACAAAGGTAACACGTAAAAACATAAAACTTAATAATTCGCTACTTGTAAGCTAGCACACTCCATTATGCCAGCATAAACAGACAAACTCAAGCATAAAAACAATATCAAATCAAACTAAATAAGCCTNTTATTCAAATTAGGCTGAGTGCCAGCACTTTTTGAACGTCAAAGTTCTACATAAAGACAGTCCCCCAAAACGCCCGCCCGTCACCACTTCCTAGTGTTTTAGCTGGGAAGAAGAAGTGGCGCAACAAACTCCCCAGCAACACATCTGTCTGTTGAGTTATAAGAACTATCACTAATACAAAGGTATGTAAAGTGCTTGTAAAGAGAATTTCTGTTAGGACCTGCAATGAACTCCCATGTGGTTGCAGAATTTGTTCGAAAGAGTCACCGAACGCAAAGTTTTAGGCCTTTAGAAGGAACATGGATAGGTTTTGGTCAGTAAGAGTCTGACACGCTCTTACAATTCACCCAGAGTGGAAGAAGTCATTTGATGACATCCCATCCTTAAAAAAAAGCAACTCCCATGTAAGTTAAATTACATTGCGGGGTATGAGGAAAACGATTGATCACTTATACCTTGGCAGACCGCAATTTATACCAACTTGCATGCGAGCTGCTTATGGAGGACCGGTTACGTACTGGTTGAATAAGTAAAGACAATCTACAAAAAAAAATGAACTTGCTAAAAGTAATATTACGAACTTAGTCATTATTAAGACCAGACCGACTCTGGAACTATTAAAAGTAGTTATTGTTAAAATAATAGATACAACGATATTTGTTAGTTCAGAAACAATAACTACAGGAAAGTACTTAACAAACCTCTACTCAATATTATTTCCCAACGTAAAACTCTGGGGCCTTCAAATTACAATCCCGTCTGCCCGCCTACTCATACAATTACAACTTGAATTGTATATCGAAACCAAATTAATTCAAAGGGTTACGGCAAAAAATATGTAGGTACTTGTTCAGTACAGTTCGTGGCTGTCAACGGTGAAGAGGGTATTGTTCATTGTTTTTGCCCTACATGGGAGCTGTTACATAATAATTAAGAGTAATAATTTGACGGTAACTGAAAATGGGACAAGGTTGGGTGAAGGTTGTTCTGGTGATGGTTTAATTTATTTGAGAAAGGAATGTGATTTTAAAGATTGTTGACTGTTTGAACACACATAACAGCACTGCTATTGCTATTTGTAAGTACTTAGTACATCATATCAGAAATACTAGGGAATAATTTGTAGATTGCAAAGATTGGTTAGTCAGTTTGATATGGAAAGACATTGTCAAAGAAGATAATGGTTCCTTGACAATAATTGAGAGATGTTTGGAGGAAAAAGACATGCTTCGCCAACCCAAAACAATTGTATGAAAGGGCAGAAGGATGATGATGAGTGATGAAGATACACGAAAGGATACATTTACTGATTTAAACAGTACAACAGAAAACCATATCACACAAATAGAACTAAAATTATCTTACGAATCTATAGAAGATTCTGTTAAAGATACCTCACAACAATAATAATTACAAAGACGCAGTAACTGTGGTAGACTACAAACCAGACACAAAGTAACAATTGTTTCATAACATCGATCCAACTAGAAACTAACATATCCCAAATCCTTGTTCACATAATCAGAATCCCTACAACTAAATTTGTTGACAAAGGTATTAGAGTCGATCATTAAATAGGATGAACTCAATCTGCAAAGCATGAGTAATCCTTCAAACACAGCCTACTTAGGGGTCCATATCCTGTTATATGAGCCCTTAAGCTTCGAAGAGTGCCACTCCCCTCCTCATATTCAGAGATAAACGAAAACCTTCTTACAGCTGTGCTAATAATACTACTAGAGGTTTTGTGTAACAAGATCTTGATGTATGTCAAGTATGTTTGAAATGTTAAGTGTGTTGAAGATGGTAGGTACGAGTATTTACATGATGTGAGAGTTGACAGAAAAGGGATACACCATTTTTTTTTTACTTTGCGCTAATAAACAATTTTCTTTCTATATTTAATGGTGGTTGTTTCCACCCACAAAGAGATGATTATTATGTATGGTTATGTATAATGTGTGTCTTCATAGCAACAAAACATCTAGAACTGCATTATCACTCAGATCGATGGTAACCAACTGTCTTTTATTATAGGTCATACAAAAATACTCCAGTGCCGACGCTAAAACGAAATTGATTTCCGGAAAACTATAGGACCCTTCCTCGTCCATGTGTGTCATAATCTCGACTGGGGATTACGTGAAGTGGATTGGTCGCAGCATTCTCTTGTCTATAATATGAACCGTATGTGAACTATGTGAAGCTAGGGATTATATCAATATTCCTGTTGGCTTATAGCTGTAGCAGCCATTTAAAAGACCACAATTAAATGATGATCATTTGAAAACATCATAATTATAATTCAGGTTAACAGAATTCAGAATTAAAGACAATTTGTAAAACATTGTTAGGGACCCTAAACAGTCTTCAATCGAACCTAAGTACCCCAGAGATTACAAACATTTCCACAAATGTAGACACACGTCATTTATTCCTGCTTAGTCCATATACTCCCTCATCTTAAATCAAAGTCGTATCAAAGGACCAAGAGACAGGGTTCAATATATCAGCATTATTACTTTAACAAAGGTTGAGGACGTCATTTACCGATTCTGTTTCACTGGCCAAGGAAAATTGATTTATTGCCCGATAAGAGTGGCTTGCGGTATCTAGTAATACGGTCCTTTTTTAAGAGTGTGTTTAGATTTTCTTTTGAAGACTCAAAGTGATAAAGTGGGGCTCTAGTGGGGTAAAGGACCTCGTTCGATTTTTAAGTAGGTAAAGATGATAACTTGTCAAATGTTTTATATGGTGCCAAAGTGGGTTTTGTTCTTTGATAGTAAGTACCCATTGAATAATAACAAATTGACATGTCTAGAATTATGGTCATTTACATGAACCAGACACAAGTATTATCAATATACGATGAGATGTTACTTCCCTTAATAAAACTGAAGGAATAATAAGGAAGTCTTATTTTAGGCAAAAATCAAACCACCTTCGGTACTGATGTAGGCGTATAAGGACTTATATTACAACGTAAGCACTCTTGTTTAACTTCGATTTCCTCATGAGCCTCTCAGAAAATGATAAAAAAGGAGCTCAACATTAAATTACTGCTACGTTTTCTCTAAAAATAATGGAGAAACGTAATATCTTCATTTAATATTGAAAAAGGAAGCAATCAAATCTGTCTACTCAATGATGAAACCACATAAATGAGACGGAAATATTTTTTGTGTTGTATTAGTTAGCTATACCTGTGGGTCTTAGCAGCCGTAGAAATACCTAATATACTATTCCGTGGAAATATCTAATTGATCCTGTTTAGAAGTATATAGAACCAACTGAGAAGAATTTGATTGGAATCAGACTTGTTGTTTCAATTGAGTGATTAAATACTTCAACGTTTGAAGAAAAGAAACTCCGATTGCAATCCCTTTGAAGATAAGAACAGAAGTAAACTTATTAAGGCTAACTACGGAAACAAATGCAAATCCAGAAAACGGGGCCAATTCGAAAAAGAGTAACAAAACAGAACTAAACAACAAAGCTAAGCAGATTTGAAAAAAACTATTGAAAAGCTGGATTCACAACAGACAATAAAAACCGGTCGTAACTCCAAAGAGGATAATTAAATAGATAAAAATGTATAGACAGATATTCTTGTCGACTGTAACGTTACATACAACACAGCTCAGCATATTTCTCAGTACATTAAGCACTTGAGTTATATCCAAACAAATGGTCTGACAGTGGCATATGGAAGGAAATTAAAGTAAAATTTTTCAACGTTAGGACGAGTCCAGAGGTTAACAGTTGTGGGAAAAGAGGATTGCGTGTGATACCAGTAATTTGTTTTGAAATATTACATGAGGTTTTGTTGTTTCGATTTTAGAACAATGATCTTCAATCCAATACCGAGCACTTCTGTATAGCTTCTTTGTGTGAGGGAGTTGGCCGTTACCCACCATGTGGGGGTTGGTGAATGTCACATGTCTTCGAATTTATCGTGCTAGAACCGCCGGTTTTTTGAGGATGTTTTCCTGCATCATTTTGAGATAAATCATTATCATTATAACCCACGTACTACAAATCGTAGGTCGCGGACTACCACTCATTGGACTACCACTGCACAGACCTGACTACGTTATATTCAAATCAAATGGACCCATCGTTTAAATACTCAAAATTACAAACAGAGATTTCTAAATTACTTATACTCAACTCGAAAAGCGAAACAGAATCTCATCCCTCACAATACCACTAAAACCACACTCAGGTTTATCCCATGTCAACCCTGTTTTTTCTTTTTCCTACTTAAAAAACGACGCGTCGAGTACTACACGGAAAATTAAGCCCGCTAATTCCGAAACGCTGACTTAACGCATCTGAACACACCGTTATAAATGGAGTGATTTAACTGGATAACAGACCTTTTCAGTGTAAATGTGAAAAGGGTTTTTTGAGTTGGCAGTTTTCGTGTGGTCCATATGGTTTTGGCATAAAAGGAGATGCGAAATTAGTTGAAAATTACTCCGGGAGAAGTTATTTCGCAGTGAATAGGCTTTTATCTTGGCAGACAGAGAGTAATAGTCCGGATAATATTATATTTAATAGTAATCTCCTTCCGTCGATTACATCTTATAGCGTCTATTTTTAGATAATTGGTTATTACAAGCGTATAATGGAAGTCCTTGTAGAAATAGGATTTCATGGTTCAGATGATTCGCAGACTAAGTAATTATGGATTTTCGTTTATTCGTTAATAGTATTTGATAATCGAATCCAATTTTACTTGGTTGGTGGTCTTTTAGACTCAAGTAATGAAATAATATCAATTCGGTAATCGTTTTTAGGGTTCCGTAGTCAACAAGGAACCCTTATTATAGTTTCGCCATGTCCGTCTGTCTGTCTGTCCGCGGTTTAGCTCAGAGACGCTTAGCACTAGAAAGTTGGAATTTTGTATGGGTATACATATTAATCACGCCGACAAAATGGTAAAATAAAATCTTGAAATACTTTTTTAGGGTAAGCCCCCTAAACACGAAAAATGGTAACGAATATTTTTTTATCGGCTACCCTATGGTGACGTTGGATAGATCGTTTAATGCGAAAACTATTTTTCAATCCAATGATCCGTTTGCGAAATATTAGGCTTCAAAGTGCTATTTTTTGTTAGATTTTTGGAGACGAGAAAAAACTCATGGTAGTAGCATATAATAACGAATTTAAAAGGAAAACTCAGTTAAGTAAGCTTTACAAGTTAACAAGTAATAGTCGTCCAACTATAAAATGTAACTGGATAACTAAAAATGTCGTAATAATTCCATAGAAAATGACTTAAGACTAAATGCGTTTGTAACTTCTTCTTGCAATCTTCTAGTAAAATTAGCTATTTATTTTTGTCATGGTTTACGACACAGAACTAACTAACTACGGAACCTTTTACTTGGCGTAGCCCGACACGCACTTGGCCGGTTTTTAGAAATACCATCAAACGTATTGAAATTTGAAGTAGATTAAATTCTAAAAACTACTACAAATTAATAACAGTAAATAAAAATTGTCTCATTTGACAATTTTTATTTACTGTATATATATACATACAATTTTTTTTCTGTCTTCTGATTCTTAAAATAAAGAAAAAAGTCGTCGTATCATACAAACAAAGAAGGATGCTTTAAATCCCGTGTGAGAAACTGAAGATACCCTCAAACCCGACCTTCAGGCTTGGGATCCGAAACAAGACCTCTTTGTAATAAGAAAAAGGTTTTATATGAGTTATGGAATAATCTATGAAGTGTGGATAGCTGTGATGTAGGTGTAGAAGCTTTGAATGAATGAATAAGTTGAGGTTTCATATTTATTTGAGAAACGATATTCGGCTATTGATATTGAATGATATTGGGTTATAAAGATTTTATGTAATCAGACTATGAGCTAAGAAAAGAAAGTGGACAACGATAAGCTGTAGAAGAGTAGCGTCTTTTTACTAATGTCAATATTCCATAGGATAAGCATGGATATCTACAAAGGTATGAAACTATTCTCAAATGATCTTCCTAGTAGGTATGTAAAAGCAGAATATAGTTGATACTTTGAGTTGTTTTTTTTAGTGATGGTTATAGAAAATGAGAATATAGCCATCGTACGAATCAAAGAAAGAAGGCCTATGGTAAAGGCAATTCTTGAATCCCTGACTATGGAAATGACGACAACGAAAACAAAATCAACCAAACATTATTCCAAGCTTTACTTCAAAAGTTTAACTCTGTAGGGACAAAGAAGATTTTCTATACAATGTAAAATAGGTAACCCTTAAGGAAACAACAGTCTTTGGTGTTGCTCGTAGCTCGGCATAGAATATGTTAATGTTCCCAGCGACAGGTGCCGTTGACTCTGACGGTTCTCAGAGAGATACACACATTCAGAATATATATTTTAGCACGAGGCTTTTCTTAAGGCGTTCCCCTTCGCCGTTTGTAATTGGTGATACATTTTAATGAGGTATTTACGTATGTGAATTTTGCAAAGGCGTATTTGTAATTTCTTGAAATATTTGGAATACGCTTTCCTGTTTTTACTCTGCTTGTAGAGTGAAGCGTGTGAATGCTATTAAACTAAAGAGATATAATAAACAAGTCACCAAGCACTTTCAAATAAATTTATTGTGTCGGTCGAGGTACTAGGAAGCCCGTCATAAGCTTTCTGTCCTAAGGAGGTAGGCGCGTTAGGTACTATCCTGGCTACGCGTTGCTGAAAATGACGCGGGAGCCGAGGAGTTGACCCTGGGTGGATGATGACCCGCAGGGTTGATGTAAGGGTGCAGATGTCAGCTAGTGCGTTGACCGCCAGATGTCACGGCAGCGGTTTCCTCGGGCAAATGAACCCGGAACTTGGGACCCTGGAATTTATGTCCAGCAATTAAATAACCGAGCCCTCTGCTAATCCTCTCCTGACGGTGACCACGGAAGCGTAACCATAAGCGAAAAGCGGATAGTGTACTATTGCGCTTTAAGGCGATTGTGTAAAGGTCACCTTCAGAATCGGAGTTTACAAAGTTAAGCAATTAAATAAAAAGGAGTGTGAAGCACATTTAAATTATTAAGTACGAACATAAACAATGATTCAAGCAAAGGTTAATGATAACATAAGAAATTGAAAGAAATGGGTGTCAAGAAAAAGATGATGAAACACAATTTTGCAAGTCATTGAACACCATGACACATGAGAAAGCAATGAATTAATTGTCAACACTTACCCAATACGGGGATAACACACTTATATAAAGTATTTTATTTAATAATGAGTATTTATTAGCTTATTTGAGAATTAGGCAGTTTAGGGTGAGACTGCACGTGTGACGTCACGCACAAGTATCGTATCGTGAACGCGCGTCTCAACTGTCCCGACTCAAGCCCGCTCCTCGATCGCAGCTCGCGGCGCGCACAAGTCGAATGGAGTGGGAAACAAACTAGTTCCTAAGACGTGAGCGAGTGAGACAAAACAAAGGCGTAATAAGTGATGTGTACGGGTTGGAACTGTATTGCAATGACTTGTCGATTGGTTTGTTTGCTTAGTTTCTAAAATAACAGATGCAACGTTACAATATTTTAATTTTTTATCCAAAATTTTGTGAGCTTCATTATACGATTTCAAGTCAAGTCAAAGCTTATGTTCAAGTCTCTTTAATTTGTTATCTACACCTAAGCTGTTTTTTTTTTCATTGTTGATGCCAATCTAGTGCACTTTTAAGCAGACATCTTTTATCTCTTCTGCGCTCAAGTTTGTATCATATATTGTGACAGTTATCATTTCTGATTACTATCACCACCTTGATTTAATCAAAACTGTATCGGTCTTCTGTCTATTGCTCTTGTTGGTCTACATGTTTATTTACTTCATCATCAGCAATAGCATTACCAAACCGTATCAGGTATTTTAAGGATAATCTCATTGCTGCTACAGCTTCCATACTATCTACGTATTTGAAACTAACAGTCCTAATACCTTGTACCTAAAATCAAAACTAGCCCTAACAAACATACCCGTAAGCACTAATAGATGTAATCTTAGCAAGTGCTCTGTTATCGTAATAATTGTTCTAAAGTCTACGTTTATCTGATGCTGAATAAGTGATCATGTCCTATTAGGTATATTAGCCAATGGACGATGTCTAACGTCGAGAGATAAGCATCGTTTACAGGAACAAAGTTTGTTGGCTGGCGGTTAAAGGAGGGATGATAGTCGAGGTGAAGTTTTGTTTAGGGGCTGGTAAGGTTCATAGAGTCTAGAATAACAAGTTACGCACACACATATTGTAAATATCTGCACATTTTCTTTGTGGGCAACTAAATACTAAGCAAAAAGAAACAGTTTTTCCAGGTTCAATTGAATTTGGAATAGACCAACCAAAAACATAATTATGACGTCAAGTTTGATTAAATCGGGTATAAAGAAATTTCTAATATCAAAAGTATTACAAAAAACACACAATTTAGATAGGAAGCCTAATTTATTTTCCAATATTTTATTCAATAAATACTTAGTAGCTTTTGTACCAAATAGCTTAAAATGTAATACAATTTCAGAATACTCAATTTGGAACATTTCTTGAACCAAGCCCGTAATTGGAGGTCTACAGCGAAGGCCGAAACCTGACCGAACTCAGTTTTCTATTCCGCATTCAAATTATTATCTTCAGATCTGTTTTCTTATGCAAAGGTTACCAATCTTTGAGCCATTCTATAATAATGGAGATTGTAATTAGTGCTGAATATATTGTTTAAAATTGTCTTTTATAAAGATTGCTTTATTAACTAATCGACAGTTTAGGAGGCTTTACAATTTTTTAATGCAAGAGAAGAAGAAAGAATAACATCAGGAAAATATGACTGAACTTTGTGGGTGAATCCGGAACAAATCAGAAAATGATAGATCTAGGCTTGTCAAAGCAATGATATTTTTTATGAATAAGACAATGATAAACAGTACCTATTACAATTAAAGAAATTAAGCACTCTGTGAATTTTGCACGTTCTTGCGCAAACCATATTAAATTGACACAAGAAAAGAGTGGCTTATGCAGTGGAAAAATTTTGACTGTTTATGATATGCAGTATCAATAAAAGTATAGAGTTTAAGAAAGCGACTTTGAGGTAGCCGCGCCTTCGTACGGTCGTACCTACATATATAAAAATCTATGTAATTCGTCAGGTTCACATACAAATATAAACAAACGCCCATTTGCTAAATCAACTAACGTACTGCCCTAAATCATAAAACTAACGTTCCTACCAACATGAGTGCTCGTTTTGCATTTAAAACTAATATTTTCGATGTTACTGACATTTTTATTCATGTGCACGCATGAATATTTTTGATTGCTACTACTGCGTTGAAATATTTTAACTAAAACGCTATAGAACGTAAACAAAATGATTGATGCCTGCAGCAAAACACGTTCTGTTACGCACATTAAAATGATTTTTGAAACAAAATTGGCGTGAGATGAATTGCCCTATTATGGTTTGTACATCGATGGGCTATAGCTTAAAAATACAAACATATCATCACGCCTGTATTCCCAGAAAGGTTTGGCAGAAGTGTACTTGTAAGATAGGAACGCCTGCATATTGCGAACATGTTTATGGTAGACATCAGAGTAATGTGCAAAAACGGTCATTGACCCACAATCCCACATACATTTATTGTCTTTCTTAATATCAAAAACAGAAATAAAGACATTAAGCTGTCCTGAATCGACTTATGTCGTGATCCTTTACGTTTTCTAGTAATGAAAAACGGTTCATAATTTATTGTTCGGGTATCTACGAAGAGATTAGGGAAAGGTCAATGTACTATATTGCATGTTTACGTGGCGCCTATCATAGGTGCCATTCGATTCGTGATGTTTGTAACTGAACGCATATTTCTGAAAAATTACATGCACGAAGTCTGTTCATTTAAATTTATTGAAAATCCATGTTATATGATTGATAAATTACGGGCTTCACGTCAAACTCAGCGATAACTCTGACAACCCTTTTAATATTAAGCATTTTATGTTCAGAATTTCAGGTTCAATAAAATATCAGGCTCTATAAATACAACCTTAATAAATTTCATAAAAATTCTAACTCCAACTTTCGCTATATCCATTTGCCATTATACGTTTTCGGGCTTTTTAGGAGAAACATCATTTAGGTACCTTTATTGATAATAAATAAACATTAATTGCAGAAATAACGATCCTTTTTGTTTTAATTGCCGAATCAATAGCTGTTTGTATCAGATTTAGCTAATAATTTACAGGCGTTATCTATGGGACTAATTATTTTCCTATATTAAACTATAATTGTGTTCAGTTTATTATGAATTGGAGTTTATATTTTATTTTATTTTGTGCCTACTATTTCAAATAGAAAGGTGATTAATTTTTATGTTTCGTGGTAATGTTTAAAGATATCGCAGCGGTCTATATTTTAAACCGACTTCAATAAAACGAGGAGGTTCTCAATTCGGTTGTATTTTTTATGTTTTTTTCCTCATAACTCTGTCATTTATGAACCGATTTGAAAAATTCTTCACGTGAAAGGATAAACATACGTTCCGTATTCGTTCGTTCCATTTAAAATAGCTGGAGGAAATAGAAAATATATCATCCAAGTAAACGAAATTGCGTGTTTTGCTTTCCTGTGACTTTCCAGTTGTCGTGTTAGGTGTGGGTGTGGGCATTGGTGTATACCACTAAAGTGTAAAATAAAAAAAAATACAAAAAAATACAACCAACTTCCAAATAAAAAAAAAGCACTACAAAGTATAAAATAACTTTAATTTCAGAATTCGGTGTTAAAATACGAAGAAACAACAAAATACACCGACTTCCGAAATTTATATTATTTTCTATTTTGTCGTGTTTTTTTTTTATTTTTATGGTTTTAAATCAGATTTTATTTACCTACATTTTGGATATTACGGTCGGCTTTGCTCCCATGACTGTCTCTTAACTAATATTATAAATACGAAAGTGAGATTGTTTGTTACGCTAACACGCCTAAGGGCGAGGCCAAACGAGCATATTTTTTTCGACGTCAGTCGCGTATTCTGAGTTTCCCAATTAACGTTCAATTGAAATTCGGTTAGGCTGCCAGACGGACGGACGTAAGTTTTAGTTACTATTCAACGTTTGTACGGTGTGTTTGCAATAGATTCATTAAAATATTCTGCATTTATAAGTTTTAGAAGAAGATGTCAGAAAGAGATAGAGAAGTTAATTGGTAAATCCACTAAAAGACTGATGTGTGGACAGTTCCATACCTTATATGGACGACTCACCCCGAGCACAATTCGGTTGATTTAATGCGCGTGCGTGAGTCAGCAGACAACTCATTTTGCGGCGCCGTGTAGCACAAATAGGACTTTTGTATGAATCCGAATGCTGCACTCAAAATTCGCGCTTAGTCGTGGAGTTGCGGAAACCAGCCCAAGTTATATGAAACCGAATGCAGCGTAAATTCCGCGACTCATTTTACGCGACTCACAACAAAAAAAAACGCTCGTTTGGCGTCACCCTAAATCGTGGAACCGATTATGATGATGATTAGTAAAATAATAGTTGGGAGCCTGGAAACGGTTTTAACATCCTTTTTTTGTTATTTCAGTATTATATCTTGAAAACAAATCGCTTATCGATGCTGGTACCTTTACATCTTACACATGCTCAACAAAGCTAAACTATCAACCAACTTAACCAATAAAAATTGCTGTATTGTAAATCAGAACAGTTAATTCGATTATAAAGACAATCGACTAAGCTATTGTTTTGTATGTGTTACTTTGAAGTCCTTATGAATTGATATCATGTAACAAGAGTTCTATTCAAAACGGTTCCAACTATTTTGTACCATTTAGTTAACTATTTGGTGGGCCAGTATTGGTTACAGAAATTTGATGATAAATTAATCGTCCATTTCTGGTGAATACACAAACGATAGTGGCTCTTGATTGTATAACTAAAAAATAAATATTTTAAATTTTATTTTTATTTGTTGTACACCTACCATAGTATAGGTAGTCTTTTTAACCCTACAGTTGATTGGTAGGGAATGCCTTGATGCATTAAATCCGCCCATGTACCACTATTGTACATAAAGTTTAAATAAATAATTATGGTGGAATAAAGAAACTCACAAACATACATACACACATGAACCCTGAAAACATAACACTCCTTTTTTTGGGCAGTCGAGTAAAAACCGTTGTTATGGAAAATAATTAGGTGTTATTACTACGAAAAACTTTTATAAAAGTCCAACTAAGACAGACATGACAATGACAATGGGAGTAACAATGGGAGGAGGCCTTCGGCCAGGAGGTAAACAGTTCAGGCGAACAAAAAGAACCCTAATCTCTTCAAAATTAGAGTGAACAGGCTTCTTCTGGGTAAGCTCGCTCCATCGTCGACTTTGTCTCTGTCATCTATGACCCAGACTGGAGTCAAGAGCAAAGCCATATTAAATTAAAAAAAAAAAAAAACACCATTTGTAAGCTTTAAAACTGCAAAATGATTGTGCTTGATGATGGTTTCTTTTATAAAGAAAGAAAGAAAAAAAGAATAAGTTTTATTTAGCATAGGTACGTGAAACACGCACGGTAAAAATAAAAAGAAAAAGGTAGTTATGCCAAACTACAGGACCCACGCAACTTCGTCTACGCCACATTTTTCATGAATGCTCGGCTCCTATTGGCCGTTTTAAATATAAATAAATGTTAAGGGTGGACAACCCTTATCACTTAGGGCATATAAAATTTCATAAAAATCGGTCAAGCCGTTTCGGAGGAGTATGGTAACTAGCATTGTGACACGAGAATTTTATATATAAGATTTTTGTATCCTAAAGCATTTTATGTTATGATAAAATTTCCGTTTTGAAACGGCGCATTCTTACTGTTTTCCCCAAGTCAATCTAATAATTTATACAAAATATTGAAATTAGAACAAGAATTAAAATTTAAACACCACTCAATTCATCGCATAAGCAACGAGCATCAAACTAATCGATTGCACGCAGTCAAAACAAATCGAGCAGAACAAAACTCTGTATCTACACGATCTCCTCTCATCCGAGAGCACACGAAAATTAAAATTCCCCGCAAATACTTTTAAAAGCAAGCATCAAAGCGAACTCGCATTCAGCAATAGAAATTGTAATTTATATCACGAAGTCAGGAATAAAATAATCACAAAACATTTTAGGGTATTCAATAAGTTTTTCAATTATTATGAAATACGCCAAACTTGTACAATGGCATACGTATGAACGGTTTGTGCTTATGATTTGGTCTCCGAATCAGTTTTTGTTCTGCAAATGCCGCTTTGGAGCACAAAGGAGCACAAATTTTGAGAATAATAAAGTGTATAGGGCTAGCGCGATGGTTGATGCCCTTTCAATTTTTGTTTGATGTTTTGATGACAATTTCTGTGATAATCGCTTTAAAGAAGTTGAGTGATGTTTTATTGTTGGCTGTGTTTATAAACAGATCAACGTAATTTGGATGTTATTATTAGAAATTTTGATGAGGTTGTTTAGTGAAACATAAAAGCAATTTAGACATTAAAATGTATCAGAAGGCTAATTATTCTATCTACGAGTACCTAGAAAGCCTTAAAATACGAAAACTAATTTTGGCAAAAGTCAATGTCAAAAATTATACAGGAATTTTGGAAAATTACTGATAACTATGAACTGGCATGAGACGCAAGTTACAACGCGTGTTATCATTGGATGGTATAAGATTGCTCGACACCCTCTGCTGCGAATACTGTGCAATTTTATCCCACCCTTCTCTACTCGTAAGTTCGGATTCATATCAACCTTTTTTTTTCTATTTTAAAGTTGAAAGATAGATTTGATTCTATAAATAAATTGTTTCAAATCATTCTTCATCTGAAACATTTCATAAATTGCAATAAGCCCCAGCCATTTTTTCGAAAATCCAAACGACAAAAAGTCGCAAGTTTACGTCATTAGCGTCCGACCCTCACACTGAAGCGAACTTTCATATTACAGTTATTGCGCTACGAAATACCCGTTCTGTTCTACCCAACTTATATAAACTTTGATGGAAAAGGTGCTGCAATAAAAAAATCATAAAACCCTTTCTGCTAACTCCGTAGATTACGGTTCACAGTACTAAACTTGGTTCTGTGGAAATAAGAAAACAGTAATCAGTTTATAGATAAGAAAATTCTGAGTATTTTACTGGATGCTTTTATTTTTATCTTGATCCAGTTGTGTTTTTGAAAAGTCGTAAAATTGATAGACATTCGGGTCATTTTGATTTACCTTCAGTGGCTTCACAATATTAACCGTACACTGTGGGAGTCTGAAATTATGGGACGTAACGATATGAAACAGATGAAAAGTGAAAAAACCGGACAAGTGCGAGTTAGACTCGCGCACCGAGGGTGCCGATCGAGTCTTGATTTCTTCCCAACTACACCACCACAACCTACGGAAGTTTATGAAGTATATGAAAACACTCTCATTACTCTGACAAAAATGTAGCAGTCAAGACTGAAGGACAAAGTTAACTTTGTTGTTGGAAAAATGTTTTCCCCTACATCAATGTACGTCACGGTCAATTCTTCAACCGAATATATAAGTTTGTATTTTGTAAATTTGATTTTTATATGATATAAAACTACAAATTCCCAATTTTCTGTACATGTACTGTAAGATCTATCTTCACGCCAAATTTAATGACTCTGGGTCAACGGGAAGTACCCTATAGGTTTTCATTCCAAGTTTCCAGCCAAAATGTGCGCCATAAATGGAGCATAAACGGCCTTATCTTTAGATTGCGTTGACTTAGAAGTTTATTTTTTTCATTGCTTCAAGGGGTGCAGACCTGAGTATTTAATATTAATTTCAGGTTGATTTCTCCACGCGTTTCTGAAAAAAAGGGTCTTGACAGACGGACTGACAGATGGACAACAAAGTGATCCTATTAGGGTTCCGTTTTTGCCGACTGAGGTCCCCTAAACGGACAGACGGAACCCTAAAAAAGAAAAGTTAAATATTACGTCTGTATATAGCCTTTGAAGAAGAAGTGTTGGTCGGCCGATGGCGAGATGGGCGGACGACATTGTTGCCATCGCGGGTAGAACCTGGATGAGGCGGGCACAGGAGCGTGGGGATTGGCACAAGAGAAGAGAGGCCTATGCTCAGCAGTGGGCGAAGTCGGGCTGTGGATGATGGATGATATAGCCTTTGCAAGTGGCTCGCAGGCAACGAGTACTTTAGCATCGTAATTCAAGTTTTTTTTTTTTGTCAGATAGTAACATATTATGGCAAAGACCTAAAAGCGACATCAAGAAATATTCTGAAAAATATCTGAGTTAGTAACTACTCGGGATGAAAATCAGCCAACAAAATTGATTGCCTTTGATTCATTAACAATAACATCCCATTGTTCACAAATCCACAAAAAGAACGGCACTTTTACCAGGATAAGAAAGCACCACCAAGAACCAACATCAAACTCTTGAAAGAACACAAACAGTCTAAAGATAATCCAACAAAGATTAATGAATTAGTCACTGTAGCAACAAAAGAGGGCCACGTTAACATTACCAATGAAAGTTATAACGTCCTCCAGTCAGACCACAGAGTTCAAAATGCCGCGGCCGGCAGCGACTAGGTACGTGGGCCCAAATATGCCTAACTATGATGCCTGTGCCCAACAATGATGGTTGTGCTCTAGACTAAATGTCGTGAATAAGTCGCGGGGTATACGATGTTTTTTATTTATTTATTAAAAAACCAGCCAAGTGTGAGTCGGACTCTCACACGAAGAGTTCCGTACCATAAACCAAAAAAAACACGTTTCTTGTATGGTAACCCTCTTCAATTTTTAATTTAATTTAAGTTTTAATATGAATTGTTATGGCGGCAATACATAGAAATACACACTCTGTTAAATTCCTATTACGGTTCCCGCTGATAGACACATGGACGGACGGGTGGACTGATGGACCGATAAACGGATGGACAGCGGAGGCTTAGTAATAGTGTTCCGTTGGTTACCTTTTGGGTACGGAACCCTAAATAATATAATATAAATTTATTAAAAATTGCGTTGCAGCATGAATTTTATTCATAATTCATAAAAATCAACCAACCTTCGAGCATCTAACAGTTTACTTCTTCATATCCCTTCTCACCACACCGGGTTTTTGTCTAATTCTTTCGCTATTTCCACCATTAAACTTTGGAAGTCCCACGATGGTCCATGGACTGATCTCGGCGTTGCTTTACCTTGAAGACATCCATGGTTCCGTAGTCAACAAGGAACCCTTATGGTTTCGCCATGTCTATCTGTCCGTCTATCTGTCTGTTTGTCCGCTGTTTAGACGCTTAGCAATAGAATAGTGGAATGTAGTATGGATTAATCAAGCCGACAAAGTTTAGTGGTACAATCAAATCTTGAAAACAAACATAACGCATAAAGTGACGATTTTTTTTTTGTTTATCGTCTATCCCATGGTGTGGGGTGTCGTTGCTTAGGTCGTGTAAAAATATTGATGGTGTGCAGAAACTAGTTTTCTATCCAGGGATCCATTTGCGAAAGTTTAATCTTTATAGTGCTAATTTTCGTTAGAGTCAAGTTTCTACTTCCCCTGTCAATTAAACGGTTGCTTTTAGAGAGGTGAAAAAAATCATGGTGGTAGCATATAGAACGAATTGAAAAAGAAAGCTATTACTGCGAAGTAGGCTTTATAAGTTAACGAGTAATAATCGACCATCCTATAAAAAGAAACTGGATAGCTAAAAATTTCATAGTAATTCAATAGGAAAATAAATAAATACATAGAATATGACTTGCTAAGTGCGTTTATAACTTTGCAATCTTATACTAAAATTAGCTCTTTATTTTTTGTCACGTTTTACGACACGGGTAACTACGGAACTCTTCACCGCCCGTGGGCAACACTCACTTGGCCGCACTTTTTAAAGAAAAGTGTTAGCAGTGCCGTCTCTAGAAGTAGGGCTTCACAGTGCTCTGTGCGCCTTCCATTCAGACGACCAATTTATTATACCCACCAAAAGCACTTTCAACTATTGTTTCGACTCGAGTAGCGGGGACCGAATCAGACGGAACAATGCTTGAATTTCTGTATCTCGACTTTGAACGACTTTAATATTTGTTACTCGGAATCAATTAAGATTCAGTAACTTGAATTTTACAGGGTTCATTGTAATTTACCTGGAATTTGGGTTTTTGAAAATGGGTGCCTAATTTGGCATTATTCGTTTGGGTTGTGGAGTTTCGAATTTGTGTAATTTGGTCTGAGTATGTAACCAGTACTATCGGTACGGGAGAACGGGGTTAAACGTGCCGCGGGGAAGTTGTTCCGCTTTTCTTTAACACGTTATTTAAGAATGTACGGGACGTTACTGGCCAAACTAAGATATTTGTCATCGGTGCGCTGCAGCGTTCCGTTTTATGACGAATTTATTTGATATGTTTATCTCTTTTTTTCATAAAGCCTCTTTCAATCGGATCAACTCTCCCGCGGCACATTCAGCCCCACTCTCGCCTACCTTTAGCAAAAGCTACTCGTGCCATCATAAAATTGCAATGAAAAGTGTATTGATTGATTTGATACAAAATACTATACTCAAGTGGGTGTATCTGCACAAGTGAAATCAAGCTTTAAAAACTTGGTACAAGGTTTAAATTGGTATTTTCCTATGAAGAAGATTCAACAAAAACGTTTCGGTTACTCTTTAAAAGTAAAGATTATTTCTCAATCTTCAAAGTAAGTAGGAAAAACAACGTCTTCTTCAATTATTGTATTTTTTTTTATAATTATAGTACGAAAGAAGAAATAATTCACCAACTGACAAAATAAAATCAATAGTTTCATTAGGTCTTTGAACCCCTTCATCAAGATAACAGCATAATAAAACAAACCCAACTAGAAATTCCACCAACAGGTAGCCATATAATATATAACAACATATAATACAAAACAGTACTTCCTTATACAATACGATAATACACACACAATTACGTTTTGTATTCAAAACGAGGCCACGCATGAAACCTTATGGGTTACAGGCACGAGCAAAAATATGTGACGGTTACGCAAAATTCAAAAATGGCTTCCTTTTCTGCAGAAACCAAATTATTATGAGACAGATTTTTTCTTTCACAATTTATTTCAAGAGAACTTTTGAATTCTATTTTTGACGGTTTCGTGGTTAAATAATAACAATCACACAGTTCGAAGAAGTCGTTTTTATAAGCACTGGTATTCATTCAGTTTATGCAGGTTTGACTTGAAGCCGACTTAGTTGGGAAAAGCCTCGGCAGATAGATTGTGTGGTTAAATACCACACAATTGACCATATGATGTTGCTCAGAACTAACCCGCATACAACTGTAAAAAACCCGACCCGACAGACAGACAGACAGACAGAACCACAAAAGAATCCATTTTTTTTTCGTTTTGCGTTTGCCTGTTTTATCGCCCTTAATCCATTTTCGGTAAAATTTATTTAATGTACAGACGCAACGGTTCCTACTGTCTTATTGTATGTTTAGATGATAACTGTACCTTCAGAAGTACATAAGGAAGCGAACGCCAGAGGCTACGATTTCTAACCACAGCGAAGCAATTAAGTAGCCTACTTCGATTTCGTAGTTTTCCTTTCCTATCGGTAGATCTTTTGTTTTGATTTCGCGGTAGCTAGGGGTTATTTTAATAAAATGTAGGTTATGTTCTTCGTGTGAGATTTTAGGATATTGAGCTACGAATTGAGGTCAAAGTTTGATAAAACACGATGATAATATGGAAGGAGCTCGTAGCTAAATAATAAATGCCGAACGGGTCGGTTTTTAAGTTTAAACAACGATGGACGAGGTCTGTCTGAAAATGTCCGACCATCTTAACATACCAAGACCACTCCATGCCTCGGAAAGGAAAGCGTGTTGACCTGTTGGTTTCGGCTGTCAATTTTAGGTCTTGGACAGTCATAACTGGTAGTCAGAAGTCAGAAAATTTCTTGGTAGGGCGCCAAGGGTTACTGAGTAACACTGTGACTGAGTAACCCAGTAACTGAGTAACCCTGTAACTGGGTTGTGGAGGTCAAATAGGCAGTCGCTCCATGTAAAATACTGAGAAATAAATACTGAGTTGCATACAGTTACAAAAGGCTACGCAATCAAATGATAATATCATCATCATCATCATCATATCAGCGGAAAGACGTCCACTGCTGGACATAGGCCTCCCCCAAGTATCACCACAACAACCAGTCCTGGGCGTCTCGCATCCATCGGCTATCCGCGACCCTCACCAAGTCATCGGTCCACCTTGTGGAAGGCCTTCCGACGCTGCGTCTTCCAGTACGCGGTCGCCACTTCAGAACTTTTCGGCCCCATCGACCATCTATTCTGCAAGCAATGTGCCCTGCCCACTGCCTGTTCAGTTTGGCGATCATTCGGGCTATGTCGGTAATCTTGGTTGTCTTGCGGATATCGTCACTCCAATATGATTCTAATGATAATATGGCAAGCATGTAAATAAATAAATTATTCCTTCATCTTGTAAACCAATCTTAAAAAAGAAGTATATATTTAGTCGCATCATTTTCGCTTTGTTGCATCACACCTAGCTCTGGGAGACATATAACCATTTTAAACATGGCGTATATTTAATTGAACCACTATTCGATGAATACAAAAATATCCTCAATACAGTAATAACCGTATTATATTTAATATTATCTCCACAAAGCATATAAATTGAACAAAACACGATCAAACAATGCCAATAAATAATTTTAATACCAGTAATGTGTTCAAATGTTTTCAGATGGCTTATTTTCACGGTTTGAACTCGAATTGCGATTTTGTACAAATTGTTACTAAATGGAAGGGCAAAGTAGCTTTGTTCTGATAACATTGAAGATTATATTATTTTGATTTAATAACTTTTGAATCCATTTAGAGATTGTTTCTGACTGATATTTTAAATTCGATTTGGTTTTCAGTTAGAGGAAGGTAGTGTTTGTATAATTAAAAAATATATATTATTATTAAATTATTATAATACAGGGTGACCTAAATGGTTTCAAATATCTACCTGTCACTAATTAGTTTTTTAAATTTCGAAATATTTTTTGACGTATAAAATCAGCGTATAACATAAGCTTGGCAATTTTGTTTTACAATTTTTTGTGAGGTAAATAGTAAATTTAGTCTACCAAATTTTCACGTTTCTAATGCGACTATCGAATGAAAAACAGATACCACAAACTGTTATGCCTCGAATAGAAATAGTGGCAGAACAAACCTGATTACAATTCATAAGCTTTTGTTTTCAAGAAATGTCATGAAAAAATTGCCTCATCAATTTAATCAATAAAAACAGATCAAGAAAGAAATAATTTATTTGCAGATAATGTAGGTATACATATAAGTTGTAATATTTGTAAATTGCCCCGATACATTTTGCCTTACATGCAAAATATTATATTTGAATTTAAAATTATAGTTACAACCAACACAACATTACAATCATCAACGTATCGTTTACCATTTTAAATCACTATAAAGCGATAATTTCCCTGTCTAGTATGACCATAGGTATCAATTCTGTTACCATTTCAAAACTCTGATCACCTCTTCGCATGTCTAGACAAAATTACAGACATCGATACATATCAGTATGAAATGTAGTTTTGAAACTACAATTCATGCCAAAACCAGTGATTTTAAACGTAATTAACATTAACCTTTACTAGCCGTATTATTTGACAGTCGTAAACGACCACGTGGCATTCTATAAGCGTCCAGCATTTGCCCGCGATTTCGTACAAGCATATCCTGTTTTTTCCCGTTCCTGTAGGAATTTCGGGAAATTGTCTTAGTGCTCCCCTACACTCCCCGAGGAACTTACATGCAAAATTACAGCTTTCTACGACCAGTAGTTTCGGCTGTGCGTTTTCTGTCAGTCACTCAGTAACGACGAGTTTGAATAAATTATAGTTATAACGATTGACAAAAGTCTAAAGCGTACATCCTTATACATAGCGTTAATTTGTTCCAAATCAGAAAGCGCCCTTTGTCGGCGCGACGACGCAATCGGAATTACTGCACGAGTGAACGCGACGATCGTGTATTTGCGCGATAAACAAATTCCAAATTTCAACTTCCTAGTGCTAAGCGTCTCTGAGCTAAACCGCGGAAAAACAAAGATGGCGAAACCGTAAGGGTTCCTTGTTGACTGCGGAACCCTAAAAATGTTTAGGATTGACATTTCAGCAGCGCATGTCAATCCCATACATTTCAGACTTTAAGATTGCTGATAGAATATCACGTTGCCTAGAGCGTCTAGTTTTCATAATCAATTCATGGGCCCTGTAAGGTTCTTGGAATACCTTAGCGGCCATGGCTTACCATTTGGGTTAAGGGACTAAAATCATGGAGGATCCCAGGGCTCTAATGAATACCGTGCGTAAATATTTGAGGCTAGTGGTTTCACACCTGGACACGTTCCAGGGTAATGTTAACTCATTATATTATGTACGTGTTTGTAATATCGTTGGCTTAATATAAGGTAGGTACTATGTGACGATATCCGCAAGAGAACCAAGGTTACCGACATAGCTCGAAGGATCGCCAAACTGAAGTGGCAGTGGGCAGGGCAAATTGCTCGCAGAACAGATGGTCGATGGGGCCGAAAAGTTCTGGAGTGGCGACCACGTACCGGAAGACGCAGCGTTGGAAGGCCTTCCACAAGGTGGACTGATGACTTGGTGAGGGTCGCGGGTAGCCGATGGAAGCGAGACGCACCGGACCAGTTGTTGTGGCGACACTTGGGGAGGCCTATGTCCAGCCGTGGAAGTCTTTCGGCTGATATGATGATGATGATTAGGTACTTTGTTACAAATTTTTGTACTAACTCGGTAAAGAACGCTACAAATTGATGAAAAACATAGAAAAATAATATAAATATATGTTTTACAAATCAAGAATGTCTACATTAATGTAACAAAGAGATTAAATTGTTTCCGTGAATGTTAGAAGAAGGTAATTTCTGAAATTAATGAACTGATTTTGAAAATTCTTTGACTACTAGAAAGCGACACTATCGCTGTGTGTCACAGGCTATTATTTCGGTAAAAATGCAATGTTTTTGTGTGATTGGCCCCAAGTGGGGAAACTGCAAAAGAGGTATTTATAGTCGACATTTGGCACGTTGCAGTTTATAAAATCACCATTTTTTTTTTACTATATATTTGGGTATGATGAAGAGCTTGTAACTAAATCAACTGCTGCACAGTTCGATCTTCGAGATTAAGCAGCACTTGTCAAGGTAGGTCCACGATTGAGGGACGATCTGTTACACACCGAAACTCTTCAGTATCTCGGAAATAATGAGTTTCCCAACTATGCTGAAGTTGGGGTCATTTTCCAACCAGTTCCTATGTTGTTCTAACCAGGTGCAGATGAATACCAGATCTTACATTCTTCTTTCATCTTACATTAAGCTACAGCTTATCTGACCACTTGGCAGAACTGGTGCTAGATTCAGACTACCGTATCGACGTCAAAGATTTCAAAGTCAAAGTCAAAGCGTTTATTTCAATTAGGCCATTAAACGGCACTTTTGAACGTCATCATTTACAGTTCAGTAAAATAATAGTATTAAATTTATAAAGTGATTCTAATCCCATCGGAAAGGTAGATTCTTATGGAGAAGAACGGACAAGAAGCTCCATAGTTACTCTTTTCAAGTAATGGTTTTACAATATTTGGTGAACAAAAATTAATTTAATATTATGTGAGGACGATGCACCCAGAGTATGCTACTTATAGGAACAAAGTATTACCAGCAGAGGTAAACTAATTCATTTTCTAAATAAATTTAGGTACATAGTACTCACATATTTACAAATATTGGAACCAGTGTATGAGTTAACAAAAAAAAACACAAAAAAGAAACAGTATACGAGTATCTATAAAGTTAATACATAAATCGACTAGTTTGATTTTGTCTACACCCTTGATTGTCCTATGGAGCAGGACCAGCATTTTAATTTTCAAATACCCAGAGCGGAAGAAGTCATTTGATGATTTCCCATCCTTAAAAAAAAAATAAAAAAAAAATAAGCATTTTCAAATGATAACCAGGATCAAATGCTTAACATACTTTCCAAAACACTCAACAGATATAACTGATACAGTCAAGAAAATGTAACAATCGATAGCCTAGATATTGGGACCTATGTTTTTTCAAATGACCGGTGATTATACCAACCAACGCGATTGATGACACGAAGCCGTCAGCTAGTAATGGATTGAATTTCCTAGAAATATTTCATTCAAGTATTGATTTAAGATTTACTTTTAGGTAAGGTGTTTGTTTGGGCTTTTCTATGATGTGTTGCTATGTCGTTGGAATAACATGGTTTGCTTATAAATGTTCATGAAAACACCTAATTGAATCGCGTGAGTTAATGTGAATCGGACAATATTGTGTCCAAGTTCACCGAAAGAGACTAGTAATTTTTCAGGAAACATTGTTAAAATCTTGTACAAGATTTTTAGGGTTCCGTACCTGAAGAGTAAACTATGAAACCCTATTACTAAACCTCCGCTGTCCATCCGTCTGTCTGTCAGCCAGCTGTACGCATGTGTAGACAGTTGAAATTTTCACAAAATGTGAATGAACAAATAATAATAAGAAAAATAAATAAAGGCTACTAGAAACACGTCTTTTTTGGCTTTTTTTACTCGATCTTAATAATGGCGAAACTTGAAATGCTCACAGAGTTTGTATTGCTATATTCGCTAAAAACATTTTAAAAAAAAATTAAAAGTGAAATAAAAATTTGATAACGGCATAACAGTGGATTATAATAATGGCGATGGTACGGAACCCTTGACGTGAGCCTGACTAGCACTAGCCACTTTTGCTCCATTGGGTCTGATCCATTCGAATTGTGCTCTAATTTCAAGCTATTTATAATTTATATTTGCTCATGTGGCTATTTAAAAATTTTACTTTGAATTTTGTTAGGCATTGAATGAAAGTAAATCAATTAGGTTGAGGTATGAAATATTATGACATTACTTATTCAAAAACAAAAACTCAGCGCTTTACATAAAAGTTATGCAAAAACAAAATTTTAACAAAAAGTTATTCAGCTTAAAATGAAAATATTCATAAATGATATACTTGCAACACGCCACAAAATTTAATATCTAGTAGGCTTAGAGATATTTTTGAAGCTCAAACGAAAAGCTAAATAATAAATGAGTTTTAGTGAACCTCGCACATTGTTCTGTTACCACGGGAAAAAGAGCATGAATTTCAGGGGGAAAATTTTCCCGTTGAAATAGTGAACTCGTATGAAAAACACGCCAGATGTGAAAAATGCAGTCTCGTGTGCAGATGAAAAGTTCATGTCGCCCTTTTTTTGATCCATGGCCGTCCTTAAGTATTTTTATTTTTGCAGTTTAAATTTCGATGCTCGAATTTTCACTGGCTGGTGAATGTAGCTTTAAAACGATCTTTAGCAGTCGTTACGGATTGTCAGAAGCCAGTAAGTCTGACTTGTCTTGCCAAGAACTACCGTGTTACCCAGTTTATGGGTTGTGTAGGCAGCCGCTCCACGTAAAATACTGGTATTCAGCTGAATCCGATTTGACTGGAAGTCAATATAGTGGGGAAAAGGCTAGGCAGATGAATGGATGAAGGTAGCTTTAATTTTACCGGAAATAATAACTTAACTGTTACCAGAAAAGTAACATGGTACAACATCAATTTAAATATAAATTTTATTAAAAAGTTTAGAAGATTTTGATATTTTTTTTTTCTTTAAGTGTAGATGTTAAAGAGGCCATCGAGTTGACTCACGTTAGCTTGGAAAGGCCTATGTGTAGAAGCAGAATGCTAAAGGTTAGAGATGCTGATTATCTATAATATCAATATGCTTTCTGTAAAGCCCTACAATGGGACAGATAGCTACTGGCTGGTATTATTATAAAATTCTGCATAAGAATTCAATTCCATTTTTAAATTCACTCTCAAAATCCACTCCGCTAGCCAGTAAGAAGCCAATATTGTAAGATAAAAGACTAAGAATCTGCATAGTAAACACGCTCGAAGATAAAGCAAGCAACTCTTCGGTTAACTCCAAAGTAAAACCACACAGACTAAAAGCACTACTTTCAAATTCAAGTCTTATAAACAAGTTTCCCTAAAACATCTAGGTAGTACAACAAAGTGTGTGGAGAGACCATTATGCATAATATCAAAAGGAGCTTAAACAAGAACAGAACTGTAAACTTCATTAAAGCTGAACTCGAAGTAAGCTAAGTGAAACACTACCTGGTCTGAATGTGATTTACATAGTTTGTTAATTAAATTGTTGTATTAAAGAGTCTGCCCTGATGTGTATAAAGTTGGAGAGGAAAATCCCGTATGTGGAAGTTTTGTTCGCAAAGTAAGGCAATCCAACTAGGCAGAATTTCCAGTTGGATGGGTCATCCATCATATCTAATTTCTCAATGAAGGTTGTTGGCAAATAGTTCTTGCTCTTGGGGCTGAAATTGGTGAATTCATTAATGTAGAAAAGATAAATATGTACATATTTGCGGTACTTTTTGAAAGTTACGAGAGATATTAAAATATAAATGTGTGGAAAAACTTGCTGAGCTGGCCCAACGTAAGGTTAACGTTAAAAATTACCAAAGACCCCAAGGAAGAAGAAGAAAATGAAGAAGGAAGACGTATTTATTTTATTTATTTATTAAAACTTTATGCACAAGTAAAATCACTGTACAAAGGCGGACTTAATGCCTTAGGCATTTTCTACCAGTCGACCTTAGGGTGGTGCAGAGACAACATAGCAGGTGCAACTTAAAAAAAATAACTAAAAATAGAGAGAAGAAAAATAAAATAAAATTATAAATACATAGATACATACATACATACACTTAAACAAAGTTATTAAGAAAAAACGAATCCAACGAATTAANCTTTCTGTAAAGCCCTACAATGGGACAGATAGCTACTGGCTGGTATTATTATAAAATTCTGCATAAGAATTCAATTCCATTTTTAAATTCACTCTCAAAATCCACTCCGCTAGCCAGTAAGAAGCCAATATTGTAAGATAAAAGACTAAGAATCTGCATAGTAAACACGCTCGAAGATAAAGCAAGCAACTCTTCGGTTAACTCCAAAGTAAAACCACACAGACTAAAAGCACTACTTTCAAATTCAAGTCTTATAAACAAGTTTCCCTAAAACATCTAGGTAGTACAACAAAGTGTGTGGAGAGACCATTATGCATAATATCAAAAGGAGCTTAAACAAGAACAGAACTGTAAACTTCATTAAAGCTGAACTCGAAGTAAGCTAAGTGAAACACTACCTGGTCTGAATGTGATTTACATAGTTTGTTAATTAAATTGTTGTATTAAAGAGTCTGCCCTGATGTGTATAAAGTTGGAGAGGAAAATCCCGTATGTGGAAGTTTTGTTCGCAAAGTAAGGCAATCCAACTAGGCAGAATTTCCAGTTGGATGGGTCATCCATCATATCTAATTTCTCAATGAAGGTTGTTGGCAAATAGTTCTTGCTCTTGGGGCTGAAATTGGTGAATTCATTAATGTAGAAAAGATAAATATGTACATATTTGCGGTACTTTTTGAAAGTTACGAGAGATATTAAAATATAAATGTGTGGAAAAACTTGCTGAGCTGGCCCAACGTAAGGTTAACGTTAAAAATTACCAAAGACCCCAAGGAAGAAGAAGAAAATGAAGAAGGAAGACGTATTTATTTTATTTATTTATTAAAACTTTATGCACAAGTAAAATCACTGTACAAAGGCGGACTTAATGCCTTAGGCATTTTCTACCAGTCGACCTTAGGGTGGTGCAGAGACAACATAGCAGGTGCAACTTAAAAAAAATAACTAAAAATAGAGAGAAGAAAAATAAAATAAAATTATAAATACATAGATACATACATACATACACTTAAACAAAGTTATTAAGAAAAAACGAATCCAACGAATTAACGCTGTGATGTTTCTACCAACTTCTTGCGAATGTGCTCAACGTACATATGTGACGCAGCAAATACCACAGCATACAGGCATGCGTCATTGTAACCATTGCAGGTTGAATCTGAATAAGGCTGGAACAGAAGCGTGGGGGTCGAAACAAACAAAGAGCCTACAAGCATGGTATCCTTAAGTCAAGAGAAAACAGGTTTCTTCTACGCAAGCTTGCTCCAACGTCGACTACATCGTCATTTAATACCAGATTAGATTGTGGTCAAACCAATCAATAATTTTATTTGTGTTAACTGTTGTTATTTGTGTAAAATTTAACTATTGCGTGTTACTGTATTAGTGACACTAAAACGATTTGAATAGACTTAATCTTTGCATGCCATCACTAAATGGCGGAATGTGTCTTTGCACTAAATATATTATTGTAACATCTATTTATACCACATTATGATAATTAATAAAAAATGGGGGGTCCAAGAGCGCATAACTTGTTTAAAGATCTCTCAATACGCTTAGTTGACACTTCGCGTGACTCTAGAGCTGGCTTTTACCTTGGTCAAAGAATAAGCATTGCCATACAACGTGGCAATGCCGCCAGTCTTTTGGGTACTAAAAGTTAATTTAGTTAGGAGTTTTTTTTTTCAAGTGTGTATAGTTAGTCAAGTATTTATTAAAACAGTTATAAAAAAATAATCTATTGAGAGCAGTGGGCAAAAACAGACTGATGACGATTAAGGACAAAAGGCTGATAATACCTTAAACAACAACGTTGACGGTAAAGACAATCAGTTATTGACGTCATAAACCTTAAAAGTAATCAATACAAACTAACAGTATTTCCCGAAGTAAGTTATTCCAATCCATTAACGTTAATAAATCATTCACATACGACACAATGGTCACGGAAGAATCATTATGTCATTCTAGAACAAAGTATAAAGAACTTTGTTGTTCTAGCATAGCTTTAAAAGCAAGAATATGTTTTATTTTTTTTATTTTTTATGAGTGCCTTCTCGCAGTTCAACCTATAAGGTTGTCGACTGCTTAACCGGGCTTGCCTGTGGTGGCCTTAATATAATATTAAAGCCTCCAGCCAGGGCTTATAAAAAACTTACAAACTAAGCGACTACACGCTAAGGGCACCCCCTGTGGGGTACGGGCCTCGGCTTAGGGCGTCGCTGGGGAGAGGACAGCTAGGGACGGGCTGGATCGAACTGGAAAATCTTTATGTCATTCTAGAACAAAGTATAAAGAATTTGGTTGTTCTAGCAAAGCTTTAAAAGCAATAATATGGTTTAATGTTTTTTTTCTGATCCTGGTATGTGGCTTAAAATAACTAACGAAATAAATCTCACAGTTGACCCATCTTGATGAGTCGTATCGAGTTTTTATCTCATTTAGAAATAAAGATTGTATGAAACGTTTGCGCATAATACCCATGTGCCACGAAATCTACCAAGAAGTAATAATAGGAGACTTTTGCGTCTCAAAAAAGAAATACCAATTTAAGGCGGCATTGCTCTCTTCCTAGCATGTATGCTGTGTACAAAAAACACGATGAAGACATTGATTTATTTCTAACATCTGTATCAACTATGAAAATAATCTTAAATAGTGTTTCATTAAATAAATAATTGTCGTTAACACTTACTGTATATCCTTCACTAACAAATAATATTTGTCTAACTTTTTGTGTATAATTCTAAGTTGTAATTTTTCATATTTTTTTATTATTATTTTTTTGTTTCCATAGCGGTTTATGCGTACAGAACAGTGCATGTAGTGCTCTTCTTTAAGTGATGAGACACTCAAACCTAGGTTTGGAGTGCTTTCTTGTAAATGTTATAGTGTACTCATTGTTGAACATTGAAATATTTTTTTATTAAAAATTTAAAAAAAATGGTTTCTTCGACAAACCTCAATAAATGTCAATGAAACATGAAATGGCTTGAAAGCGGGGTGACTATTAATCGAGATGACGACTCAATTAGTCAATCTGCCCAGCCCTGTCCCAACTTAGTTGGTGTCTTCTCCCAGTCTAACCAGAAGCAGAAGAGAACCAGTATTTTACATAGAGCAACTCCCTATCTGACCTCCACAATCCCGTAACTTGACCGAAACGACTGTCAAAAATGTTCAAATGGCCGAGACAACAGCTGAACGTGCTTCTCGAGGCACGAAGGAAACTCGGTATGATGTGGATGGTCACCCATCAACGACTGATAGAGAAAATATGTAAGAAGAAAAATACATGTTGCACCGATCCTTAATAAAAATGAAGTAAGGCAATGATGATGATCAATAATAGTCTTGATTTAGTTTTGGAAATCCACTATTTGAAGAAGGTATATAAAATAATGTATAGGTACTAATAATTTTATATTTCTAATGATAAGTCCACTGTTGAACAATACCAAGAATTGGCAAATATAACAAGAAATGCAACAGCATCCAGTTGCTAGTATTTATTTATTTGTATATAATCATCATCATCATTATATCAGCCGAAAGACGTCCACTGCTGGACATAGACCTTCGGGCCTAGACCTAGGGGGTAGGGAGTTGTCAATACTAATGTTATAATGAGGAAAGATTTTTATTATTGCATGTAACGAATAAACTTAAAAACTACTGGACCGATTTGAAAAAATCGTTCAGCAATAGATAGCAACATTATCAGCGAACTTTTATCCCCGTACTCCCACGGAATCGAGAACTACGCGGGTGAAACAGCATGACGTCCGCAAGTTGTATGTAAACCAAATTAAAAAATAAATATAGAAAACCTTAAACTAAAAAAAAACATACAAATAGCTTATCGCATTCCGTTATCTCTTCCAAGCAACCTGGAACCAGTATTAACGAGATCCACAATCAGCAATTTCCTATTATTTGACCTTCGCAATTGCGTAGGATGTTAGCATCCTTCCCTCCTTTTATTCCAAAATCAGGACGGAGTTTCGTATCCGGTCCCTGGTTAACATGTTCCAATTACATACCTTCCAAATTGGATGAGTTGATTAGTTACAACCCGGGGCCATATTCACACAGGACTTGGATCTAAACTTTTAAATTCGGTCTGTTGGGGACACCACCCCATTTGCCGCGGTGGACGCTTCGTTTTTGAAACCCTGATGAATGGCATCGAAGAATTTGTCAGGTTTTACGAATTGTTAATATTTTGATGACACGGAAGGTAGTCAATTTGGCCAAATTATGACAATGCTTGTAACATTCTGGACATTTTTAATGAGGTAGTACCTGGATGACCGAGCTTTGCTCGTTCTTTTTTTGGTAAACGTTTTCTAATAATGAAACCTAGCTAGATCGATTCATCGTCCCCAAAACCCCCTGCATACTAAATGTCCAGAAAATCGTTGGAGCCGTTTCCGAGATTCAGATTATATATATACAAGAATTGCTCGTTTAAAGGTATTAGATTCTGGCCCGCAACATTTGACCGTTGGCTAGGCAGTTAATGATCCATCAGAAAAACTACTGAGTACCCCAATTTCAGCTCAAGTAGGATTAGTTCATTTATGTTACCTACAAAAACGATTATAGAAGTTAACCTGAGATTTTAACAACAGATAAAACTGAACAGACTTATAAAATTATATGCTAATATTTGTGCCGAAACATCGTGATAAATATCTCCAAATGTTTCAAGCTGCCAATTTCCTACCATTGGGCCGCTTGAAAATCATAAAGATAAATCAAAATTACTGTTGCAGGGCAATCTAAATAGGTGCTCGAAACGAAAATGTTGAAATATTGGCACAAAATATTGGACATTAACTTCAGGTCAATTTATGTGAAATTCGTTGGCGAAGTATTTCAGCACGAATAAAAAAATGTACCGTTTTTTATAGCGGAGTATTGGACGATCGACTTTATTGGCGGTGTTGAATAAAAATCATATCTAATTTGCTAGATACCTGACGTGAAATCCAATATTTTTTGTCCAATTGCCATACAAGTGCTCCTAAATAATTGCTTAGTAACATAGTCTTTGTTCTGCAGAGCCTAATTAATGGTGGCAAAAATTTGAAGTGTATAATTTGTCTTCAACTTCTGATTACTCAAAAATAAATGTTGGTGTTTTACAAACTTATAATAAAAACTTCAAATCAATAAGGTCGTACTTAATAAAGGAAACTCAATATCAAACGATCACAGTGCGCAAAATGTCCGCATCCAACAAATTACAGGTTGTAAATAAAGCCTGTTTGCACCGAAAATGATTAAGCATAAAATAATCATCACGTCAAAATATACGTTACATTAACGTCTATTACCCGACCGCAGTGAAACACACATTTGAAATAAACGTACGTTAACTAATTAGCCGTTAAAACGAAATAAACGCAAAAAATAATAACGTTACTTACTTCTATGAAAAGTTTATAGAATCCCCTTTTTATCACAAACACAAAAAAGTTGGATCACTGATTTTAATTCACAGTGCCACGCTCCCGGTGAAGTTATTACAGAATAGGCGGGTTCTCGCGGACGTGCGACCTCCCCAAAGCTCGGGCCACGACTGAAGCTCCCTCACACAATCTAGATACGAAAGGGTGTGAAGTAACGTCCTATCAACCCCTACATTATAGGCACATTAGTGACTCCCTGATCAGTTAATTAACGAAAACTTTACGGTTAGTGGTTACGATGATTTTGTAGGAAATTAAGATTGAGTTTAGAGTTACAGATTTTTAGGTCGATTAATGGAATATATTTCCCGTTCGAGTAGAAATATGGTGCGAATTTAGAACTTGTATGTTGAATGACTGTTCAAGATTAGTTCCAGGATGTTCTCTTCGGAGGAATAAGCAGTTATGATGCTTTATATTTCTTGAGCTTCCTGCTTGCTCGTAAAACCCTTCAGATGGGAGTAGGTGCCCGGTTTGTAAAATTCAGACAAAAATTTTTGAGCACACCCGTTTTATTTGCTCGTAATATTTTTACGTGACACGTTCCAATTTTCGTCAGTTCTAAAGTATTGCATCGTATTATTTTTATGTTTTAAACTTTTTGGGTTGTGTAGACATGTGAGTGACTAGACGAAGACAAAGGACACTGTTAGTTCACCTTTTTGAGTTTAGTGATGTTACACTAGCTACAGCCCACGGCTCCATCCGTGGGATTAGTAGCTTCCCCCTTTTATAAATTCTAATTTAAAAAAGTCTATGTGTTTTTTTATGCTTTAACTTTTCTTAGCTTTATTTCTGTAATAATAATTGCGTGAAAAAGTAACAAAAATCCATACACTTACATGAGCGTTAGCTATTTTTTTTTGAGAATGTGAAGCTTGTATGATTAATTAGTCTATTTAAAAAACACAGGCGATAAAGGGCACACTTACATGAACGTAAGCTATATTTCTTTGTGAAGTGAAGCCTGGATATGTTTACTTAGTCTATTTAAAAACACAGGTGATAAAGGCCACACTTACATGAACGTAAGCTATATTTTTTTGTGAAGTGAAGCCTGGATATGTTTACTTAGTCTATTTAAAAACACAGGTGATAAAGGCCACACTTACATGAACGTAAGCTATATTTTTTTGTGAAGTGAAGCCTGGATATGTTTACTTAGTCTATTTAAAAACACAGGTGATAAAGGCCACACTTACATGAACGTAAGCTATATTTTTTTGTGAATGTGAAGCCTGGATATGGTTACTTGGTCCATTTAAAAAATACAGGCGATAACGGCCACACTTACATGAACGTAAGCTATATTATTTTGTGAAGTGAAGCCTGGATATGGTTACTTAGTCTATTTAAAAAACACAGGCGATAAAGGCCACACTTACAAGAACGTAAGCTATATTATTTTGTGAAGTGAAGCCTGGATATGGCAGGCGATAAAGGCCACACTTACATGAACGTAAGCTATATTTTTTTGTGAAGTGAAGCCTGGATATGATTACTTAGTCTATTTAAAAACACAGGCGATGGCGCCAGATTTGAATTAAAAAAATAATAGCATCGTCGCAATTTGCAGTTTTTGTTGACTGTGTATTGTCACTAGCCTATTTTGTTATTAACTATAAATCACCATATTATTTTAAAATGTCTTGCAAATCGACAAACTTCCTTTCAGATATAATTGAATAACCACAATTATCATTATTATCAATGGATAGGATAATGAATTATTATTTTATTACACAGGTTGAAAATTATAATCCTGTTACACACGGGATCAAATTATATTCCAATTCATCGCAATTCATAAGCAAAAGTAATTTTGTGATGGCCTTAATCGTTTTACATTGAATTGATGAACATAAATCGTTTTGATAATAATCGGTTTTTTAATAACTGTGCCGTTTTAAAATTTCAGACGGTTCGATTAATATGATTTGGTTCATTTTATGCTTTGATGGAGCGATCGGTTTTGTGAGTTTGGAGAAATACAAATGTTTTAACTGGGATTAACTCTTTTATCGTTTGGTAATAATGTCTTTTAGAAATACTAACGTATGCTATTACAGATCTTTTAAATTTTTGTATCTTTTTAAATAAGGTTTTCAGGCGCTTGTTTGAAGTCCATTATAAAAACGGGATTTAAAGAAAATGGTTATTAGTTTCTTTAACCAAAAAAATACAACTTTTTAAATAATTAAAACTTCTTAAGATCCCCAGGAATCACCAACTTTTAGGTAAACTTTAGACCCGCAAACAAAGGGAACTCATGACTATGTGCCAATTTTTTGTCTGTTGATACACAAGACATGGATTCCTGTGGTACTCTGTACAGTTACAACTACCTATATGATTTAGTTTTCCTAATATTTAGTTGCTAAGTAATATAAAGAAAAGAAAGAAAGAAAAATGTTTATTTGGGACTCGCACAAGACATACAAAACAGTAAAATAAAATTAATAACTAAACAGTAATATAATGTAACAAATGGATAATTATATAATAAAATAATTATTTGTGCAAAGCCAAAATGATCCCTATCTCAGCTCACAATAGCTTCTTTAATTCAATAACGTGATAAGTCCGACAGTACATTTGCTTTTTTTTTGACGTTTTTTGAAAAAAAATAAATTGGTCACGGCGGTTTTGTTTAAATAACATAATTTAGTCCGACAATATATTTTTTTTTTGACGCTTTTTTGAAAAATTAAATCGGTCACAGCGGTTTCAATTACCAAAATTTAAAAAAAATAACCGTCAGACCTATCACGTTATTGAAGCAAAGATGCGACATGTTTCTTTATTTTCCAATAACATAGACACGGCAATAAAGAGAGAAAACACGAACTTTCCATAGTTCTACTAAACCATTCTTTGTACGCGCTAGCGTAATATTTTCTTGAAGGCCTATTCACTAAACCTTGTGGTATATTCAAGTAACCTAATATTTGCAGAATACAAGCTTATTTGGCAAATATCTGTATTTTTCCAGCCTTCACAATACGTGGGCGTGTAAAAATATAAAATATAAGAAAAAATTGATAAGGAGAAAAGTAGGTGTTGGTGGAAAAATGTAGAAAGATAAAAAAATAAGGGGCTCAACACACAGGGCGCAAGAAAAACCAAGACGTGTTATTGTATCAGCGATAATGATTGTAAAAAGGCAAATATATTAGGTGTAACGGAAAGGCGTAGGCAAATCTTAAAATCTACTTTTGCTCATTTAAATGAACAACTTTCTTGAAGGAAGTTTCAGAATGTTAAACATTACAACATAAGTACTAAACAATTTAAAAAAAAAAAGTTACAATAAAAACTGGTAGAAGTACCAGTTTTTACTAAAGGAAGTAAGTTTACTTCCTTTTTTTAAGGTTCCGTACCCCAATGGTAACTGTCCGCTGTCCGTCCATCCGTCGGTCTGTCAGCGGGCTGTATCTCAAGAACATAGATAGGTAGACATTAGAAATATTCACAGTGTGTATTTCTGTTGCCGCTAAAACCACAAATAATAAAAAATAAATGAAATTAAAGGGACTCCCATATAAGAAACGTGTTTTTTTTCGGTTTATGGTACGGAACCCTTCATGTGAGAGTCCGACTCGCACTTGGCCGGTTTTTTTTTGCGATCGAGGAACGCAATGAAACAAAAGCATAAAGACCATGTAGCATCTCCTTAAGTCAAGTATAGTTGAAGGACATACATACGTACATATAGATATAAATCTCTCCGCGCTTTATACAATCACAGAAACGAGATCACATAGCTTAGGTGTGAACGCACAAACGCCAACAGATTCAGTGGCCAGTAGAAAGTTTTGCGTTTACGATTGTCTTTGCACAGGTATTTTGATGTGGGCATTAGTTGGACGAGTTCTGCCGGTCGATTATGAAAAATGTCGAAGTGAAGTCGTGGGTGAAGTGATCACGAGGTGAGCTGTCAATCCATATAATGAAGATGGTATGACAGCTCTCTTAGTTATCACGTGACATCTTGATCATATGGATTGACAGCTCACCTCGCGATCTCTTCACCCAAGCCTTCACTTCGACATGTTTACAGAATCGACCGGCTGTAGACGCCGTGAAGACTATCATTTTAAAGCATTGAACTCACCTGGACACTGACCACAACGGGACGCAGAAAGTGGTCCAATGTTGGTGCTGTCTTTTATTTAATCATGATTTTCCAACGACTTATTCAACCACGCATTAAAGAGCTTTTGAATTATGGTGCGGTTTCACTGACAGGATTGTACAGCAAAATTATAGCTAAAGAACAAACTTACTAGTCCTTTTTTATTTTAACTACAAAACACTAACACGACAAACGTTTATGTATAAAGGCGCATGTTCTGCGTAGTAGTCACATTATTATGCTACGGATCGTAGGCGCGTTGGCTACGCCGGTGCTGTGTATGCTACGCCGTAGCCACGTAGCCACATACATAGGAGCTCACTTCGTAGGCGGATTTGCTTTGTATTATTAACATCTTGTATAACAAATGGGATGCAAAAAAGGTAGCAAAGTCTGGAATGGAGGTGATACGGAAAAAATAATTAATTAAATGATCAAATTAATTACTTAAAGACTGCTGAAGTAAGTTCAATACAATAACGCATTCCGGGTGCTGATGGGGCTGCCGCGCCACTGCAGCGCCTCCGCAATGTTCGCGGCGGCTGACACAGAAAGCTTTGCGGCCATCATGCGCAAACGGTGCGCATCTATCATGCGCCGCACGCGCGACAGTCCCAACACCATCCTACGCGCGCTGGCGGACCGGTGGGACTCAAAAAACTTTGGGAAACTATTAAAACTATCACTAATACTACCAAAACCAAACACTCTTACACACAGTTGTTATCAGCTTCATCATCTCCGATACAGTCTTGCAATGACGTAAACCAATTTTTTGCAAGTATAGGAAGGAATCTTGCAGACGGTATAAACAACAAACAATCACTCACCCGCACTTCACTCCCTCACACTAATTTTAAAAACTCATTTGTGTTGGAAAAAACAGACCCTGACGAAATCATATCAACCATAAATATGCTACGAATAAATGCGGCTACCGGCTGGGATGGTATACCCACCTTATTCTTAAAACGTTACGCCACATCCCTCGCACCTATACTATGCCACATATTCAACCTTTGCTTTGACTTAGCCGTTTTTCCCACTTCATTCAAAAAGGGAGCCATTCATCCCATTTTCAAGGGTGGCGATGGGTGCCTCGTAAATAACTACCGCCCCATAGTGGTACTTAGTACGTTATCAAAAATATTCGAACTTTTAATAAATAAAAGACTCATTTACTATCTTGAACATTATAAAATTTTATCACCACAACAATTTGGTTTTCGTAAAAACAAATCCACAAATGACGCAATACACAAATTGATTGATCACATTGTGATGAATCTGGATAGTACTAAAAAGGTATTGACTATTTTCTTGGATCTCACAAAAGCTTTTGACACTGAACCCATCCCCACGCTTTAACTCAAGCTAGAATGTATGGGTGTAAGGGGCCCACCACTTGGTTTATTTAAAAGCTACCTAACAAACCGTTCACAATTTGTGACTATGGACAATTACAGTAGCGATACAGTTACAATCGAATACGGCGTGCCACAGGGAAGTATTTTGGGGCCCACACTCTTCCTTGTATTCATCAACGACCTCTGCAACCTACATATACCAAATGCCCAAATACTTTCTTATGCTGATGACACCGCAATAACTTTTACCGCTAACTCATGGTCGGAACTACAGTTAATTGCACAAAAAGGTTTTAACATCAAACTAAGTTGGCTTTACACACATTCCTTGACCCTGAATACCACTAAAACTAATTTTATTACCTTCTCAATAAACTCAAATTCCCAACCAAATCCCCCTATCTCCCTAAAAGCTCACTCGTGTTGTATAATGTCGCAGCAAGCCTGCCGGTGCCCATCACTTACTCCAGTTGATCAAATCAAATATCTTGGTATTTTCATTGACCAACACTTAAATTTCAAACCACGCATTAATACCCTATCCGGCTGCGTACGGAAACTTATTTACATTTTTAAAACACTGCGTCATGTAGCACACGCATCAGTCATGCGCAATGTATACTTCGCTCTTTGCCAATCACTAGTCACCTACTGTATTTCCTGTTGGGGAGGTGCTTCAAAGACAGTGATGAAGGCTATAGAGATCGCTATACTTAAAGTTGCCACCTTTCGTCCTATCTTATTTCCAACGACCGAACTTTATAAATCCTGGAATGTTTTAAATGTACGACAACAGTACATTTTACATATAGTTTTACTCCANGCGACAACAGCACATTTTACATATAGTTTTACTCCAACATTCCAGAACACCATATATACATATCTCTAAACGTCGGAAAGATATAATCTGCACCATTCCACCTCCACGGACTTCTTTCATAAAACGATTTTCTTCATATCTTGCTCTATCCCTCTACAATAAAATAAATAAAAAATGCCCAATCTTTAAACTGACATTCTACAGTTGTAAAAAAACTGTACGGACACTCCTTTTGGACCTCAATTATGATGACACTGAATTATTTCTCACACAGTAATCCTGTAAACACACACACACACAAGCACACACACTCAACACATAAATGCACCTACACACCCTCACACACACACACACTCACACACTGTAGATATGTTTTATATTGCACATAAACTCAGATTGCACAGATGCTGTTTTAAATTTCTATTAAGCACAAATTATGTTTATAATAATCCACCAATTTGGGGACTGGCACTGTTTCTCCTTAACACAGGCTATATTTTAGCCTATCTAGGAGAACAGTACTCCACCCATCTTTATTGTAAAATTAACCTAAAACATATATGTATATGCAACATTTGTAAACTTTGCAATCCCACTATGAAATAAACTTTATTATTATTATTATTATTTAAACTATTTTCCTTTTAACTGGTAAAATTAATCCGGCTGTAGAAAAGCTTCACCTTAATTCTCTCCAATTTTCCGGAGTATTAAACCATTTTTTGTTTTTAACAAAAAATGGTTGATCTTTGTTTATGTTTTCGGGTCCTCGGCGAACATCAACTTTTAATCCTTCTATAAGTTAGGTTTATAATGGACCAGAGATCGGTAAGCCTGGTTAGGTAAGATTCGTAGTACACAAACGTGGTACAAAATTGACTACGATATGCTTTGTTAAATTATTCTACTACAAATTAACGACCCGTCCCGGCTTCGCACGAGTGCATTTAATTTTTCAATCATTTATTTTCTTATAAATTACGAAAACAATCAAATATTAAAATTGGTTGAGCCATTGTCAAGTTTTTGCAAAACTAACAATGATGTTCTTCAGAAAGGTCAAGTATGTAGCAGTACTCACAACCGGCATCCGTATATAATCAGTATGAAGGTAAACGAAGCACAAGAAGTAACTAAGAATTACCAGGTTGGGTTCTGTGCTCGTAGTATCTGCTTCCAATCATACGAATAAGGTGTGACTTTACGCATATATGAATATGTATTCATAGGTAAGACCTTCCTCACTCCCTTCCAACCACAACTCAATCTCCAGGATACCATACACCTCATAAACTGATTGTTCAATGGTGTGACCGTTTAAACCATCGCCGTCACCGGTGAATCCGCTGAACGGGGCGGCGCCAATCACGGCTAAGATAGATTGCCAATACCGGTGTGGGTTTTGTGTTCCGCTTGGGACTGTGGCTGGTACCTTTAGTTTAAGTAAATGGGGAAATCAGAATGTTACTTCGAAATCGGTAGTAAACGAACTTATTTTTAACCGAATGTCCAAGAAGGACTACAATATTTTTTGAGTATGTATGTATGTCTGTTTATTTAGCTCCCTGTTGCTTTAACGGCCTTTTTTTAAGGATGGGGTGCCTTAACGGATAGATACATTTAATCAACGGAGGTATCATTAGAGTCATCCTAAGTGACATAAATTTATATATAGGTATGTAAAGTAGTATTTTTAAATGATAAAGTCACACAACATGGCTATACCTACTTGTTTACCATATCACAAATGACTAGCCTATTGCAATGACTTAGGAATTCCTACTGGAAAAAATAATTATTAGTACTTGAGACCCTAGCTATAAAATTGACAAAATATATGGGATTGACGACCGCGCGTGTCATATCGTCAGGGCAATTGCCAGGGTTGCGGAATTTGATCGATAGAGTCACCGCGGCCCTGGAATGCAAAGGGCTTTAGAAGGAACACGCATGGGTTTTAGTCAGTGAGAGTCTGACACGCCCTTCCGCTCCACTCAGAGTGGAAGAAGTCATTTGATGATTTCCCATCCTTAAAAAAGGCATGCCAATTAAAACTTTTTGACTATCTGTACCGCAGATGTCATTCTGGTTATAGCCTTTTGGGACAACACACTGGAAACCACAGTCACCATTTTGGCTTGCGAATAGGATTGTTTATCCAATTTGCAAGCATTAAAATAAACTAAGTATATAAATTGAATAACGAGAAGTAACAAATAATTACAAGAAAAAGTTAGTTACAACTTAGAATCTTGTTTAAAATGCTGACTACGGTAAAGGTCACGATTCCATAATAAATATTTTACTTGATAATTACATTTTTATGATCCTTAATCATGGCGAAGTTCTGTAATGAAAATAAATACTACCTAATCAAAAACATTTTAGTATTGATTTAGAATATCAGATGAAAGTGAAAAATAATTGATGATTCAATTAATTAAACTCTGATCCGAATTAAAACATAGGTCGTTAATCTCAGCGATTATCTGAAAGTAAATGAACTTGTAGATGGATCATTATCTTAAAAGGAATATTACATCTGAATCACATTATTCCTAAGGGTGTCTTTACACTAAATGATATTCCGAACACGATTAATAATTATTAATTCCCGCGTTGACACAACCTATTTAGGAATCACACCCAATCAATAAAAGCAAACGCCACTACAATTTACTACTACAAAAAAATCAGCAACATATCCAACCCTCTTAACATTCCACCTAATCCGAAAAATACAGAGCAAAACCCACCCAAAATAAAAAAAATAATACAATCTGTACTAATAAAACAAAGCTGAACCAACTACATTCGGTCGGAAAAATAAAAAGAGAAAAGGATCGAAGCGAAAGTTAATAAAAGATCGAAACCCGACAATACCCGACAGAGTTCGATCAATCACTCGACAAGTTCGGATGAAGACCGAACGTGTGATTACGGCATAATGACGGTGCCACGGACCCCTAAAATGTGCCCACATATTTATAGAGCTGTCTCTTTTTGTCTTTAGTATTTACCGTTCTACTCGCGTAAAGATTTTGTGGAAATAGAGTGGGCATTTTGTCAAGTGGAGTTTTCTTTAGTGTGCATTTGGATTGGAATAAATGTGGAAGTTTGGATATATGGATTTTAGTTTAAAGGCACTTGGTTGGTGCAAGCGTTTGTGAGAGTTTTTCTTTAACATAACATACTAAAAATCACGCTTGTACTATCCAAAGGTTTAAGCAGAGGTGTGTTTATACGGTGTACTGTTTTTTATTTGTTTATCCTTGCATTGGAACGCCTGGTAGCAATTATAGCAATATGAAGCACAAATAAATTTGGGATCAGCGACTTTCCAACGTCCTGTTGGTTGACATCGAATGAATGGCGATTAATTTAACAATGAATTTCCCTACTATCATCAACCGGTCATATGCACACGACACGGCAGCGTGTCCAGCCAAGTCGAATCTTGAGCTTTAATTTATCTTATTTCAGGATTATCTGTAGAGAATTATTTTGTCGATAAAGTCGACAATCACGCATTTTGTCTGTAATTTGGCTCCCATTATCACTTTTATGTTTTGATGGAATCCATTTCTGACTATAACTGATAAATTCGAGATGAAAACCCAATAATACCTGACCTGGGAACTAGGACCCATACCAACTACGAGTATTAAGTAGACGGGGTGGTTTCTATTCGTGTATGTTAAAATTCAAAAAGACCTAGACACACGATGATTCTCTTCATATTACATTAAAGCTCTCGACTACAATATTCACTATCTTGACAGGGATCAAGGACAAACGGACCATCCACAGAAAAGCGATAAGCGCCATCATTACAGTTCCAAGCGAACGTTACCTTACCGAAAGCCAATTTCAGCACATACTTAGTACCTACTACGAGTACAAATAGAAAAGAGTTATTATTGTTATATTATATCCTGATATTAATAAAAAAAGCTGATGTAATGAATTACAATTAACTCCAACTATATCAATTATAAATAAATAAACTAAACTAAACTTACATCAAACTAAAATATAGCATCAAAAAATTCGTCCTCAACGCTGTCAGCTGGTAAAGTGCCCAATAGACTGGCGGCATTGCCACGTTCAATGGCAATACTTAGCCTCTGGCCTAAGTAAAAGCCATCTCTTGGGTCACGAGAAGTGTCAACCAGCCGTTTCGAAATTTCTTTGAAAAGGCTGTGAGCACAAGGGCCCCACGGCCCGAGGGTTTTTTTTAATTTTATTTAATATGGATTTGCTCTTGACTCTAGTCTAGGTCATAGATACCAGAGACAAAGTCGACAATGGAGGGAGTTTACCCAGAAGAAGCCGGTTCATTCTAATTTTGAAGAGATTAGGGTTGTATGCGTTCGGAAACACAGACGCAGGCAGAGAGCTCCACTCCTTTGCTGTGCGCATTATAAAAGACGTTTGGAAACGTTTAGTGCGAATTGGTGGAATAGCAACACGGTAGGGATGGTAACTTGCAGTGTGTCTAGATGTCCGATGGTAGAAGGGGGCCGGTGGGATGAGATCGTGGATCGTGGTTTCAATTCTAAACGGCTCGAAAATATAGTTACCAATAAGGTTTCTATATTTACGCCGCTTGAGGTTTTCCGCAGCCGCAGCAGCAGCACCAGCACAATATATCAAAATCTATATCAATTAGGTGTTCATAGTGAACGAGGATTTCTGTTGAGTTTTGTTCATAGCATGAAACTGAGAAATGTTTCAAAATGTATGAAATTAATTTTTGTAAATCTGTATTTTATATGTACGTTGTAATTTTTTTTCTGTAGGACATGACCACGATTCTTTAGCATACAGAGTAGCGTTTTCCATAACCTTCATTCTGATGACCTTCTACTGCTGGACCCTACCCAAACGTCTCAACTTCGACCGGTCCTACGCTTCTCACATAGAGAAGCTTCTCGAGGCCTTTATATCATCGGTGCACCTTATGGAAGGCCTTCCAATGCTTTGTCTTACGATCACTTCCAATTGCGTCACCCCACATCCATGAATATCAAGAAAAGTATAAAAGTTCTGTACCAGAAAGCCAGAAAAGGAAACGACACATATCTATTTGCATCCGACTTTATCCGAGTCTGTAACGACAACTTCACACTGCGTAAACACAAAATAGAACGGGATAAAAGTTTCGATAAAGTACGATTTGGTCTCGATCCTGTTACCATTCTAACTTGGCTTGTGAAGCGTACAGTCGCCCACGCAAGTTGTGTCGTAGCAAGTTCCTATTTGTGTTGAGCCTGACGTGTTTATGTTGAACGGTGTACTTTTGAGGTTATGGTGTACCATGTTATTGCACTGTGGTGTTGTTTGTGTTAGAGGAAAATAAGGTGGTTTTAGAAAACGCATGCCTGACAACAAATGTGATGAACTCTTCAAAGAACACTGGGCTATTTCTATTTGCTTAATGCTTAAGAGTGTTTACCTAGGTTTTCAAAGCTGTTTTTGTGAAAAAAGAAGAAAGTCCATCATAGTTGCATATTTTAAGTATATATTATCATTTATCTTATAATTTTATTTAAGTAGTATGTATTAGTATGATATTAATTTTATAGTATGTTACATTTAGTCTTTTTTCGACGTAAGCATAACTTTTACACACGATGTCTACATCTCTTTTATTCGGCTCTCCTTTCACAGGAATGCTGGAAGAGATTTCTTTAGAAATAACATCACCTTTGTACCTATTTTTCTGTTTCCTTCTTCTTATCTATTTGTTAAATGTGTGTACATAAACTGTAAAAAAAAATATATATAAATAAAGTGAAAAGTCTCTCTTTCTCTTTTGACTCTTTTTGGTAAAAAATCTTAATAAAGTTTCATTGAAATTAGTTAATTACCAAGAACAAGGCCCATGATGAAATACCGGGAGGATTAAAACGCTTTTAATGATAATCAGATTTATAAATGTTCGTTGATTCTCAGAAGTTGCTTAACCCGTGTATGTAATACATACACTGGCCAAACACTTTTGTTACTTATCAGAAAAGGTATTGTATTCTAAAATGATTTTTGTATCTACATATTTTTATGCTTTAATTTTGCAAAGACAAACCCAACAAACGAAAGATCTACAAAATCGGTCCTGACGTTCTTGAGTTATAAATGGTGTAACTAACCAGACTTTGTTTTATTTACTTTTCTATATTATTAGTTACTCACTATTAGGCACTCTTCAACATTAAAAAAATATTTTATCACCCATCATAACTTTTCAATTCCCAAATAAATCTCATAAAACATTCATCCATTTGCTAATCCATTATTACAAAGCCACATAATATCCTGCTTCATAATACATCAACATCGCATCCCGGATTCACCGCAGGAATCAGAGCAAGCACTCAGTAGTCGTGATCCCAGACGTGTGTTGGTGAACATCTGCAGAATTTGTGGCGCTTGAAATATGTCTAAGTGCATGCAGTATGAGAGTAGGGTCCGAGTGCTCATGCGTTATTTAAAGAATTTGCCACGCTTAGTTGACAATCGCGTAACCCAAGAGCTGGCTTTTACCTCGGACAGAGGATAAGCATTGCCATACAACGTGGCAATGCCGCCAGTCTTTTGTGCTCACTTCCAGTCGATAGCGATGCGGACGAATTTTTTGACGCCATATTTTAGTAAGGAGTTTTTATTTTTAATTTAAGTGTATAAAGTGAGAGTATTGTTCATTGTGGTAATGGAGGCATTAAATAGTCTATTCATGCAACATTAACTCGAGCGTATTATGGACATAACCTAATTACTGAAGTGTGGGCCAATTCTTATAATTTTTAAGCAACGCAACGTTTGCATTTAATTTGCATCTTAGTCGCAATCTGTCAATAAAGCCTCAATTTCGATACATTTTTGACAGATTACGACTGACATGCGAATACGAAAGATGCTTGAGAATTTATAGAATTATTGGCACCCAAGTCTACCGCAAAATATATATTTATAAACAAACCTCCAAATCTAGGTCTTAAATCCAATATAATATAAAATAAAAGGTTGTCTTATTTCGATAAGACAACCTTTTAAAAATGCTATTTCAATACTTTGAGCACCTGTGCCCATATAAATTACAGTGGTTTGTACATGTTAATATAATATTGGTCAGAATTTCAGAGTTTCAAATTTCAAAAGAACATTCAATATTCATTAAAAATAGCCTATAAATATAGGACTAATAAACTACAGGGTTGTACCATGTACGATGCTATTCAGATTGTGTAAATTAAATTTTTGATAAGGTTTTTAGGGTTATGTACCCAAAGGGTAACCAACGGAATCGCTGAAATAGACCTTTTTAGTGCAGCCGTGACACATGACACATTTAGTTCTTAGCATACCTACATTTCTTTTTTTGAATTTATTTCTGTGTGCCGTGCATTTATAAGTGCAACAATTACTTATAGGCTAACACACATGCACTATTATATTTATAATATACATTTCCATTACTACATTTATTGTGATTGATAAAAATAATTTAAAACAAAGCATAAAACCAGTGAATTAACAAATCAATCAAAATCAAAATGAGTGTATTAAGTCATAAGTAAATAATTATCTGTTAAGTAATCATACTTAACTAAACTGAGATTAATATTTGGTTTACATTAAAAAATACTTAGAAAATATCATAACGGTAAAAAGCATATAAATAAATTAAAAAATTGGCAATTCATAAATTATGTTTTAGTTTTGCGAATAGTATTCAATAATTAATTTACAAAATTTTTCTATGCTATCGTGGTGTACGTCGATCAGGTCACTGCAGCTGTTTAAGACCTTACACATTCGCGGTATTGGTGAGTTAGCACCTAGGACAGTTCTACGCAAGGGCGGGTAAAGCGGAGTGATGGGATTTTGAGGGATGCGGGTTGGGGCACGAAACTTGAGGAGACCCAGCAACTGACGACAGTCTACTTGCTTTCTAAGGAGTTTGAATATAAAAAGGGCATCCATTACTTCTCTTCGGGTCGATAACGAGAGCATCTTGAAAGTTTGCAGACGGGATACATAGGAGGGCAGCTACTTGCTTTTCCCTTTGGAAAAAGCGAGGTGCCATAGAAATCGCTTCTGGACCCTTTCTAAGATAAGTTTATGAGTGGCGTAATGCGGTCTCAATACGACAGTACAATACTCCAGTATGCTTCGGACAAGGCTATTATAAAGCAATATTTTAGTGCTGACCTGTTTGAAACCCTTGGTATTGCGTAGTACAAATCCTAACATTTTAGATGCTTTTTTGGCAATGTATTCGATGTGGGGGATAAAAGTAACCTTTTCATCAAACAGCACTCCTAGATCACTTATAGTTTTCACTACCTGAATTTTTTGGCTGTCTATAAAGTAGCTCGAGTAGATGGGGTGGACCTTTCTAGAAAATGACAGGTGGTAGCATTTATTGAAGTTCAATTCCATTTTGTTATTCTTGCACCATTCAATTACTCTGTTCAGATCATCCTGTAGAAGCTTAATATCATTTGATGATTCAATTTTCCTGGCTAACTTTAAGTCATCCGCATACAAAAAACACTTTGAGAAGTGAAGGCACTGGGGAAGATCATTTATGAAAACTATAAATAACAAGGGTGCCAAGTGGGAACCCTGCGGGGCACCGGAAGTCATGTGATAATTGTTGGTAGAGCGAAAACCATTTACCACGACATAAAATTCACGGTTGGCGAGGTATGATTCTAACCATTTCAGCAAGGGTCCCGTGATACCATATGTTGCCAGTTTTTTTATCAGTATGGAGTGGGAGATTTTATCAAACGCCTTACTGAAATCGGTGTATATCACATCAAACTGCTTATTCGAGTCAATAGTTTCTATCAGGGACTCCGTAAAAGACATTAAGTTTGTGCCAGTAGACTTTGAAGCTACAAAGCCATGTTGGTGATCGCTGAGATAGAGCCTAATATGATGTTGGATAAGGGGACAGATCATCGGCTCGAATACCTTGGCGAAACAGGAGAGAATCGCAATGGGCCGATAGTTTGAGATGGTCTCTTTTTTGTCCGACTTGTGTACTGGAACGATTTTGGCTTTTTTCCACTCGGATGGAAAAGTTCCGGTGGCTAAAGACATCTTATATATTTTTAGTAGCGGAGAAACCAATACCGGCGCACAGGTAGAAATAAATAGTGGTGGGATTCCGTCAGGTCCTGGTCCTTTCCCAATGTTTAAAGATTGCAGTTTTCTGAGTAAACAATCCATGTTCAGGATATATCAACAAATAATAATAAAAATTAAAGGTAAATACAAGAAACGTGTTTTTTTTTCGGTTTATGGTACGGGAACCTAGATGTGAGAGTCCGAGTCGCACTTGGACTTTTTTATAGATAAGCAATAGGGTTACCATATCTACGAGTACTTCTACAAATAAATGAAAGGGATAGATCTTTAGCAGTATTTTAGGCGAATATATTTTCTTATCGTGCTATCTCTAACTCTTCGTCATGATTCCGTTTTGAGAGGAAGGCAGAGCTATTCAGATCAAATAGCACGATCCTATATAGTGAATAGGTTCCTTCTAGACAAGCGTGCTTCATCTTCGACCACTTCATCGCTTACCATCAGATGAGATAGTGGTTAAACGCGTGCACTTAGTTTTTAGCATACCTACATTTTTTTTAAATTTTATTGTTCCGTGCGTGTTTCATGTAAGTGCAAAATAAATATTATTCCTTCCTCCTTTTCTTTCTTTCCTTTTTGCAATGGAATGATGACAATGACCTTCACTTGTAATTTAAATACTAGTAAGCTTTGCCCAGATTGTCCTGTATAAACCTTGTTATGACGACTACAGTCCCGCAACTCAACAGAAACACTTAAAATATGCAACAAACAACAAAATTACCCCAAGTAGTTTATATTTCAAAAGAAACCTTTGCAGTGATCACTTCATATCCCCCGTATCTTCGCAAAGAGGTCCTATATGCGGTTAATAAGCCACGAGCGAGGAATCTCGCTGACGATGCAGGAATTCTGAATAGCATTACTGACAATACAATGAGAAATCTTAAAGTGGAGATAGCGGGCGAACTTTGTGTGCTCTTTCATCTTTAGCTAACGTTGAAATTAGATTCAAAATGTGATTATTGAGAGTCGAGATACTGGAAACTGATGCCGTCGTTAATAAAGAGGTATACGACAACAAGTTTATTTTTAGTATAAATGTCACCGGATAATTGCAAACGCCGTGATAATTGCAAATGATAATAATAATTAAAAAAATAAATTTATCAAAAACCAATATAATGCACTTTGGACAAAGATCGCATAATCCATTAAATGTAAATTTGATTCATGATAATTACACTATAGATGAAGTAAAGAATGCCCGTTTCCTCGGTTTAATTATAGACAGTAAACTAAATTGGGAAGAACACATTGACAAACTATGTAAAAAAATCAGTAGTCAATCATATGCTTTATACCAACTTGCTTCATCCATCAACACTGATGTGTTACTCTCGGCTTATTATGGACTTGTTGAATCTGTCCTCAGATATGGCATTATTTTTTGGGGCAACTCATCAAATAAAGATATGGCATTTATAATGCAAAAGCGATGCCTACGAGCCATGTTCGGTATCCAAAGTACTGAGAGCTGTAAGCCACTTTTTACAAAGCATAAAATACTCACACTTCCGTCACTTTATATTTTGGAAATAGCCCTATTTGTCAGAAATAACCCCCATTTGTTTCCTCGAATATCGGACCTTATAATACGAAATCGCCGGGATAATAGTAAAATTCGTGTACAGCCAGCTAAGACAGCACTACTGTATAAAAGCGTTGTATGCAGAGCGCCAATAATTTATAATAATATCCCTAACTATGTTAAGAATTTAAATACGGACCAGTTTAAGAGAACATTAAAGAGAATACTGACAGAAAAAGCCTATTATAATGTTAATGAATTTTTAAATGATAAATCGCTATGAAGATACCTTTTTGAATCGCATAGCTATTGACCTATTTTTTAATATTATTAATGTTTATTGTTGATTTGTTTATTGTGTTTTTCTTTGTATTTTTGTTTTGTATTTTTAATTTGGATATTATTAGATATTATTATTAATTTGTACACCAGCCATGGTCAAACATGTTGAGTCAATATAATACCTACCTTAAGACACCAATAATAATACCATGTATATATTATAGTTAGCAGCTAGTAATCTTATAAAGATTTATAACAATCTTGCGGAGTTTGCGGTTACATTAGAAAACCTGAAAATAGTATCACAAGAATCAGTAATTGAATCGGTTATAATCATTTTGCACAGAAGCTACAGGTCGAGACAACACAACAAGCATTCAAATTCGTGATTTTTCATGATTTTATTCTTGAAATTTTGGATATAGATTCATAAGATGAGAATATTTGTATATTAATAATTAAAACTGTTTACTTAGCTGTTTATTACTATACTTCAGTATTTTTGTTTTGAGACTACTTTTAGGTCTGTTAAGGCTGTTGAAGACAGCATATAGCGGTCTATATTGCAGATAATTGCATGACTTGGAGACGCGACGTATGAGGTCGCGATCACGATGGTCCCTCCACATTAAGGGAAAGATGAAGATGAGAAAGATCCAGTGTACAAATAATTACTGTAACTGTAACTGTGTGTGCCTTTGTAAGATTCAGGCCATCAAAAAAAAAACACTTCTTCGCATCAATCTAAGTGTGACCGTTCCTAAATTACCCTAGACTGACAAAATTTTCGTTTTTCCCCAAATTAACCTACAGTTTTAAAGTCGGCTTCCCCTGTGGGGAAGGAGCCGGGCTCCACCATCCGCCCGGCTCTGTAGAGCTCGTCACCAAACTGGCCATTCTCCCACCGATCGACCTCACAGTCCAACACCATATGCAGCATTAAAATTAATATAATATTTTGTTATTAAAAAGGAATAAGTGATAACAGCCGCACGGGTCGACCTTCAAGGTTAAGCTACGCTTGCCAAGGTTGGTCTGTGGATGAGTGACCATCTACATACCGAGTTTCCTCCGTGCCTCGGAAAGCACGTTAAGCCGTTGGTCGCGGCTGTCATTTGTAGATCTTTGGCAGTCGTTACGAATTGTCAGATGCCAGTAAATCTGACTTCAGTCTTTCCAAGAAGTACCGTATTACCCAGTTAATGGGTTGTGGAGGTCTGGTAGGCAGCCGCTCCACGTAACATACTGGTATTCAGCTGAATCCGGTTTGACTGGAAGCCGACCCCAATATATTTGGGAAAAGGCTAGGCCGATGATGATGGAAATAGGAATAAGTGACAGATAGTCACATAAGCATGTATACGGTGTAAAATTCCCAACTGCCATCCAATCAAGACAGATGGCATCGATAATTCCCTCGACCAACTCAAACGGTTAACCCAATTAGAAACTACTCATATTAAAGTAGAACATCGATGGATCACTTCGACAAGTCCTGACCATTAGAGTAAGAAACCCTAATAAATAATACTTACATGTCATCTGAGTAATTAATCTAATATGTAACTATCGACTATATCTAGGAACCAGTTTAGATGGTGCCAGTGAGTGGGCGAGTAGCAAGTTTTTTGGCGAGTAATATTGTTGATTTGATTTGAAAGGTCTTTCAAACTGGTACTTAGTGTTATTTTTAGAGGTCTGTATAAAAAACGGAACCCTTAAAGCTGAGTACTGACCCGTGTTACGGGCTGTAATGTAACATTCGCAGCGAGCATGTTATGTTTACGTGTCCTAAAATCTGTGTAAAACAAAACACATACACGCATCGTTTTCGTGCTCGCTTCCACGTACTAACTGCACGAATGCTCGCTTTGTTACATGTTACATTACGCCCCGTAACACCGGTCATTCTGGCTGTTGAAATTGTTCGTCTGTTACGAACAATTTGCTTCGAATCTACTAGACTGATTCAATTGTTTGGTACACATATAAACTTCTGTGACCAAAATACGGATGCGTAGCGTAAACATTTTAAGTATGGTTTAAAATTTATTGATAAATACTTGAAATCGGATAACTTAAGCAGAATATTTACAATCTGAAGTTACTATGGCGCAACATGGAAGCTACATGCTTACTTTTCTGCAAGTGGAAAAAAAAAATCAAAAAATATTTGAGGATGATTTTTTTTTATTTAGAAAAAGTGTAGGTTCAACGAGTATTTGAAGAAAATAACTTTTGTATTATCATCGATATTTAATAATTTTGAGGTGTTAACTCAAACTTAATGGTAACATTTTATTTCATACTTTTAATACTTGGCACTTCCCAGTTTGCAGAAGTATAACTTCCAGGTGGATTCACCTGGATATCATAAAAGACAACTAAAGGATTGCCAGGGGGCTGGGCAGGAGCAGTCGTCTGTGTTAATGCGATCATGAACTCAGTTGCGTAATGGTGTGTTGTATAGCACTCGTGGCTCTTGAACAGTTTTGTGATCTATTTGTTTTATTTTTTAGTTCCTGTCAGAATGTTAATTTTTTTTATTATGTCTGTACCATTTTAAATTTAGATTTATTCTGCGCTGGAGCACTGACGCATAAACCTTTTTTGTATGGGATTTAATGGCTGCGACACAGTTTATAACTAGTGCAGTCATTATCCTACATAATTTTATTTTAATTTGTGTTTTTAGTTCAAATAAATATTAGGTATTATGGTTATTTTAATACTACTAAACTATGTTTAAAAATATTGTTTTCAGGCTGACTGGCTGTAATCTACCACCACGACCCATAGCGAGTAGGTAGATGTGTGTTGAAAGTAAACCTTTTGCATCCAATTTAATAACCAAATATCTATTTATCAGTCATTTTATTCTTATCTTTACTTTGATCTTGACAGAATGGTCTTGGTGACCATGAATTCTGTCCAATCGGTGGTGTTGTCAGCTCGATATCCACGCGATCAAATTGCTGAACGCCCTAATTGCTCAGGAACCGGAGGTCGATATATTTATGTGTACTCATAGATCGATGATCGAAATATGTATTAATTTTTAAAGTTATAAATGTTTATAAGATAAATTCTAAGTTGTTGGTTTACTGTACGCTTTGGTGCCAACTGTAAGTATTGTAGTAATAAATAAACAAACTCGTCTCACGAACTCTCTCCATCTGCTTCTGTCCATCACATTCATTCACAGGGCCTCAAAACCGTTAATTTCATCTGATCGGTCCACCTCATCGTTAGGTCACCGACAACACCGCCTTATTACCCACTATTTTTTAGGTTTTGAAGTGAAAACTTCTTTTGGCGCGTTGAGCACTTTTTGGGTGAAAAAAAATCATGGAACTTGCGTCATCGTCACCGAACGCTTTAGCTTTCGCTTAGTTTTCACTTCTATCGGCAGTCCCCAAAGACTGCCCCGCATGTTTTTCATCCAGTTTCCATCACATCATAATAAAAAAGTCAAGCGAGACGCAAATTCACAATAAAATATTTGTTCTGCAACACGTTTCCCAATTGCAACTTCGCGTACTCTCCGACGTGACTTCCCAATGCAAAATGTAGTAGGACCTCCTTCAAGCAACTTGCTCTAGTATTGTGAATCGTTCAACAGGTCGATCAATATATTGCTCGGCATTTGTCGTCCTTCCACGGGGCCTTAATCAAGATCTAACCAACAATACGACTGTCTCACGCAAACAGCTATTAGTCTTGGTTCTCTGTAGTCTTGGAACAGGATGGTGAGCCAATAGGCACAAATTGGTGATCTTAATTGAGGCACCATTGCTGGATGTCACATTTGAGGATAGTTTATCATGAAGAGTTTCACTGGCGATTGTTTTATTTTGTCAAATTGGTGATGTCACAGTTTTTGATGATCCCATTATATCATTATATTCATTATATTATATCCCATATCCCATTTATTCCCGTTCCTGTATAGCCCATAGCCTTCCTCATGAATGTGGTTATTAGCTGTCACCACGGCCCTGGAACACAAAAGGCATTAGGAGGAACACGGATGGATTTTTCCGCTCTGCCCAGAGCGGAAGGAGTCATTTGATGACTTACCATCATTAAAAAAAAAGCTGTGATTATTTGAATCAATGTTTTGACAGTCAATTTTATCACTTGACTTGCGTTTTATTTGTGATGACACAACTTTTTGGGAATACTTTATTGTGTGTGCAGTTAACGAGGGAACTTTCCTGCCTGTCTTCAAGAGTAAATAGGTTACTTTGTCGACCCTCCCTGCTACAAAGCTTATTTGTAGCAGTGATGTGAGAAAATTATCGATTATTAAAAAAAATCGATGATTTGTTCTAATAAAATCTATGTTCTAATCGATTTTAATATTACAAAAGATTGATTAATCAAAAACCGATTTTATGGTTCACTCTCGATTTTCTTTTTTGTGCGCAATCCGCACGTTTTGCCAACGACAGTATTGAGTTTTTATTTATAATGAAATCACCGGCAAAAGTGATTAATTTCTTATTTTTTCCACGACTTTTGGTAATTATCAATAATGACGGATATAATGATTAATAATTTTCAACTCATCCCACTTACCGTAACATATTGTGCAGAAGAAAGAAAAGCAGGCATTCTTTCAAATAATAGAATAAAAAACTATTTTTCCACAAAAATCGATTATTTGTAGGAAAAACAATTTTTACCAAATCTTTTTGTTGTTTAAAAGAGAAAAATCGGTTTTTGTTAATCGATTTTTTCCCTCAATTTTCACATCCCTAATTTGCAGTACACCATTTTATGTTCTTGTAAAGATACTGGCCAAAAATAAAATCTTTTTGCCTGTGTCCACCATGAATATTGGTTTTCATTACGACCTACTCATAATCTCCTTATTCTCTCTGACGCAATTAATTCCGGATATTGCCAGGATTAACCTACAGGCTCAATTATTTTCAGTTCGTCCGGTCTTCATTATCCATACTGATTGGACCCATGTTTAATCATTTAGTTCGTGCATTGAAAATTGATTGAAATCTAGTTAAGACTGTGGGGTTCAACCTGCTTTTTAAACGCAACAATTTTAATGAAGCTGCTCTGTATTTTTTAAGAAAATTTATAAAATGGCTATTTTGCTATGAAAATTAGATTAACATAAGACTTTAGAATTAGCTTTGACGGTAAATTGGTTCCGTTATAACAGTGCGATCTCCGTACTGTTATAACGGAATCAATCAATTTACTGAAAAGTAGCCGAAGTTCATATTTTCTGGCAGTCTGCATGCAACCTTTATAGTTATCAAATTAAACCGATAACAGGAACCGTGAGTTTTGGCTGGATTCAAAATCCCAAGACACTCAGTAGTCAATAGTGTTTATTATCGTGATTGAACCCGTGTTTCCAGAGAATATCTTTTACAAACAGTCAAAATAATTTAACATCCTTTTTTAACATGTGTTTAGAAGCTTAAATATCATTCTAATAACTCGACTCGATCAAATCACTAGTCTAATCTGAACCAAGCCTTACTATCGATATAAATCAGTCATGTAGAATTCCAACAAGATGGATAGCGTAATATCTTGGGTCATCTTAATTGTCTTCGGCGAGAGCCAATCAATCACTTGAAAAAACAAGGTGAATGGTTTTTGCAGCCAATCACAAGATTGGACGTAGATTGTGAATATTAAAACAGGATTTACGATGATAGCCATTTAATGCTTCCATTTTTAAAAGGATTTTTTATAGCGCTGTTTATTTTGCGCTGATCTTTTAAGATGTCATGCCATATGACGATGGAGCAGACATGTGGTAGAGTGGAGACCGCGTATGGGCAAACGTAGTGTGGGACGCCCTGCGGCACGATGGATCGATGATTTGAAGAAGGTGGCTGGCAGCGGATGGATGCGGATCGCTCAGGACGGGGATGGTTGGCGATCTTTGGGGGAGGCTTACGTTCAGCAGTGGACGGCAATTGGCTGATATGATGATGATGATTTTAAGATTAATGTCGAGATTTCTAATAGCTGACGTCGGTTATTCTACAATACCATACCACCGTAGTAAGTACTGTTCTTGACTATTTTTAAAGTCATTGCCGTTATTTATCTCTGCGAAAATACTTGCTTTTATCTGTGCCTTCACTCGCACAGGTAACCTCAAAAGAAATTTTCAGTTTTCTAGCCTGGACTTGGTTGACTCAGTAAACCAATACATTCATCTGTAATTGTGTAAAACTGGTCCTTTTCATAATTTTGACTTAATACTTTGAAAACTGTGTTACTACTGAGCAAAGGTGCATGCTGTGATATAGGCAAAACATATTGTATGCTCTAATAATGTATGTAAAACAATTTTACAAATAAAATTGATTGATTGAAAAAAAAGGCCTACCCCATATCGTTACAGGTATTCTTTCGTATGCTGCCTCACACTAACCCCTGTGGTAAACGTCACTCTACCTAGGCTGGCCTTGCCGGTGACGTCCATCCTTGAGCACAAATTTTGTGGATACCATTGCCCAGTGGTCACTGTGCATGCAGCTGACAAGGCCCGTCAAATGCCATCTTTTAACCTGGCAGCCTTTTTCCTCACTTCTATGATTTCCATTCATCATCTGCCTAGCCTTTTCCCAATTATATCGGGGTCGGCTTCCAGTCAAACCGGATTCAGCTGAATACCAGTATTTTACGTGGAGCGGCTGCCTACCAGACCTCCACAATCCATTACCTGGGTAACACGGGATTCCTTGGTAAAACTGATGTCAGATTTCTTGGCTTCTGACTATCCGCAACGTCTGCCAAAGATCTACAAATAACAGCCGGGACCAACGGCTCCACGTGCTATGATTTCCATTCAAAACCAATAATTCCAAAAACTTAACATGTTAAACAAAATGAAATACCAATTTTGAATACAAACTCTCTCATGATACCAAAACTAAACAGTCTAACTGTCTACCGAAACTAAATAAAGGTGACAATACCATTTTGGCGACTGTCAAAAAAGCTAAATTTATACCTTGCTGGTTACACGGTGCCTATTCTCTATGCATTGTCCCGCCTTCTGACTTATGGTCGCTCGGGACTTGTGCTTTTTATTTAAACTTAATGGCTTTCTGAAATGGTACTCAGTTAACTTGGATAAGTAATTGTGCGTTTTCACGAGCAATTTTTTCAGCAATTATTGCTCGGCAACACGAATGGAAGGATCGCCAAACTGAAGTGGCAGCGGGCAGGGCATTTTCACATTGCTCGCAGAACAGATGGTCGATAGGGCCGAAAAGTTCTGGAGTGGCGACCGCGTTGAAGGCCTCCCATAAGGTGGACCGATGACCTGGTGAGGGTCGCGAGTAGCCGATGGATGCGAGACCCACAGGATCGGTTTTTGTGGCGACACTTGGGGAGGTATTTGTCCAGCAGTGGACGTCTTTCGGCTGACATGATGATGATAAACACGCATGGATCAATCTTGAGCAATTAGTGGAGTAATGTGTAGCAACTTTTGTAAAATGCGGTTATTATTTCGGCAACATTCATTCTAATTGCTCCAAATATTCCATATCGTTTTGTTTTATTTTTCAAATAAATTCATCGCGAATTGCTTAGTTTCTTGGAGTTTTCCCATATCGCTCAATGTTGTCATTGCAAAAAATTACGCCAAATTGAAGCGTTGCTACCGTTGTCGTAACCTTTATGACGTCACAATCGGCCAGTATTGTTTAATATTGATCAATTTTCATTGCCCATGTAAATGTACCATAAGTATTGGACTGGGAATCAAGGTGTTATAAGGTAAAGTGTGAAAAGGTATTCAGTTGATTTAAAAGGTGGAATAAAGAGAAAGCACATAGAGTCACTATGTGCTTTCTTTTTATTCCACCCTTTTAAGTCTTACTGTCAAACACTTTACACGTGCAGCCTGTGGATTAACTACACACTGGGGTCATACAGCGCCCTACGTGTTCAATACAACAACGCGTTTAGGGTGCTGCTGGAGCTACCATGATTCTGCAGTGCTTCGACTATGTTCGTGGAAGCACACACTGATGGGTTTTATGCTCTAATAAGGAAGCAGTGTGCGTCGTTGCTCAGTCGTATTAGGTCCAGTATTATAAGCGTGTTCGCGGACAGATGGGACTCTGCACTGCTGCGCCACTGAATACGTTTGCACTGTACTGTACTGTGAGCAGTGAACAGTTCCTCCTCGTCCTAATGTGTGTAACAGTGTCCTTAACTGTTTTTCTTTTTGTGTGTGTTGTTTTTTATATATTTTTTTTTATTAAGTATGTGTGTATTGAAATATGATTTTTTTCTGAAATAAATGTTTATAATTATTATCACTATCACTACATAATATAAAACAAAGTACTCCGCCGCGTCTGTCTGTCTGTCTGTTCGCGATAAACTCAAAAACTACTGAACCGATTTTCATGCGGTTTTCACCAATGAATAGGGTTATTCATGAGGAAGGTTTAGGTGTATAATTCGTACGGGAACGGTAAAAATGGGATATACGCGTATGAATTCGCGGGCAAAAGCTAGTAATAACATATAAACACGCCTGGATTCATCAAAAGCTTTGACATACGTGTCTGTCAATCTACTTTTGACTAAAACCACACGGAGTTTAGCCTCCTTTGGCTAGGGCGATGTCAGCCGTAATTTGGCCGTAATTTCTCTAGACAGGCGCGCGCAGAGTCTTGGTCCTTTAACTGTTCAGGTAACAATCTCCCCAAGTCTTTTACCTACAGGCCACACCTTATGGCTGCCGGAGATGTTCGGTGCCTTCCGTCACCATTTGCAACTACTACGGATATGGAAGGAGGTTGCATCCTGCTTTGTGACCATCACTTCCTCGCAGAAGGAGGCGATGACGTCCCACGCACTGTCGCTTCCGACCATGGACTGAACCACGTCCAAAAGCACGAATAGAATAGAATACTCTTTATTATGTACACCATGCAAGTTACAGAAAATATAGACAATGAAAACATTACATAAGGCGACACAATGGACGGCCTTATCGCTAAAAGCGATCTTTTCAAGACAACCTTTGGATGGATTTTAAAGAGAGAAGGAAAGATAGTACGTCAGTAGCGAGAGAACTATAGTACACCTAAATTTCGTCTCTTATCTTTACCAAACCATCGAACCCAATATTGGGAGGCACATTTTCAGTATATTTATTAAAGCACACTTTTTTGATTGATCGATTTGGAATCCTCAATGAGCAACCTTCTATAACTTTCAAAACTAACTGAAACTAATTTCGAAAACCAATATTTCTGAAAAGTTGGCAACAAATTAGTGACATATGTGAGACTGGCAAATATTTAAATGTCTATGATAAATCTACTTCACATGAATTTAATAACGCTCCTGACCGAGTAACAGTACACAAAATGTGCTCTAAAATCACACAAGCCAGCTACATATTTTTTTTTAGAAAATCGTTTTTAAGTAGCTCAATGTAAGGTATCCACTATCTTGCGGTCAACTCTAGGTCATCATCATCATCATCATATCAGCCGAAAGACGTCCACTGCTGGACATAGCCCTCCCCAAGTGTCGCCACAACAACCGGTCCTGTGCGTCTGGCATCCATCGGCTACCCGCGACCCTCACCAGGTCATCGGTCCACCTTGTGGAAAGGCTTCCAACGCTACGTCTTCCGGGACGCGGTCGCGACTCCAGAACTTTTCGGCCCCATCGACCACCTGTTCTTCGAACAATGTGCCCTGACCACTGCCACTACAGTTTGGCGATCTTTCGGGCTGTGCCGATAACCATCATTCCGGCAAAGGCGGATATCATCATTCCTGATTCGATCACGTAAGGAAACTCCTAGCATTGCCCTCTCCATTGCTCTTTGGGTGACTTTAAACCGAGTTGGATTCGACTGTTTCTGGAAGTTAACCCTACCTAATTGAACCGTTTATTCCAGTGAGACGTACTCGTCTACAACTGTAGGTATTATAACTAAAACAATATGTCGCTGAAAATATATGATTTTATGTAAAATTTGTTTAGTTGGTAACTTTATGACCATTTAACAGCGTATTTTAATGACGACTGCGCATGAATATTATTGCGGTCACCCCTAAATCCATGAAAGGTTATGAATGTTATGATGTATGTATCCGTATTATCTTACATTCACGAACGCCTTTTGGTGAAATATAAAACGACATAATTTAAAGATTAGATGTTGAATTTTTATTGTAGTCCTTTTTATCGGTGATAGTAAAATTTTGCGTTTTGCGTGTTATAACGTATGTATACATACGGTATAGAAGTACGTGTACCATACCCGGTTGTTTGGTATATATCTGTTTGATTTTTTTTTCTTTTGTAAATTTATTATTATAGTCTGCAAAAACGTATACGTATTTCAATTTGGAAAAAGCTACATTAACACAAAACTGTAATATACAGATTATATAGTGGCTAACTAGCTGCTATATCAGCTGAAATCACACTAATACTATAAAGGCGAAAGTTTGTGAGTGTGTGTGTGTGTTTGTTACTTCTTCACGCGCAAACGGCTGGACCGATTTTGATGAAATTTGGTATGGAGATATTAGATTGTTTGAGTCCCGGGAAAGGACATAGGATAGTTTTTATCCCGGGAGTATGTTCCCTTGGGATAATTTTCGACAATCACGCGGTCGGAGCCGCGGGCGGCAACTAGTACTAAAAAAATATTTTCTATAAATCTATCTACTTAACTACGATAACCAACTTTGGAACCCAATAAAGATCAAATGCACCGTCAAATAAATATTTGTGCTTTTTTCTTCAACAATATCACAAAAATATAAAATTTCGACTCGTAAACCGATATAAAGAAAAAACATAACAACACAATATAAAACATGAATTTAACAACTCTATTATTTAAAAACCCAAATCATGAATGCCTTTGGAAAGCTAAATAAAACATAAAACTATTTTATTTAGCTTTTTTAAATGGCTGGCGTAACAATAAAAATAAAATCTGACACTAACTTAGAAACATTTTGTTTTTATGAAAAAAGATAAAAGGGTAACATCAGCTGGATTTTCTTGTTCTTAGAGTATATAAAGGCGAGCTATTTAAACTCTTTGGAGACCTACTTTTCACTTACTAAGACACTCTGCGAGTAGTTTTTGCATCTAAATAGAAAAAGGAGCGTCAGGCCTTCTTTCTTATGCTACTCACATAAGTAAGGACGTACTTTTTACTTTGTGAAGTTTCTAAATGGCTTCAACTTTGACTGGCCTGTTGGTCGAGTGGTTAGTGACCCTGACTGCAAAACCGGAGGTCGTGGGTTCGATTCCCACCCAGGACAAATCTTTGTGTGATGAGCATGATCATTTGTTCTGTGTCTGGGTGTAATTTGTCTATAATATGTATGTATTTAGAAATATATAAGTATGTTTATCAGTTGTCTATTTGCCATAGCACAGGCTCTGCCTAGTTTGGGATCGAATGACCGCGTGTGAGTTGTCCCAAGATATATTATTATATTATATTATATTAACTATTAGCTATCAGAGGACGGAAGACCTACTGGCATATATTGCGTAACATATATCATACACACACTCACACCATACACATTCACCCACACATACACACCCCCACACAAACTTAAATAAAATTAAAAAATAGATTATAGAATAAGAATTACCGAAAGTTATCCTAAAAATATTGTTAGTCTACTGCAGCGACATTCAAACCAATGTATTCGTATTTTTTAATGTGATACTTCCTGGGGCTGAACACTGTTTCCTAAAATACAAGCTTAAGATTTTTTTTTTTTATTTTTTTTTTTAAGGTTGGGAAATCATCAAATGACTTCTTCCGCTTAAGCTTAGCTTGGGAATCAGTAGCAGTACCTTTTGTGCAATACATTAATATACGATGCATATGTTAGATTACCCTAAGATGAATGTATTAACTGGCGACAATAAAGACATTTTTATTTTATTTTATTATTTTCAACACCGTTTGTGTTTTCTTAAGGATATCAAAATCAATAATTATTCATTATCTAAGTACTTATAAACAAAATCTTAACATATCGGGACTCACCTGAATTCCCCTGAAAATGGGCCAAGAATAATAATAATAATATATAATAATATATCCTGGGACAACTCACACACGGTCATCTGATCCCAAACTAGGCAGAGCCTGTGCTATGGCAAACAGACAACTGATAAACATACTTATATATTTCTAAATACAAACATATTATACACAAATTACACCCAGACACAGAACAAATGATCATGCTCATCACACAAAGATTTGTCCTGGGTGGGAATCGAACCCACGACCTCCGGTTAAGCAGTCAGGGTCACTAACCACTCGACCAACAGGCCAGTCCAGAATATTTTCCCTGTTACTGTATTTTATTAAAAAAAAAATGAACAAATAAATAACTCTATATTATGTCGTATTCATTTGTCACTTTGAAAGTCCCAGAATCAATTCAAAAGGTAATTTGTAATAATGAGTCTCATTAACCAGGCAAACACATTTATTCTCAGAAAATATTTCTTTAAATATCAGTCGACTTCTACTTAGGTCCTTCAAGATAGAAACGTTCCTTCAAAACGGTTTGCAAAACTCATTTTGGCAACCTTTCCTTCATATTTTTTAACTTTTCTTGTACTATCTACATCAAAAACTTCGCTGAACTCAAGATCCATCTTATCGGCTCCTGAAAATTATTCTTCAGCACTGTTCGTGCCACTTTCTGTAGCAACTTTCAGATTAAAAGTCTGTCTCAGTGCTGAGACAAAGCTTCACCCTTGCCTTTTTAATCAGAGCGTTAGAAAGTAGGACACAAGGCTCCTGAAAATATCGATGGTGGTATACGTACAATGTGTTTTGTAAAATTCTTTTGCTGTGTGAGAATCGATTACATGAATGGTAAGGAAGTTAAAGAGAAGTAAACGAAAGTTATTTTATATTTTATTTCATCTTACATATACCGGTTTTTTTTTGTTGTCGCCAATGCATTAAATGCGCGTATCATAGCTTATACTAACCTCATCAGTAATATATGTATATATTTTTTTTTAAATAAAATTGGGTGCGCGGAGCAATTACAGAGAAATATTAAAAAAAAGAAAACATGTATATTCGGCACATAATGTGTGTCTGTGTTCAAATATAAGCAAACTTAATTTTAAAACGATAAAATTGTGTGCCCCATGGCTGCGCCAAATGAGAATATCGATGTTTATCAGTTTCGTGAATAACTATGCACCATAAATTATTTATTAACAGTCAAAAACGAACTGTCTCAAAAACATCGCGTGAGAAACGAATAATAAATTCTATCAAATAATTATATTATATTCTACACCAAACCAATCGAATAGAAATTATTTAGAAAAATATGTTCAACAATTCCACAAATCACAAAGATCCCTAAATCAACATAATAAAGTACTAATAATAACAAATCAAAATCTAGATACATAGATCAAAGAGAATTATAAATATATTAGACACATATTATAGTGCCAGACAAATCGATATCAAACTATAAAGAGGGCTCTGAATCAAATTAGCAAGACTAATTTCGATGTCTACTATTGACTAAAATGTATTGAGAACATTATTTCGTTCGTGAATTGAATATTAACTAATGTAAGTAGTAGAGATGTAGTGGAGTCCATTAAGCGGAGGGTAACAGAGGCGGAGATTAAAAAAATAAGAAAATAATATCTTACCTCAAAACCAAGGGCAAAAAACAAGGCATTGCAATTGAAAATAGATTTACGGTTTTGTCTATACCCTTGATTTCAGACTTTAAAATTTGGCGTTGGACGGATTTGACGCCAAAATGTTCCATTCTATATCAAGCAACGCCGATGTCGATTATTCTGCCAATGTCATAAGCGAATTAACAAGTGTACATAATTAAAAAAGAGAACGTACATTAGACATAAACTAAATTCTTCGTTTGACAGGGTTCACGACTTAGTCAAACTATACTGTAGCCTAAAATTCTGTCAAACTTTGACTGCAGGTTTTGACACGTCCATAATTCTAAACTAGTATTTAGAATTATGGACGTGTTAATTCATAAATTGACCCTTATTCTAGTTTCAAAGTGTTAAGTAAGCGAGTTCCCGTTAACTTAGGCTTAATAGACTTCTGTTACAATTCTGCATCCGCATCTGCCGCTTGCGGAGAAAATTACTTGCGGAAATTCCGCAATTGTATAAGCGGCGTAGAAGTTCCAGTACAACCCTAGTTAGTTGGTACTGTTAGTACATGTTCGGTCTGTAATTTTGCTCAGGTACGTGACTTGTGAAATCGTTCGATGTTGCTCTTTTTAGGAGATATTGTCATCAAAAGAACAAAAGAATACTCTTTTTGGTATCTTTGGAGATATTGTCATCAAAAGAACAAAAGAATATCGATGTAGATACAATCGATATTGATTTGTCAATTGGAATTGCGGAGTCGTCAAAATTGAATTGGTTACTTTTAGATGAGCTTGTATGACGAGCGTAGGCAAACCTACAGTAATAAAATATCGCAGGCCGTGATAGCTGATAGATTGGTGGAATGAAAACTGTACAGTAAACAAAAACATTCCCAAGAAAAACCCTAAGTAACATTTGAGTGTTGACTACAAAAACATCGACTTAAAAATCTAAAACGTCAGTGGAAGTGAAATAGTGCACATCAAGCCAACCAATACTGCCAATTTTTTCCAATCAAACTTGGACCTAATGCTTTAGTGATAAAGTTGAAAATCCATTAAATAAATTCGACAGATTGTTGTAGCTTGATGTGCTGGCGTCTGTACATTAAATAAATAAATGTGTTAACCATACATCTGCTATTTAGTTATCTAACTACGCGAGTATGCGCCTCTTTCACATGAATTTCAGAATTATTCTAGTAATCTGTTCAGATTTTGTCAAAAAAAGTGTTTTGCTTCGAATTTCACCGAAAATACGACCGAAAAAATTCATCACTGCAAATCACAATTACTAAGCTGTAACGAAACCATTTCTAATACACACTATTTCATAAATATGGATGTGTATGGTCATAGAAGAAGAAAACAGAGGCCTGACAGATGTGCGTGTCCTTTCTTTTCTTTGTACACGATGCCTTTACAAAATTGAAATAGCATAATCACCAACCTATATTATTTTACCACTAATTGAATAGCAAATACTTGTATTATTTGATATTTGTATGTCAATTACTTCTTAAAAATGTAATTTGTAATTGTTATTTGAAACACATGACGCTGAGGTATTTTGTAGTTAGTATTTCAAATACTTATGGCTTCATAATACATTTGAACATAAATACATAATCGTCACCTCTACGGCAAACTTACGAATCTGCAGTTTTTGTAAATTTGACATTTCCATTAAAAACTACACCTTATGTTGTCCTACACATGGTGTAAAATTTTCAAAATTCTATCTCTAACGGTTACAGAAATGTCATAGTGCGAATCTAACTTTTTTGTTGATACACCCATACTAAACTTACGAAACTGATATCAGTTGTTTTGGCGTAGTTGAAAACGTAAAGTCCGAAAAAAATGCACCACGGTCAACCTACGAATCTGTCATATTCGTGAGTTGAGATCATAGCACACTTTAATAAATCGATCTAGCGACTCACAGCAAACATACGAATATGTAAGATTCGTAAGTTCACATTGGTAGAATATATTCTTTAAGAGACTCAAGTAACCCATAGCAAACTTACGAATCGAGCAGTTTCGTTAATTTACATTGGTACCTTGTTTGACAAAGAGGTTCAAATATCCCATAGTAAACTTCTGAATCGGGCATTTTCGTAAGTCCGCATTGGGAGTTTTTTTTAAAAGAGTCTATAATGCCCCATAGCAAACTTTCGAATTGGGCATTTTNATCGTCACCTCTACGGCAAACTTACGAATCTGCAGTTTTTGTAAATTTGACATTTCCATTAAAAACTACACCTTATGTTGTCCTACACATGGTGTAAAATTTTCAAAATTCTATCTCTAACGGTTACAGAAATGTCATAGTGCGAATCTAACTTTTTTGTTGATACACCCATACTAAACTTACGAAACTGATATCAGTTGTTTTGGCGTAGTTGAAAACGTAAAGTCCGAAAAAAATGCACCACGGTCAACCTACGAATCTGTCATATTCGTGAGTTGAGATCATAGCACACTTTAATAAATCGATCTAGCGACTCACAGCAAACATACGAATATGTAAGATTCGTAAGTTCACATTGGTAGAATATATTCTTTAAGAGACTATAGATAGCAAACTTACGAATCGAGCAGTTTCGTTAATTTACATTGGCACCTTGTTTGACAAAGAGGTTCAAATATCCCATAGTAAACTTCTGTATCGGGCATTTTCGTAAGTCCGCATTGAGAGTTTTTTTAAAAGAGTCTATAATGCCCCATAGCAAACTTACGAATTGGGCATTTTCGTAAATTTACATTGGTAATTTGATTAAGAATTAGCTTCATATTATTAGCTATCAAGGCTTTAAGTAATACTAAATACAACGAAATATTAATATCACAACATAGCAAAAACATAATAAAAAAGTAACGATATTAGTTCGAAGTTATGCATAATCGGGAACGCAACTGCCGAACGTTGTATTGGTGAAAGCGAGACAGAGTATTTTATTATCGTCATTGAATTCAAAAGTATCGGGCAACGGTCAATACAATAGATACAATAATTGTAACAAACGTCAGGGAAGACGTAGTGTCGTCGTCTTTTGTTTGCTATTATCCTTATTTCGTTTGTAACAAACTACAGTGTTCTGTGTTTTAATTTAAAATTTGTGAAGAGGTGTGTATCAATAATAACAGAATAAAAATGGCTAATGAAAACGTGAGTATTAAATGATTCAATTGTTAAATATTATTATATTTGTAATAACATAACTATTAATTTTATCGGAAGACGATTTTAACGAATAATTGTTATTTGATTTTACAGATTTTTTCATTAGAACAGTTATTGGAAAAAAAACAGAAATTAATGTATATCAGAAAAAAATTATCCATCAAGGACAATTGGCTCATGTTGACTCAAGAAGTACGTTGGAACTTCTTATAATATTTCATAGAAATCTTAGGGCGTTTTAACTATTTGTGTCTTAATTTGATAGTTTCATTCTAATACAGTGTCAGTGTGTTGTATGCTAACAGTCGACGAGTCAACATTGCAAATGCTCCGCAAGGGAATAAAACGCGCTTCGTGACAGAGATTGGTTCGGGTTAGGTACTTATTGCAATATGAATCGTATAATATTCTGCATGTAGGTGTTGGAAATGTTTTGTGTATGCTTTGCTTTGTTAACGAGCATGATTTTTGTTTATAGCGGGACTGTCACAAATAGGTATTAATAACAGTAATTATATTAATTGCAACGAATAAACGACTTACTCATACCTTCTTGATTTAATAAGGGTTATACCTACTGTGGAATGGAAAATTAACAAACTATTGCAGCTAATGGCATAAATCGCGCGTTAGTATGTTTACATTGTTTTTTTTTTCAGCTGAATTCAATCCAGTAACGCCAAATTCAAACACGCTACTTTCAGTTTATCCACCACCATATTCTCCAATTACCCCACTAAATATGAATAAAAATAGTAATGATAAAAATTTACCAGGTAAGATTATTCTATTTGTAACATAAACTTTTACCATGGATTCAGTACATGATTTTAGACGCCGCAGAGTTCATGTACCTACTGAATCCATGGTAAAAGATTACGTTACGATGTCTCTTACACCTTGTATTAATTGCAATGAATATACGACTTACTCATACCTACCTACTTGATTGAAAAAGGGTTACGGCGCTTTCAATTTACGCGGCTCTTGACCGCCAGAAGCCGCGCGGCCGCCGCGCGCCGGCCGCCAAGAACCGCCTAAATTGAAAGGTTGTAATTAATGGCGCCAATCGCGTGTCAGTTTGTATACATTTTTTTTTTTCAGCTGACTCCAATCCAGTAACGCCAAATTCAAGCACGCTGCTTTCAGTTTCTCCACCACCATATTCTCCAATTACCCCACTAAATATGAATAAAAATAGTAACGATAAAAATTTACCAGGTAAGATAATTCAATTAAATACTAAAACCCTATATTTCGTGTTGTGGATATCACGAAAAATAGTGTCATCACGACATATATAAGCATATGCATCCAGTTGCTGAGTGTGTGATTGTATGTTTAATACTTCTTCATGGCTTATCCAGCTTATACATTGTGTTTTTATAAATGTTACCAAGTAATGTGAAATAGTTCAAGCTATGAATTGGTAAGTAAAGTAAATAAATTTGCATTGTTCTAGTTATTGTTGATCCTGTCATTTTAAGGCAAGANAAAGGAGAAAATGTTCTGATTCCACGTATTCCCATTATTCCAACAGACTTGCCGTTCCAGTTTAAAAGAGTGCAGTTCCCTTTAAAACCCGCCTTTGCAATGACTATAAATAAAAGTCAAGGGCAGACACTGAAGGTAGCAGGTGTGCACTTAGAGAAAAACTGCTTTTCCCATGGGCAATTGTATGTGGCGTGTTCCCGTGTATCTAGCCCCCAAAACCTGTACATATTGTCAAAAGACGGTAAAACAAAAAACGTAGTCTATAGAAACGTATTGTAATAAAATATCGCGTCTATAAACATATATCCCTACAATATACACGTCCTTAGTAAAAAATGACGCGGACGAAGTCGCGGGTAACAGCTAGTTTAATATAAAACCAAAAGGAGGAAAAAGTACGTGCATAGTAGCAAAAAATAATTACACAAAAAGAATACCCATTTCCAAACAAAAAAAAAGAGATCTCTTAAAACTCTGTACCGATAACCAAATCCCAAAATATTACCATTCCTTTTATAAAAACCTCCCAGATTCGGAAGCTATTGAAGATCGCTTGCCTGAACCAGATGCTGAAGAAGATGAGAAACTGTAGGAGTACCTACAGTTCCTCTTTATCTTCAGCATCTTACACAATCTTTAAATACTTTTTTCTACGATTTCCTCTTACTTTGATTGTTTTGTGAAAGTCGCGACTATATTGTTTTTGTCTGAAATAAATAGTTACGATTATTTGTATAGGTACGTATTTTATTATTACTCTAATAATACTCCAAACATAATTATATGATTTCACTTGCTTTTTTTTCTGAAACGTGTTATTACCATTATTTATCTTATGAGATAAATCACGTCTTTTAAAGGAATAATTAGTATAATTATAATATCGTGAATATATTATTCTAATACTACAAGAATAACAAATAAATGCATTTTCATTACTTTACACCTTCATACATTAGAGTTGAAATGTATTATATTACGCTTTAGCAAACTTACGAAATTGGCGCTTTTGTAAGTTTACCAAAATATTTATTCAATAGTTTTCTTATGAAATTATAACGAAACTACCACTTTCGTAAGTTTGCTAAAGCGTAATATAATACCTTTGAACTCTCGTGTATGAAGGTGTAAAGTAACGAATATGCATTTATTTGTGATGCGTGTTATATATGTACAATCCATTCATGGTAAATAAAAACAGGCGGATTTTGAAACTGAAATTTATCGCAGAATTTATTACATCCCTTTCCTAAAAATAAATATCGTCAATCTAAAGTTTCAAAACGCTCCCCTGTAAAATTTGGTTTTTGCAGTTTTGTAAGTTTACCTTAAAGGTGACGCATTTAGCAATCTTATTAATGGTTGCGTTCTTCAAGAAAACAGCGCTCGATAGCATTCGTAAGCACAAAGGCTAGCCAACCTAACACCTGACAGTATTTTGCAATTTAAATAAAAATAGTTAAAATACTGTATTTTGAAATTTTATATTAAAAATACACGACTTAAAAGTATTTTGTATTTCGTATTTTAAATACATGCGAGATAGTATTATGTAATTTGTATTTTAATTAAAGCAAAGTATGTATTTTGTCCAGCTCTGCATGTATGCGCCAAACATGATGATACAATCGTCACTATTAAAGCTTCGCTTCGCATAGTCCTAGGTTCAAAACCACTTTACTTTTTACCCAACTGCCCCAGAAGGAGGCTAGTGTATTTTGAGAGTATTATAAAGAACTAAACGGCTAGATAGATTTCAACAAATGAGGTAAGTTTCTTTCGGAGTTTTATCTTCTAGACGGAAAATACTTTGATAAAACCAGGACTAAAGAATAGAGCCTTTCTAAGAAAATAAAATCTTCCTTGGTCAAATAAAAGTTACTCATCATCATCTGCCTAGCCTTTTAGCAACTATATTGGGGTCGGCTTCCAGTCAAACCGGATTCAGCTGAATACCAGTATTTTACATAGAGCGGCTGCCTACCAGACCTCCACAACCCATTAACTGGGTAACACGGAACTCCTTGGCAAGACTGGTGTCAGATTTTTGATTTTCTGGAATATCAAAAGCTCGCTCCATCGTCGACTTTGTCTCTGTCATCTATGACCTAGACTAGAGTCAAGAGCAAACCCACCTCAAAAAAAAAAAAGTATATATTGTCTGAAATTTTCAACCCGCCTTTTAAGCAAGAGTGGTGACTTATCGTTTGCTCTGTATGAGTAGGGCTCTTCGTAATAATGGGACAGTACCAGTATCATAATCATAACGGTGTTGAACGTTTCTTACGCCACGAAACTGTAGGCACTTAAACTGCATTTGGAACAAACATCCACTTCTATACATTCTTATTCTACGGTACTGTACAGACGCAATCTCTTTACACATTTATGATTCTAGATATGCGCATAAAATACAAATAACTGAAAACGTTCGCTTTATCAATGATAATGATATTCTAGATTTAATGTTATGGGTCTGTTTTGTTTTCTCCGGAGAGTAAACAGGGTTCTCGCGAGGATTCTGAAAAGTTGGAAGAGGTGCGAGAATACTTGTAAATTCTTTGAGAATATTTAACGGAAGTTTGTTTTATCGATTCGTGCTTTTCGAATTTGTAATTTCGGAAGATTAATGAATCTGATTCCTTAATACTTTTTTGCTAGGATAGAATCAGGTTTTAGCTGTGCTATGCCATGCTAGGTATGTACAATATTGAGAAAACACTGAAATGATAACAAAATTAGATTAATCTAAACACCACCAATAGAAAAAGCCAACCACTTTACTTATGTACTTCCATAATCCTCAATTCCATTTAAGGTTTATCAGTCGGGTCATTGAACCGACAACCTGTCTTTTGACATTTTTGCATACTTCATTTAAAAAAAAACGCCAGGCAAGTTGGACTCGCGCGTAACGGTTCCGAACGAATATTTTTTTTCACATGTTATATTAAACCCTAGAGTTGTTTTAGGCCCTATAAGTATCTGTATTTAATGACAAAATTTGATGATCAGTAGTTTCGGCGACAAGGAGACTATCATTATAGTTTCTCAAATAATAAAAAAAATTAAGTCATTCTCTGCCTAGCCTTTTCCCAACTATATTGCGGTCGGCTTCCAGTAAATGTTTAACGTAGTACGGCAACCTACCAGACCTCCACAACCCATTAATTGGGTAACACGATACTTCTTGGCAAGACTGGTGTCAGATTTACTAATTTCTAACAAAAATTCTATTAATTCCCAATTTTTTAATGTCAATTTTTTTTTATAAATTTGTTTGAACCATTTTTACCCTTATTTCTTAATTATTACAATGTACCACTCGCTCTATGAAAGTTGTGCATTGTAAGTGGCTTATTTACACAGGACCCTCGATGCCATAACTTATATGGTTATTTTGTAAATAAGCTGTCGATGTGCCCGTTTTTTTTCCTTGGCCTATTGTGTCCCACTGCCAGACAATCTTTTCTTGCGCCACCTCACACCAGCCTTCGCGGTGTGCATCCAAATCATCTCGCCACCGCTTTCTGGGCCGGCCTCGGCGACACCGTCTATCCTCTGGCACCCATTGCGTGGAGACCAGCTGCATGCATAGTGACCCACCTAGTCCCATTTCAGCCTGGCAGGGCCAGTATGTGCCCTATTAAATAAATAAAAAAAATAATAAGTCATATTTAAGACCCTCCTAATAAGCCCTTCATCATTTCATCTTTCCTTTCAGCATTTTTACTAATTTTTACCGATGAACAACGATAGGTATACAATTATACATTAGCAGCTTTTTTGTTCGTGATCCTACGGCAAACGGAGAATAAATATCTGGAAAGAATAATGATTACAATTGCCACGATAAAACGAAACAACTATAGTAACCTATCTCCATTTCACATATCACCAGGCTTCAAATCTAGTCTCAGTTCACGCCTCAAGGGATATTATGGCGAAATGGCGCGACGCAGAGCAGGCATGACTGATAGATGGTAGCTTGTTGAACGCGGTACCCCTATGGGATTCCTTTGTCTTTGAGTAGACTGTGGCCTAACAGTGCTAAAGTGGTTTGGAAGATGCTCTGGTTCAATTGGTAAGGACTTAGGAGCATGTTACCTATAAACATTTTTTTTTTTTTAGAATGTAGAGGTAACACTTTTAAGAGGATTAATAGTAGCCGCACGGGTCGATCTACAAGCCTAAGCGCCGCTTTCCGAGGCCGATTCGTGGATGGGTTCCCAAATCATTGTGCTCAGATTCCTAAGTGCTTTGAAAAGCATGTAATGCTGTTGGTCCCGACTGCCCTTTGTAGATCTTTGATAGTGGTACATAACGGGTGGTCAGAAGCGCTACACGAAATCTGAAACCAGACCTGCCAAGGGATATCTATCGTATGGCCAGTTACTGGGTTGTGTAGATCTGATAGATAAAACCCAAAGATTGACTGGTAGAGAATGCCTTGATGCAGTAAGTCCGCCCATGTACCACTATTGTACATTAAGTTTAAATAAATAAAATACCTACTGGTATTCAGCTGCTCCCGGTGATACTGGAAGGCGACCCCAACATAGTTGGAAGTTGCGGAATTTGTTCGAAAGAGTCACCGTGGCCCTGGAACGCAAAGGGCATTAGGAGGAACGCGGATGGTTTTTGGTCAGTAAGAGTCTGACACTCCCTTCTGCTCCACCCAGAGCGGAAGGATTCATTTGATGATAATTTTGACCATGATGATCCTTAACCTTTTGAACGCCATGATCACGTATACATAAGCGCGTGCCCTGTACGCCAAATGTCACAAATATGTGACAAAAAGTACGGCGAATTTGTGGCTTGGCGTCGGGGGCACGACGACGCGTTTATGCTCTGGCGTTCAAAAGGTTAAAAAATACGTAGTTGGAAATGGGTAGGCATACAAAAAAGTATCGTTTTGAAACGCTTAGTGGAATGTCTAGACTGCTTATGAAAACGAATTCCTTGGTGGTTCAAATTTCTAAGACAAATCGCCTTTCAGCAAATATCTTTTGAAGGCATTGAAAAACAAAAAATCAAGTTCTAAGAGAAACAACTAGGTATTTTCAGACCGTAATAAAAATCGTGCACACCCGTGTGAAATTCGTTAGCTAAATCCGATTGTAGGTACAATATCTTTGAGGCCCGAAAAAGAAACGAAAATGAAAACACAGACCAATAAAAAATCACGACAAGAAAATTCGTAACAGAGGTCCTTGATTTTCTTTTAAAAAGACACATTTACCGGGCATAGGTCGGTGACTTTAGGTACCAAAAGTACAGACAGTCCCCAAAATCCTCTAAAGTTATTCAAATGAGTTGGAGCCACAGAACTCGGAATAAATGCATATTGAATTTGTTTACGTACGTCGAAACGGAATAGAGACTATACTTCTATATTTAAATTCTCTCCGACAATCTACATATTATTGGTGGTCGAAACGATACCTGATTCTTTGTTTAAACAGATACTGCGCTTCTTTGTGGACTATGTATTTTGTGGGGTCCCGCTATCTGGTTGGAGATACGTTGATAGTTTTCGGTAGCATCTGTAATTTTACCGGGTTAGAATAAGCTTGGAAGTGTATTTGATATCTGTATACCGGAAAATCCAAAAGAAAAACTTCCCGAACTTATCTCATTGTACGAAAAAACTTTTACAAAAAAATAGAACCGACTTCCAAATAAAAAACACTACAAAGTATAAAATAACTTTAATTCCGGAAGACAATGTTAAAATACAAAGAAACAACTACAAACACCGACTTCCGAAATTAAAGTTATTTCGTTGTATTTTTTTTTTTGGAATTCGGTTGTTTTTTTTGTAAAAAGTGTTTCATTTTACACTTTTTTGTGGTACGCCTACACCTAACAACCCCACTGGAAAGACACAGCAAAGCAAAACACGCAATTTCGTTTACTTGGATGATATATTTTCTATTTCCTCCAGCTATTTTGATTTAAATACCAAAATATAAAACCGATTTTGAAAACATTTCTATAGGACCAATCGGAACGTATATCCTTTCATATGACAACGGTTCATAAATGACGGAGCTATGAGGTAACAAACATAACAAAAATTCAACCGAATTGAGAACTCCTCCTTTTTTTGAAGTCGGTTAAAAATTATCAATAGTTTAATAAAGAATAAACAAACTGATTTTATTAGTATAGTAGCCCATCTTGAATGGGCCAAAAGGCTCAAGTTTAATACTTTGTGACAAAAATAGATTAATGTGAAAGACCTTCACCGACATTGAAGGCTTAAACTGTTGAAAGGTCAATGATAGAATGTAGTGACAAATTCTGGTATTCCTATTACTTACTGGTATTCAAGAAATGTTCAACCAGCCTTCTAGGCTCTGGGATCTTAGTCCTTTCGTGCAATGCATATGTGACCGGAAAATTGTAGACTCCGTAAAATTGTAACAAATATTTATTAGGTTTTAATTTCTCGATGTATTATGAAAAAATCTTGTTTATAAAAAAATCTCATCCAAATTCAAAAGTTTCCAGTATATCCGTGTCTTATTAAGAAAAAAATAGTTTACAATTTCACGCGATATTTTACAATCTAACGTTTGCAATTTTCCGGTGACACATACAATAATTGTGTGTGTCACCGGAAAATTGCAAAAGCCTATAATTATTATAAAACACAACATTCAAAAGTCACAAAACAGCACCTCAAACAGGACTCTCTTCAATAAAAATGATAAATGCCTCCGAAAGGAGACTTCATCAATCTACCAACAAAGAAGGTTATGTAAAAAAGAAAATATTCTTTACACAGTCGCTTTACAAGGACTGGTCACGGACTCGGCTTTACGGCATCATAAACCTCTGACTATTCATTTTACGAGTTGAATTTAATCACCGCTCACTGAAATCCTACTTTCCTGTTATCTTTATATTTGTTTTACAACGCACAGATGAGATTTATAATATTAAATTCAATGAGGTCGCTTGATGAGAGCTTTGTTGAAGATATTTACAGGAATCGATTAAAAAGAGGCATAGTGGCTGTATTCGATTCCTTGAATGAATATTCAGATACAACTAATATTCAAAACGATCGGGTGATATATCGAGACATAAAGGAAAGTCGCTTAGCAAACTATGGAAAGTAAAATAAAAGCAGTTCCTCTATTTTGACGTGAGAATATTTTCATGATTTCTTCGCGACGTATAGAAGCAGATCGTCTGCAGATTTCTATTCGCGATTTCCGTGTAGGTCATATAGTTAAAGTTGTTCATAATAATGAGTACAATGACCCCTTTAGAGTATTGCATATATATATTGCTAAATTAATCTGAAAAAAAAAGTAAGTCCCCCTGCACGTCACACATCGTTGGTCACCTTTTTTTTTCAAGGATGGGAAATCATCAAATTACTTCTTTCGCTCTGGGTGGAGCGGAAGGGCCTGTCAGACTGTTACTGACTGAAACCCACCCGTGTTCCTTCTAAAAGCTTTTGCGTTTCAGGGCCGCGGTGACTCTTTCGAACAAATTCAGCAACCCTGGCAGATCGTTGGTCACCTTGATAGCATGTTTTGGGGTCCAGAGAACATGATGGGCGGTGAAGCATAGTGACTTTTGACTCGGCTTCGAATCTTCACCCTGCTGATGATCTGTCAAAACCGGATTAATAATCCGCTAACATTTGAAGGGTTATGTGTCCATCTTCTTGGATGATTTTAATATTCCATAGATATCCTTCTGAAAATACTATCTAACCTGTTGATTCCATTCGACGGACGTGCTCGATAGATTTATAGTGCGGAGAGGCTTCTAACGGCCTTGCATAACTCTCAATCCTAGATAGAATACTGAAAATGAAATAACGGTCCCCAGCCAGCTATCGAGATAAACCTTTCTAGGTACCCAATATTAATAACTTGGAACGATTTTTTTTTTCGACGATGTAGGTAGGTACATTTTTAATTTTTCCTTTATTTGGGTGGGTCTAGATTTCTGAGAAAGTTTTATACAGTTTTTGCCAAAGGTGACCGATTCTTTACAACATGATGCATCCATATATCGGGTGTGAAGTATTTGCTTTCATAGTCTTGACAATGTATATATTTTAACTAAAGATTTTTGAACCGATTACCGCTATAAAAGTAAAATTGAAAAAATCCAACAAAACGTTTTCATCAAGTTCATTTAGTCATTATCATCATCATATCAGCCGAAAGACGTCCACTGCTGGACATAGGTCTCCCCCAAAGGGATGGGTTTGCCATAATCGCCACGCTTGGCAGGCGGGTTGGCAATCGCTGTGTTGCTGTTTCAATGCACAGAGAATGATGCTGCCCATTCTCTGGTGAGTCCCTTAGTCGCCTCTTACGACACCCACGGGAAGAGATGGGTTGGTGACATTATTTTACGTCCGACACCATACAGAACACACTGAACACACCATACAGAGTTTATTTAGTATTTATTACTAAACTATTTCCAAAATCAGAAACATCATATTGCTCCCACGACACGAAGAGAAACTTCCCAAAACTTTATTCACCCAACAAGGAATATCTAACCAATATTCAGAATCTTACTAAACATCTCAATCCCAACATCTCTAAATTGCAAATCTAGTTGAGACATGTATCTTCTAATAAGGCTAAAGTTAGGTAAAGTTCGCATGCCTACAACTTAAATCCGTCAAGGGTAAATACAGAAGGCCAACTGCAAACAACCAGTGAAATCAGGCACACACAGGCTGAGGTGCACTAAGGCTGAGGACATCGTGGAGTACGTGAATGCAGCTGCTGGCATCACGCCGCAACGTCAACTTCAAGGCGTTCGTGGTGCGTGAACCACCATGTTTTCTGCACTTCGGTCGGAAGAGTCTCGATATGTTAAAATGGTCACCCATCCACAAATCAACCTCGGCAAGCGTTGCTTAACTTTGAAGATCGACCCTTGCGGCTGTTATTATTTAGCCACGAGCTCCTCATAAACGAAATTAATATGTCTGAAAAAAGAGGGCAACATATAGCGAGTAGTCCACACTACAGAAGACTGCATGACTTGAAGTCGCGCGTTTTATACAGTCACAATCCTCAGCAGTGAAAGAACGATGAAGAAGATAGAATTGACCTTCTGTAACGGTCTATTTTGAAGTAGAGGATCGGTGGGATTAATTTACGAATTCCATAACAACAATTACTTCTTAGCGGGTCACATGAAACACGGAGGAATGGATTATAACGGTGTGTATTTGAAATATTGTTTATATGCAAAATGGTCTAAGTCGATGTTTGGTTCTAATTTAAAATTATACATAGTTGCAAATGTCACAACGATGGTAAAAAAGCTATTCTTTCATGGAATTGTGAATTTTTGGGACAGAAATACTTGCTCAAAAATTAAAAATTATCTGAAGGGAACACATTCCCGGCATAGCAAAAGTTTTCTGTGTCCCATTCTGGAAAATGGTCAACCCGTTTGCAAGTTTCATACAAATCCGTTCAGACGTTATGACGCGAAGAGGTTACAAACAGACAGACTGAGTCACTTTCGCATTAATAAATATAATTATTAAAATTGGTTCAGTTTTTTTTTTTTAACAAGGGTTTACTCTTGACTCTAGTCTAGGTCATAGATGACAGAGACAAAGTCGACGATGGAGCGAGCTTAGTTAGTTTTAGTTCATAGTTTTCTCAACACCTAACTTTTATATTTTCCTTAACCAACAAATAATATGTTCTACCAAGAAGCGTACAACTCTGTTAGTCATTCAAAACAACGTCTTCAGTTCTCCAAAAACTAACAAAATTGTTGAGAGTATTTGCAGTAGGTGTAGCCGACGACACCGCTTCACCGCACATCATTCAGTGAAGCTTTTCTGAATTAAATATTCAAGACCAGTCGACTGGTTTTGCTCGTAAAACTACATTTATATCTATTACGTGGAACTACTGTTTTTAACCAGTGCGTGTGATGACGTATAAATCTTAAATTTGGTCGCTGACGATGGGCCTCATCAGAAGGCTCGGAGTTTCCTTGCGTAATCGAAAATGAACGAAGATTTCCGCAGGAGAACCAAGGTTACCAACATGGCCGTTACCCAAAAATTGCCAGATTGCAATGGGTAGGACATATTGCTCGCAGAACAGATAGTCGATGAGGTTAAAAGGTTCTGGAGTAGCAACCGCGTACCGGAAGAAACAGTAATGGATGGTCTGCTACCTTTTTTTTTTAAGGATGCGAAATCATCAAATGACTTCTTCCGCTCTGGGCGGAGCGGAAGGGCGTGTCAGACTCTTACTGACTAAAACCCATCCGTGTTCCTTCTAAAGCTCTTTGCGTTCCAGGGCCGCGGTGACTCTTTCGAACAAATTCCGCAACCCTGGCAGGCTCTGGCCCTAGCGGGCCCCGTCTTCTATGCTGACATCTCTTTGAGGCGCGCGTGAAACACAACGCGCCATCGACCCGGGCCTGGTGGTGATCGGACAGCGAGCCACCCAACGCTCGCCGTCCGCAGGCCCGCGCCTACGGTGGCCGGGGATCGCCCTGCGACTCCCGACGCCCGGGGCGTCTTCTCCTGTAGCGGCGGTTGGGGCGAAGGCCTTGCCTTTCCCTCGCGCGGCCCGCCTCCTCCTTCGCTAGCATTACTGCTTCGCAGAAGGAGGTGACCGCTTCCCAAGCCTCCTCGCTCCGGACCATGGATTCAACCAGGGCCGGACGCGAGAGGTTGCCGCCGCCGATCGCCTCGACGAGGACACGGCGGTGCTCAGCCCAAGCAGGGCAGATCTCCACCGTATGCTCCACCGTGTCCTCCGGACGATCCTCACAGTGCTGACACCCGGGCGTGTCCTCCCGCTTAATCCGAAACAGGTACCTCCCGAAACAGCCGTGTCCGGTGAGCACCTGCGTCAGGCGGAAGGTGAGGACGCCGTAGCGCCTCTCCAGCCACTCCTCAAAGGGGGGTCTTATCGCCGCAATTGTGGCGTGCCCAGTGGTCTGCTACCTACAAGGTGAATCAATGATGTGGTGAGGGCGACGGGACTCCATTGGATGTGGTACATACAGGGCTTGTTACATCCAATGGAAGGCCTATGTCCAGCAGTGGACGTCTTTTACCTGAAATGATGATGATGATGTTGATGTCCGTATTTTTTGCTTTCATCATTTTAAAAATATACAATTCATCTAGATGATCTCTCTATTGTGATCTCTCTTTATCACTCAAAGGTTTGCTGGTAGAAAACTCATTTTTGAGTTATGCTCGCCTTTGTACATGAACTATTTAAATCACTGTGAATTAATATAAGCCGTTATGGTGTACAATAAAGAATTAGGTATCGGTAAGTTGGAATAGGCTAGGTCAAGGTTTGCTTACCCTTTCGGAAAATGTCGACGTGATGCTCAGGACACAAAAGAAATGTTACTCTCAGATCACAATAAGGGAAGGCTTGACCTTTTCGCTCTCGATGCGTGGGGTAGGATTTGTATAGAACGTGCTGACTCATCTACAAAAGTTTGTAGGTCCACAGTCAATAGTAGTCCTATTTCATAGTAACGTGTCTCTACATGTAGCTGAGATTCAAACATTTTACTAAAATCGCATGCAATAAAATAGTCTCTGTTATGCCTAAATATCCGTGTATTGTAAGTGACCCATCTTGTAATGTGACCTGAAGCTCTATTCATCAAGAGACATACTTTGAAAGACAGCAATTATCAAAAAAAAAACAGCCAAGTGCGAGTCGGAGTCGGACTCGCTTGCAAAGGGTTCCGAATGAATCTCATTTTTGTAACATGTTACTTTAGACTTTTTATAGGTTTTTCTATAATCTATGGGCAAAGAACAATTATTATCTGCATTTTTTAAAAATTTTAGACTAAGGAGATAGGAAGATGGTAATTTTTTGAAGAGGCTGATTCCTTGAATAACTACAAAACTATTTAATTTAAAATATTCTAAACCATTATGTTCTTTATTTGATATGTCACACGGTACAGTTGGAAAAAAGTGACCCCATTTTCAAAATAAGCTCTAAGAGAGAGACGGAGATATACATAGCGAGTAGCACTATCCCTTTAACATCATCGGAATTGGATGGCATTAGCACGTCAAAGTTGTTTTTACACAGCCTTAGTTTCTGTCCAGTCTTAGCATTAAATTTTTATTTTGCTAGTATGTATGTATATAGACATTTTATGGAACAGCGGCATAATCATTTTATCGATCAACCACTTATAGCACTAATTAAACCAGTAAGTACAATAACTTACTTCGTGCCAGTGAAAAAACAAGACAGTACCAACAACCTTTATACAGATACCCTTCAAAATAATCCGATTGCATTCGAATCCTCTTTCGAAAATTCACAAAAAGCATTAAATAAAATACAGTTTGCTCCGCTCGGTTCGTCCTTTGCCGATTAAAATAAAATAAATGCCAGTAAGTATTGCATACGAGAGTTGAAGCCTTGTTAGTACGTGTAGTTTTTGTACGTTCCCTTTGAAGAGCAAATAAGGAACAAGCAGACAGAACGTACATTGAAAATATCTTTGCAATAACATCAAATTTATAGGTACAGAAGGTGAAAAATTACTTATACAACTTTATACCCGCGATTAACTAAACGACTTCTCAGTCTGAATATGAATGACTACAGAATAATAATAGGGTCAATTATAGGCCATTGCTTAAGGAACATATTTTTAACTTTAGGGCCTATGCCCTACAAACAGCCCACTCTGCAGATGCTGCGTTGGCGCCGAGTCGTCAGTCGCCCACGTTATCCTGGATTGCGAGGCCGAACGTGCACCAATTTTCGCAACAGCGAGGTCGCTCCGCGAATTCTTTGGTACTCCCTGGAAAATTCTGTGCTTCTCAATGGAGTTAGTCTGGCTTTGTGTAGCCAGGATCTCCACGCACACTGTACCAAATGGGATTCTAAGTACGGGTTCCGAGAAGTGCGTCTGGTAGTCCGCTGACGATGTGCAGGGAGTGAAATCGGGACGTGTAGCCCGTACAGAGGGTGCACTTGCACTTGCAACTGATATCTATCCGTTTAACGTAGATTAAAATCGTTTGGCGAACTAGTCTATATCTATGTGCGGGCCCGCTTTCGTTCTTTGTATGAAGCTTACATACTGTACCTGCCTATACTGTGGCAATAGTGCTTAAAAATATCTTCGTAATTCTCGGAATTGCTACTAGAATCGCGAATGGGCAAAATGTTTTACGTTTTTACTTATTCGTTTGTTGAAGCTTTGTCTATGAAAACAGTGCAGGATATTGGTAGTGCAATTTGGCATTTTGTTTTACGATATTGGCAGAACTAATTAATGGCATGACAAAAGAATCCTACAACTTTTAAACTATCAGCATGAAATATTATGTACTTTCCTAACTAGGTAGAAAAAATGTGATTAGTGCAATTGTTTAAAACTAGTGGCCCGCACTGCCTTCCTGAAATTTTTTTTTTTCAAAATACTCTTTCATACAAACCTCGCTCTGACAACAAAACATAACAAAAAAATAATTATTTAAACCGTCCTAGTCATTTTCAAGTAATGGCGTGACCAAGGGAAACACGGATTATTTTTTATAAGCTGTGTCCGTGGCTTCGCTCCCGTCACCTCCCGTCAACCGTTACCTACTCTACTCTACCTACCCTACCCTATATACCTACCCTACCTACCTAGTAGGGTAGGAAAGTAGGGTAGGGTAGGTTGGGTAGCGTAGGTAGGCGGAGTTTACATACATACATACCTAACCTACCTTACTCTACCTAGCTACCTATTTTTTATTTTTAAACCTTCTCTGTAATCTGGCGAACAAAACAAAAAAAGAATTAGCCAAATCGGTCAAGCCGTTCTCAAGTTATAACGTGACCAGGAGAAATAAAGGTTCATTTTTTTATATAGATTCACCTGTATATTACAGGTGAGCTCTTTTATTTTGTTTGCCATATGTTACTACTTCCCAGAATTTGATTTTTATTAGCGACACTTTCGGATACTGTAATAATACCGGGTGTTTTTTTTTTCAAAATTAATTATTATCTATTCCTTGCTAGAAATTCCGATTTTTCAAAAATCCAATGATGCAGTTTTAGTTCTCATCAAAATCGGGCTCGAGACTCCTTTCAGTGTTTTTCGATATTCTTGATAGTTTCGGATTTAGCCATCCACGCAAATATATATATTTTTTTTGACAAGTCTCATCATCATCAGTGTGCAAGGAGTCACTGACAGCCCACTCTGCAGAGCCTGCATGGAGGAGGACGAGACAGCAGCACACCTGCTACTAAGCTGCCCGTAGTCGCCGATTACAGGGCTAAGTACTTCGGAAACCCAGGTACCCTCTGCGAGATAGTCGGTAACAACAAGGCGTTGCTGGCCTTCCTTGGGGAGCTGGGGTGGATCGAATGACACATTTGTCCCACTTGCATGCAAAATACTTAAAAATACGCGCTTAGTCGTGGAGTTGCGGAAACCAGCCCAAGTTACATACATACATACAGTGTGCAAGCGTAATAATTTTATCAACAATTTAGCTTATAGCATCTTCATAAGTCCAATCAAACAACCTCATTAAATACAGGTAGATTCTCTATCGCTAAAACCCACAGCACATAATTCACAGAGCCCATTAGATACCCTAAACACACAATCAGATAATGTGGCCCATAACGCCTATTTTCTTCCATTGTGCCTTCCAATATTTACTTAGGCAATATTGCACGGACGATAAAAATAATCATTCCTTTATTTATTGAAGCATAACTCCGGACCGGAGATCCGTAGGATTCTAGTTTTATTTATAGCCCGTCCATTCATTGTACCCTACGTGATTACGGAAGTAAATGTTAGCACAATTAGATACGTCAAGGAATTTGTCTTGGACACGCTTGGCGAGTGGAGTCCGAGTATTAGCGGGGAAGGGCGGCCATTTGCTGTTTTCGGCGCCATTTTGTTCTATTTTGTCATTTGATTTTCGTTGAGGGAATAGTCATGTTCTTGATAGTCTTTGATGTTTTAGGTCACAGTATCAATAGCAACTTGCTTGTTAAGTAAGATATATTCATGATCTGAATGCAACTCTCACGTTTAGGAAATCCTGATCCTGATTTTCCTGAAAAAATCTATTTGGCCCGAAAGCGTCATTTAGATTACCGAAAAATATTAGAGTTAAGTATTTTAACCTTTTTCACTTAAATAATAATCAAGCCGATGTTAAGTGCATTGAAATTTTGCGTGATGTCACTCATTGGTATACTTTTTATCAGCAAGTGACGTCACAAGAACCCACTCCTGAACTTTGATGCACGTTATCTTTTTCAATTTCTATTGATTTGAAATGGCATTTTCTTTTTTTATCCAGGATATGCAAGTCATTTTCTTTTCTTAGTAAAAAATAATCTAAACTTGTAAAATAGTTTTTTTTTTTCAAACATAAGGTGCTTTCTCTAATATCTTAGATGATAATTACCTCTACTACTCTTGCCTTCAAGTATTTTCTTCAAATTCAACAATAAACAAGGGTACTTCTTAGAATATCAACAGAACTAAATCAAAGTACCTGGTTCCTTTGTTGTCGTCCTGAGGAAAGCCCTAACAGGAGTTGATTACTAAAAGTAGGCCTTTGTCTAGTCTCTCTAAACAAATCTGTGCAAATAATACCTTCCATCTAGCGATAAATTGAATCTTTGTCCGTCTGGTTCAATTGTCAGATTGGATTTGTTCCTATTATAATGAGAGTTTGTCAGGTAAATGTAACTTCATAACGACTTGATTGTAACTGAGTCACTACTTAATTACAATCAATTCCAGGTCATCTGGCGGTCAACACACAAAGCTGACACTGCACTACTTCCATCAACCCTGCGGGTTATCTACCACCCATTTTTTTTTTTTTTTTTTGGTCTCGGGGGGAAATCCTCCACCCTGTGGCGGGTGGAGGGGTCTGTCAGACTCTTACTGACTAAAACCACCCCGGTGTTCCATCTTCCACCTGCGCCGGGGATCGCGGGAACGTATGCGACTTCCGCAATCCCCGGCTGTGTTATCTACCACCCAGGGTCAACTCCTCGGCTCCCGCGTCATCTTCAGCTACGCGTAAAGCCAGGACGGTACTTGACGCGCCTACTTCCGTATAACAGAAAATATATGACGGGCTTGTTTATACCTAATTGAAAGTGTTAAGTGACTTTGTTTTAATCTTATTACTTTATACCAACTCACACGCTTCATTGGCGCTTCATTTTTTATAGGATATGCTTATGTTTGAAGCACGTGCATGCACGTCTTTCGGCTTACTTATACCAGTATCTAACTGTATACGTAGTAAGCTACATAAAGAGTACTTTTATTTAAGCCCCAGTTCCTATCGCACCCATGAGTCAGGGGCCCGATACAATTAAATTCACGAGTGTCCCAAACTGATACCAGCCCGCCATTAGCGGGTTATTTTTAGGCTAGCATGCTCCATCGTCAACCACATCATTGCTTACCATCAGATGAGACAGTGGCCATACAAGAGCCTATGAATAAGGTAGTAAAAAAAGATTGAATTGGAAACTATAATCGCTATAACTGGGACCATACTTTCCGGTTCCTTAATGGGTATTTACATTGCAAGGCACTATTCGATAAAATAGATTATGTTCCTCATTTAAACGTCTCTTTTATTTGTCCTCTTCCGTCCTTGTCTAGCTCTGTCTATTGTATTTACCTTCGGCAAATATCAATGGAGATATTTCGAATATTTTTTAACGGACTTCCAAAAAGGAGGAGGTTCTCAATTCGGTTGTTTTTTTTTTATTTATGGACACCGATTATTCTGATCCGATTTTTATGATTCTTCTTAAGTTCTATGCGTTATATTTGCCATTTGGTTCTGTAAAAAATTAATTCAGTTTGGCTGGGCAGTTTTATTTTATGAGCATTCTGGCTTACTTGGATGATGTATTTTTTGCTTATATGTTCCCCGATTGCTCAAAAACGCCTGGGCTGATTTGAAAAAATCTTCTTCTATTTGAAAGGGTATAACTTTTCAGGTGGTCCCGTGGTCATCAGGTCAGGATCTAATGATGGGATCCTGGAAAAATCGAGGGAACTCTTCAAACTTTATGCACATGGCACAGTTGAAGCGATTTGGGTATTTTTCATTTACTGGACTAGATTTGGTTTGCGAAGGCGCGCAACGGAACTCCTTAACGGTAAATAGCGCGAATCTGTAGAATAACTCATTAAGGATACAATTTAAATCCGTATGATACCTTACCAAACTTACTTGCTTACTATTAGCTTATAGTATTTGGGGGTTATCAGCACCAAAAAGTGAAAAAAAAAACCAGTACAAAGTACAAAATAACTTTAATTTTGGAAAACAAAGCAACCACACTAGAAACACCAACTGCCAGAATTAAAGTTATTTTGTACGTTTTAGTGGTTTTTTAAGAAATTATTTTAAGCTTAAATAAAACTCCATTAAAGGGGACGAAACTGTGAACCTCCTCTTGTAACGATGATGGTTAGAACACAGTACATATTTTGTTAAAAATACCATAAAGACAATAAACGATACTGTTTTTGTACTACAAAAGAAACTACCTGTCCAAAGCAGAAATGTTACGCAAATACCCGAAAATATAACTAACAAATAACTCTGCAATCCGTGGCTCCATCCCATATACATCAAGTTAACAGACAGCTTTCCATTGCAAACGAATACAGTTTCAGGTGTTTGTGTTCTTTGTGCAATCAACTGAGGTATACCTGTATACAACTCAGTTGTACTTGTATACAACTGTGGTATTCCTATAAACAACCGAGTTGTTCTACTTGTTGTTGCTGCAATGTCGATGGTACTAATCACTTTTGGTACCAATAAAGGATGGAAGTTAATTGAAGTTTTGTCGTGGTTAGTGTAAACTTCATAACGCTTAGGGTAAAACCAGGACAGTTGCCCCAGGGGTATAGTTGCCTCGATTTTAATTACTCTAGCTTCGCGGATGAATCACATGTTATTTTATTTATCAATCGAGAGACTTTACAACGATAACTAAGTAGACCGTGTTGTATGTGTCTGTGCGATTGCATGGGAAGGCAAGGTGCGATCAAAGTTTTTGCGCGATAAAAATCTTCTTTCTCGGCGGGGCACCTGCCTATGCGACACAAGAACCTCCCGAAGCAGCCATGCCCCGAGAGGACCTGCGTCGCACGAAACGACAGGGAGCCGTGCCTTCTCCCGAGCCAAAGGTCGAGCACTGGCCGGATGGCCTCGATGGTGATAAGGCCGGCGGTAGGGCTCGAAAGCTTGTCCCGCCATTCCGCCACCAGGACCTCGCGCAGCTGCGACCGACGCAGCTCCAAGTGTCGCTGCGTCAGTCTTTCGCCGCGCGCCCGCGCGCCCTCGCGCCACCTATGCAGTGACGCGAGCACTTTCGCCTCCAGGTCCCACGGCGGAGATCCGGCCAGTGCGCAAGCCGCCTCGTAGGAGATCGTGCGATATCCCCTGATGACTCTGACGGCCATCACCCTCTGCGGCCTCCGCAGAACAGTGATGGTGCTGGCCGTCAGGTCAGCCGCCCAGATCGGGGCCCCATAAAGGGCCATCGATCGCACGATCCCCACGTACAACCGCCTACAGGCGGTGCTCGGGTCCCCCAGATTGGGAAGCAGCGTTGACAGCGCCCCCGCCGCGCCCAACAACTTGGGCGCCAGCCGCCGGAAGTGGGGGCCGAAATCCCACCGGCTGTCGAGCACCAATCCCAGGTACTTCATGGTGGACTCGACAGCGATACGGGCCCCCCCGACCACAATGTGCGATCCCGGCGGCGGCGCTCGCCGGGGGCCATGAAAAACAATGGCCTCCGACTTGTTGAGGGCCACCTCCAGGCCGAGGCGCCGTATGCGGCTCACCACCTGTGAGACCGCAGCCGTCGCCAGCAACGCTGCCTCCCTGTGCGAGCTCCCCCGGGCAGTGACCAGTGTGTCGTCAGCGTAACACACCAGCTGCACTCCCGGCCGGAGCTCGCCCCTCAGCACCCAGTCGTACCCGATGTTCCACAGGAGCGGGCCCAAGACCGAACCCTGCGGAACACCGCACGACATGGGGCGCTGGTATCTGCCATCGCGTCCCAGATAGGTGACACACCTTTCCGCCAAATAAGCCCCGACGACGCGGCGGAGGTAGGAAGGCACTCGATGATATCGTAGTGCCTCCCGAATACAACTCCAGGGCAGGGTGTTGAAGGCGTTGGAGATGTCCAAGGACACCGCCAACAACACACCGCCCCGCGACACCGCTTCCTCCGCCAGGACTCTCAGTGGAGCGCCATTGCCGAAAGCCGTATTGGCATTCGGCCAGGTCCGGCCAAGAAACACTGCATAAATTTATGGACTTCCACATGTGACTGTTGTCAAATTACCCCAGGCTGATAAATGTTCCGTTGAAGTTTTCCGCTGGGTGACTGGCACCCAGCAAATCTTGAGATGATAACCCTTTCGGTATAGGCACGCTCAGCACAAGTTTACTGCATCACTGTTATGTTATTTATTTATTTTATTATTCATGTACTCATAGAAATATAGTAATAAATCACATCACACTAATATTATAAAGGCGAAAGTTTGTAAGTGTGTGTGTATGTTAGTTACCGCTTTGCGCTTAAACCGCTGAACCGATTTAGATGAAATTGATGGGGTATGGGTTAGGTATAGAGATTGTTTGAGTCCCGGGAAAGGACATAGGGTATAAGGTTTTTATCCCGGAAGTATGTTCCCTTGGGATAATTTTCGACATTCACGCTGGCGGAGCCGTGAGCGGTAGCTAGTAACATTATAATTATGAGTACCTATTACTAAGATTCCACTGTCCGTCTGTGTGTCACCAGGCTGTATCTCATGAACCGTTTTAGCTAGACAGTTGAAATTTTCACAGATAATGTATTTATGTTGCCGCTATTACAACAAATAATAAAAATTAAATAAAATAAATTTATACAAGAAACACGTTTTTTTCGGCTTATGGTACGGAACCCTTCATGTGCAAGTCCAACTTGCACTTGACCAGTTTTTTTAATATGTGTTTGTTGCTGTTGTGTTGTTTCTGTGTCGAATAAATATCTCCTGTTCTATTCTTTTATATTATAATATATCTTACTTTTAGTGTTAAGGTCGGTTTCCCCTTTAAACATCTCGCTCGTCAATAGTTAGTTTCCACTCAGGAAAAAAGATCCGTCATGACTGAAATTCATGGGGAATATTTCCTTTTTTTCATCACCCACTGGTAAATATCTAGTATTCAAATTCTTGTCGTTCAGGATTTTTATTTAATAACACATACACGTAAAATTATCACCAAGAATGTGAATTCTAAGTGTTAATTTTATTATTCAGTTAAAACATTAGCTAAGATTTAATAAAACGGGTGTGTAAAGTGCCTCACTGATTTTAATTAAGATATAACAGAAACGTAAATCCACTCTTATCTTAGCATAACATGTTTTCTGGCTTCGTTTAGGTACATGAATAATAAATCTTTGAATATTTACACACAGCTTACACAACTTGAATCTAGGGTATGAAATAACCTTAATTTCGTAAGTCGGTGTTTTAGGTTGTTTCTTTATTTTAAAAAAATCAGAAATGAAGGTTATTTTATACTTTGTAGCGTTTTTTAGTAGCCGGTTTTTTTTTGTAAATTTTTTTTTTCTCTTTTAGCGGTACCCCACAGCTAACAACACGAATGGAAAGTCAGAGGAAAGCAAAATACAACTTGGATGACATATCCAGCTATTTCGATTTAAAAACCAAACTAATGAACTGATTTTGATGAAATTTCTTTGGGATCAGTCGGAAGTATACCTTTCACATACAAAAAATATTTTTTCAAATCGGTTAATAAATGACGGAGTTTTGGAAACAAACAAAAAAATACTGCCGAATTGATATCTCCTCCTTTTTTTGAAATCGATTTAAAGCACGTTCTGTTGTTCTTTTTTTATTAATTTCATTGCGGGATTCAAGACAGATGAATTGTTTTTCCGGGACTTGTCGAGCGTCATTGATCCGGCATTTTTTTAGTCGCCATTGTTGATTCTGGTTGTCAGGAGTTGCAGTGGATGGGGATAGTGTGGCTTGTCCCAATAAAAAAAAAACAAAACCTACATCATCATTATCATCATTATAACAGCCAAAAGACGTCCACTTATCACACAGGGTTTGCCATAATCACCACGCTTAGCAGGCAGGTTGGTGATCGCAGTGTAGCTGTTGCAATGCACAGAAACACAGCGAATGCTGCTACCCATTCTCTGGTGAGACCCACGGAAAGCGATGGGATGATGCTATTCTTTTTCGTCCGACACCATACAGAACCTACATATCAGAAGTCATATTTTAGTGTGGTTTTCTACAAATGTTAGTGTGCTTATTAATAAATAGAAATTACCTATTGTAAAAAATGCGAATAAAAAAAACTAGCTATTGTCCGCGACTTTGTACGAGCATATCTCATCAAAGTTTCAGCTGTGCGTTGACTGTTATTCACTCAATCAGTCAGTAACGGAAGAATTTTATATATTAAGATTGATCAGCGCGGAAACTAAAGGCACCATGAGTTCAAACACTCTAATTTATTTCGTTTGCACTAACTAATATTTTCATCTCGCGATAAAAAAGAGTGTCCGAACAAAAAAAGTTGTTAAAATGCCCTGAAATAAGTGCTCTTCCATCATCATATTGTAATAATTATCTTCCATTATACACCTAACCTGTCATAATTTTCAAACTTTTACAAATTAGAGCCGTCATCATCATGATTTCTGTCAGTTTAAAATTACAATTAAAAATAAATTTAAAAAATTAAAGCTCTAATTCAGACCTTGATCCATATTGTGTTTGTATTATACAAACTTATAAACTATGTTAGAACAAAGACATTAAAAGATTTTTTGATTCATATATCTATTGCACTCACCTGACGCAACGGGTAGATGCACACAATGCGCCATGATGGTGAAACACGTCTTATCTATCACTGATGACTCCCATAATGCCGTTGACGCTCCCACGCGCTCTGCACATCATGGACGCAATCCTTTTCGAAGTATGATGTTGAATCCATCAGTATGTGCTTTGTCAAGCATTCCTGATACACTACAGTAACGTGGGAGCCCCAAGAACATCCCAAAGGCATTAATTATACTGAATAAATACCATCATCATAACCCATTCACTACTACCGTCGTTTTAAAACAACGCTTATAAAATAACTTCTCATCTCAAATCAAGTCATTTTGAGATTTATGAATCAGGATAGATAAGCTTTTTGTGTGTAATCAAGAAGTAAATCCAGATATAATAGCCTGAAGATAGAAATAAATTAAACAACATTTAATATGTTTCAGTATCATCTGGGATAAATACCATCTACTGCCCACTAACCAAGAGTCGCAAAAGTACAATCAAAACACTATTTATTACATACCCGTAACATCGGTGCAAGACATACAGCGGTGGCGGTGACTTACAAGACCACATTTATTGTAGCAGCAAAGCTGAGTACAATCTTTAATCACGGGCTCGTGAGTCTTAGCACTACTTTGGACTTTGTTACGTGTTTCAGAGGGAATTCAATTGCTTTGAAATAATGCCCTTGCTTTGAACTTTGATAGGTGTACGACTGTACGTGCCAAGTCATAGTAATCCTACCCATTGGTGGGTCTAAACTCAATTTTCCACTTTAAACTTCTCTACTTTAGACTCAATCTCCTTTGAACATTATGGAAGTATAAGTTTTATTGTAATGGAGCGATGCTAAAGTTCAAAGCCTGTACTCGAAATCTTTCAATATGAGATCCTATTTTTTGTTTAAAAAACAAGCTAGTTAGCAAAGCCAGGATGAATCAAAGGAAGAAAGGACGGAGACCTTTGCCCTGCAGTGGGAAGAAACAGGCTAAAAAAAATGACAAGCTAGCGTCATATAAATCAAGACCTTAAATTCAAAGCAACTCATCTTCAAAGAAGACCCTTACAAGTCGTCAAAATAAATACAACAATAAAGTCGAATCTCCATCAAAAGATTCGTCACACGTAATACTTCTACATCAGAGCACTCCGGTGTCTGATTGTGACAGTAAATTACACGCTAACGACACAACACTAATTGGTACAGCACTAATATGTCGAAGCTAAAAATATTGCGAAGATTAAAGGGAGAGATGGAGGGGATCGATCTTGGTTAGTGTTTGTGATAGAAGCAATTCGCAGTATCGACAAATTGGGCCATTATTTGCAGACCTTTTCGTCTTGTGAAGCTTAAGTATAGCTGTTGCGTTTTAGTATGACAGTATTTTAGACGTGAAGCAGTTTTTCTAACCTAAAGCGTAAATATTTAAAACAATACTTATATTACAAATGCAAAAAAAAACAGTTATTTTTTAATCCTTCTCGTCTTAACGGCTGCACGAATTGGCTTGCCACACGGGTAGATCACGTTTTGGAAGAAGAACTAGGATATTTTTTTATGGCGGGAGTATGTTACCCTGGGATAATTTTCGACTTTCACGAGGCCGAAGTCGCTGGCAGAAGCTTCTTGTTTAAATTCTGGGTTTCCTAACGAAGAGATTTTAGGGAAAGGACAATGCCCTTTATTGTTATGCTAAAACAAAACTACTATACTGTATGTTGTGTGGATGTAGTAAATCCTTTTCAGAACAAAGACGTAAAAGAACTTTAAACGATTTTCAATTTCAGAATTCGATTTGGGATGACTTTTATTTTTCCTTTGATTGATTTAGTTTAAATGCCCGACGTTTTTTTGATAGTATCGTGATCTGTACAAAGGTGCTAAATCGGATAGACTATTGGATTGAATTTTTCAGCCACAAATCGGTTTTTACTGATGTGCGTATTTCGTATATGTGGGGCTTCCGCAGACAAGCCCGACGTGAAATGCGACTTTCGTAGATTTTTTTTTACGGTTAAGATCAATCGATTAATTGATCTTAATCATAGAAACAATTATTGTGGTTATTGAACCTCAATGAAAAATTCTCATTTCAATGATTGAATGAAAAATGAAATATGATTTATTTGTTATTCACAAATCACAGTTTCGTTTTGTTTTTAACCCAAAGGTTGACTGATAGAGAATATCTTGTTGCATTAAGTATACCTCTGTAACACTCATCTACATAAAGTTTAAAATAAATCAATTTTATCATAAAATGTAGACCCGAATCACTTAAACAATACAATTAAGCTTAAACGCCTGCTTAAATTTATTCAGTAATTACTGTGTTGCAATATCTCGACGGAATAGAACTTCATAAAATTAAACAATAAAATAATAAAACCGTACAATATCTACAGAGTCAGCAAGAACTAAGAAACGTTTTATTCCAACAATTACTTTATTTCTTATTTGCAGTTTCTCTTCTAGATAATTGGTTTCTGAAGCAATTTCTTGCGTTTCAGTGACTTTAAAAGAACAACAATGTATCCGTTATTAGAAAATATATAATACTTTGTTATCTTTTGTATTACTTTTATTACCAGTCGTTATATCTTGTAAGCCAGAAGCAACTTTATATGTAATAAAGTTTTTTATTTAATTTTATGTTCATTTTTGAACGTGAAACAGTATTTTTGGGTCATGCTTTGTTTTTGTACTTATCAGTCTATAGATCCTTTTTTTCTTGGAATATTTGTGTAAAGATAAATAAAATAAATTTGTTTATTAGTACAGACACCTAAACAAAGTAAACAAGAAACGTTAAAAAAGTAAGAATGAATAAAAAATATAGTCTAAAACATTTTCAAGAAATCTCCCTAAAGAATCAAATGAAAAAACTCGGGATGCTTGTAAACCAAATCAGGATGAACAAAAATCAACTTCAAACATAATCCATAATGTATTGGTCAAATCTGAGACCAAAACAACTGTCTAACCCAAACTAGAAACAGATGTTTATGCTGCAAGTGCACTACAGATGAATAATTCCAACAAAATGCGGGATTATGTTAATATCAGGAATCAGTGCGAGCTGGTTGGCGTCCGCCGTATATTTACAATACAAAACAATGCAGTAGGAAGTGTACAAACAGAGGGAGTAGTGGTGGACGCTGTTACTTTTTCACCTACATGTTATATTAAGCAAGGAACGTTTAATCGATATGCTACTAAACGTTCGTGCTATTTTTGTTATACAAGAAGCTTTTGATAATAAAAAAGAACACGCTTTCAGTTCTCTTTTGAGGGCTTACGTGGGATGGTTTTATGAAATCAAAAATGTATGTGTGATTACAACAAAGGTTATCGGAGACAGTAACAGCGTTTATAGTCAAGACGAAGAACAATAAGTTTGATAAAAATAGGACATAGTATAAATAATATTTTCTCAAAATGGAGATTGAATTCGCTGAGGTACATCTAAAGGTCACCTAGGTCGAATATGTGCCACAAAAAAATATATCAAGTAAGTATCGACATTCAATAAAGACATCCCTAAAGTGTGAATCCAGTCTAATATGGCGATATAAAGTCGGAAAGTCCCACCGTATCGCCAGCCAGCTGAATTGTACTGAAACACGAACCGTCATTTCGTATAGATGTTGAGAATTTAAATGACACTTCATTTGAAAGTTTAACAGATTACATTTTACATTCTGTTGAACGGTTACGTAAGGTAATTCTCACGTCGTCAATAGATAGGTGCGTAATGCTTGGTCGTACACCATAATAGATAAGAATACATGTAAAAGAAAAGTAACCTTTCCTTTAAATTTTCGAAAAAAGGTAGATATCGGCAATTTTTCCGAAAATTTCAACCTAACAAATAAACAACAGCCTGAATATTAATCTGATAAATCAAAAATAAACACAATTTCCAAAAAAACAGAATGAAAAATAAATAAAATAAAATTAACGTTTCGTTTTTATAAAAGGTCAGTGAAAATGTCGAGAAGAAGTTTAATAATAATGACAGAGCTGACGCAGATATAGGCAATAAAACAAAACCATATTATGCAAGCATAAAAAATATTCTGATGATATTATTCTCTTATTTTTAACACCTAATTGTACTTCCATAGGTATATTTATTAGTACAAAGCAGTATTAAATTACGTCTGAAAAACTTCTCTTGAGCATTTAATCGTCAAGATCTCCTAAAAGAGAATGCTCAATTTTAAACCCCAACATTTAGTACACATATCTCAGCACAAAGGCGTCACAAATTCAACAGGACACGCCAGAGCATGTTGGAGCAGGTCGTAACGCGCTGACCGCAAACTTTCAAATGTATGCAAGGCAGCTCTGCACAATGTGCAATGTACATCTCAACGCCAAATTACCTTACTTACTATTGAAAACTAGGCGACAGAAACTACTGCAAATGTAGAAACAATGTGTGAATTAAGCCAGAATATCATGGCTATTACAAATGGATAAGATTACTTTTTAGGGATCCGTAGGGTAAAACGGGACCCTATTACTAAGACTTCGCTGTCCGTCTGCCCGTCTTTCACCGGGCTGTATCTCATGAACCGTGATAGTTAGATAGTTTAAATTTTCACAGATGTATTTTTGCCGCTATAACAATAAATACTAAAAACAGAATAAAATAAACATTTAGGAGGGCCTCCCATACAACAAACGTGTTTTTTTTGCCATTTTTACCCTTCGGGCGCGAGTCCGACTCGCACTTGGCCGGTTTTTTTCATTTTTGTCAGTAGTTATGGGTAACGACTGACAAAAACATCGGAAGTCTGATAATCGGTTTTCCTAAGGAGTTCCATCGTGTTATCCAGTTACTGGAACCATGGAAATGAGATATGCAGTTGCTCCAAGTAGAATTATGATATTTAGCAGTAGCATGCTGGAATCCGATCTAAACATACACCACACAAGAAGATAATATTTTCTATCAATACTCTCAATAGCAATTTCAGGGAATATTTAAGACCCGATACCATTAAGTTAAGCCCAAAAATTTATTGACGACAAATGTGAAAGAAGTAAACCTCTGCATCATCTTTTGCAGGTATCCCACTACCATTAAGATCGCGAAAGTTTGTGAAGATGGTTGGAGGGATGTTTGTCATTCCTTCACGAAAAAACAACTGAATGAATTTTGATGAAACTTTACAGCACTGCTCTGTATCCAAATATTGCAAATGTTGCCAAAAATATTTTGGCGGAAGACAGCTTGTTCGATTAGTAATTTTGGTCAAATTTAAACACTACAATAATAAATTTGATTTTAAACAATGAATTAATCAGCCGTCAAACAAAGATGTCACTAGCCAAAGTGATAATTGTAACGACATGCCTGCGGACATTCGGACAGAGTAGGACATGTGACCACAAGACCACAACCCGCCACTAAATGTATGCAAGGATCGCTTCACGCTTCGGGACTACACCGAAATAATGCATCGTTACACCGAATGATCGTTTTATGTTCAAGATAGGCTTGCAAACGTGGGCCTAGAATAGACCCTTGTGGAAGTTTCATTTTATGAAAGACAATCTTAATTTGGGAATAAAAATTAATGGGTTTTGGGTTAAAAGTAAACACAATAATTCAAATTTAACTAAAAATCGCGTAATAAACTGACAAAATACTAACAGTACATAAAGCTTGTAATAAAAAGACTCTAATTCACAAGACTAGTCTGGAATATCATTGAAACTGGATACATTACAATATCCCAACTTTAATTGATTAAAGTAAACTGCTAAAATCGTATGTAAATAAAGGAAGTACAAAAACAAGAGCTCTATAGGTATATTATCCAGATTTCGAATCAGCTTTTCAGAATAGTAAGTATTGTACTTGCAGATTAAATTAAAGCTACTAAAATGCATGGCGGCATTGCATTAAATCGCAGTGCTATTGGAAATAGCTATTTAAACGTATATCCGTGGTGAATGTTTGGTTATATGTTTATTTACTCTACTCTTGGAGTTCATGCGATGATTTTAATCCGGCGTGATTGACGTGAAAAAATTAGGCGGGCAATGACGCTGAATCATCACTACCCCGGTTTTAAAGACTAATTTCGCGAAATCAAAGACGGCACCTTCATTTTTGAAACTGTTTGTTTATAAAAAGGGTTCTTTGCGCATGAAATAAAATAAAAATAATGCCTCCATATTAAATAAATCAAGCTTTTATTACCTTCCAAAGTAACACATGCAAAATCAACGTTGAAAATTTAACATTCATACTTTTTAGGGTTCCGTACCCAAAGGGTAAAACGGGACCCTATCACTAAGATTCCACTGTCCGTCCGTCTGTCTATCTGTCCGTCTGTCACCAGGCTGTATCTCATGAACCGTGATAGTTAGAAAGTTGAAATTTTCACAGATGATGTATTTTTGCCGCTATAACAAACAACAAATACTAAAAAACACAATAAAATAAATATTTAAGGGGCTCCCATACGACAGACATGATTTTTTGCCGTTTTAATAGATAATGGTAGGGATCACTTCGTGCGTGAGTCCGACTCGCACTTGGCCGGTAGTCTTATGATCAAAAAATGCATTGTATAGAAAATTGACCGCCAAGGGGTCGTCTTAAAAAGTTCAGTCCTTTAAGAGGCCATTTTGTCCTCCATCGTGCATTATTTATTTTATCTGCAAATTAGTATTTCAGGATTCATCTGTTTCCTTCACACTAATACCAATCTTCTAACTACACAAGTAGTTTAGATATAGAAAAAACGTGCTCACAGAATTTGTCTTTAATTTCCTCTACTAAATACTTTAGCGGAGTTTCCTTTAAGTTCCGTCGACAAAGATAAATGGGAGGTAAGGTTTGCATCCAGATATGTAGTATAATAAACTTTTGTTCATGATTCTACCTCGAAGTTTCTTCATGTTTTCCTACAGTTCAGGTAAGACTATATAAAATCTTAGTCTCCATGAATTTTCTCAAGCTTTTTCGGTATTGTCAGCGTTATAATTCTTGGAGTAAAATTTCTCGGAGCTGTTTATGATTCACTGTTTTACTGTAGTGTTTTTATTTGTTAGCACTCTATACGGTTTGTGTTTATTTTTCTTAGTGAAAATTTATTCTTATGCTGGCAGTTTGATAATTTAAATATCGTTTTAAGTTTATTGGGGTTTATACACGCAGATAAAAAAAAAACTGACGTTATCTAGATATTAACAAAACATATATAATGTTTTGTTAATATCTAGATAACGTCAGTTTGTCACCAAAATAGCACTGTAACATTTACGTGTAAATCTATACAACACAACATCTGCGTCACAAATCTCAAAAATCGCATTATCTCCAAATTGCCATAAATTATCTAAACAAGTATCTCTTCATAAGCGAACAACATTAAAGCAACCAACAGTGAACTGCCGAACGTTAAAAGCGATATTTAAAATCTAATTTATCCCTTTAATACTTCAAAAGCCAAACAGAAGACACTTATATCTCCTAGCTTGATCAGATAAGGGCGACTGTTAAATAAATGTCTTTATAATAAAGTTTACGGAATTACCGGCTTTTGTTGGCAATGGAACCTTGGAATTGGAACTCTATAGAATTTCAAAGAAACGTTTCTGGGTATCGAGAAGGTTCTGTTACTATGGGTAGGAATAAAGTGAACTTTGACCTTAGGTCCTGATATGATCTAGAAAATATTTTCAAAGGAGTTTTTACTTGGAAGTGTTATTTGATAGACGTCAAAATGTTTTTTTTTTTTTGAAGAAAATGAGTGAGCAGTAAAATTATATTTATTTTGTTTTGTGATTTTTTTTAAACAAATATTAGTCCAGTTATAATTATTGGTTTTGTACCAGCTCTCCATAGCACGAACAAACGAGCACGCCCTATAAAATAATAAACCTATTTGTGATACAGCTCGAAAACATTTCACTAATAATAATTTAGCTCTACTTCAACGCAAATAATAGCAACACTAATGTTATGAGCCAACATAAGTCTAAGAAAACACGTCCTTACAAAAACTCTAATTTTAGTATCCACTTAAGTCTAGACATGCAGAGATATAATGCTATAGTAGGCGCCAGATAATCGTGGAATAACGGTCATTGACCCACCTACAATTATTGACATTTTTAATTTGAAAAACGGAATTAATGACACAAAGCTGTCCCGAATCATCATCTCTCGTGATCCTTAACATTGTCTAATAATGAAAAACGATTCATATTTAATTGTTCAGGTAACTATGAACAGTTATTAGGGAAAGGTCAATATACTTTATTCCACATTTATCTGGCGCATACTATAGCAATAAACTTATTTCTACCACAGTATAACATTCTAGCTTTGGTATAGCAACGCTCAGAAAAAGACATATATTGCCTTAACTCTTGGTTGTAGCAGGTGCTTTCTAAGCCAAACATTTGTTTGTTTTTTCGTCTGTCGTTATATATTCAGTTTATTTTCAAGGCTAGAAGTATTCTTCCTTGCTTTCCCTAATCCCATGTTGATTGAGCTCGGCATTTTTCTCTTCTCTGTCTGCTGTCACATAATCATCTACTCTTTTTGACGTGACAACGTCTAATAAATCGATGAACGCCGGCTGCACGCACGAAAAAGGATGACTCATTGTGACGTTACGCTCATTGTAACGTTACGATTATTTCATCAATATTTTGTTATGACGTTGTCACGTTAAACTATCTTCCGTAAACCGACTTTACGGAATTTTTATTCTTATAAAGAAACTGTTTTACAGAAATCAGTGTCTTCTCCCAAACAATAGGTATGCTCCTACATTAAGCAATAGCTAATCTTTCAACACAAATTGAAGTAGTAATATTACAATTGAAACAAAAGAAAAAAACAAATAATTCATTCAGTTCTTCTTTAGTTTTACTCATATCCGCTACTTCTTCAGACACATATTTTCATTTCTTCTCTTTCAAAGCTGGAAAAGATAGAAGAATATATATATATACCTACTAGTGGTCCCAACAGACGTTGTCCTGTCCGAACGTTTGCTTTGTGTCTGACGAAAAATTATAGAAATCGATTGCAGCGCCACCTACCGGGTTCAATTGTGAATCTAAACCATTCTCAAATCCTTTTGCCCGCACACATAAAATTTCATCAACATCGATCCAGCCATTTAGGAGGAGTTCAGTGACATACACACGTATTAGAGATAAAGAATTTAAATAGAAGAAAGATAGTGTTTATTTGAAAAAGACTAGATTAAATGACTATCGTTTAGTGTTTACGACTAAAGTTTCGTTTCTCAAGGGAAATGTGTAAGCAGATACTCCGCATACAAATAAAAACATGCTGCTTGAAAAAGAAATCAACCAGTCTCACGTTCCAGTGTTAATTCAGTTGCGAAGAGTTAATATGTTTAGCAGGTGCAAGAAATATCTTTGGTGATATTACAATGAAAAACCGGCCAAGTGCTTGTCGGACTCGCGTGCAACGAATAATATTTTTTTAACTTGTTTCTGTTCGTGTTTGGAATTTCCTGTAACCTATAGGGTAAAGACTTATTTTCTGTAGTTTTTTTTTTCAAAATGAAAGGCTGAGTTGTTTCGGCGATAAGGGTAAAATCGTAAATATTTTTTTAAACCCTTACGATGAACTCTGATTTGATTTATGACACGGTATAGTTGAAATTTTTTTTCATAAATGTTTCTAATTCCCCCAAAAAGTGAGTGGATCATAGAAGGTTACTTGTATACCGAATTTCAACTGAATTAGTCTAGTACATTTGGAGAAAATCGACTAACCGGCGGACAGACAGACTGACAGACAGACAACCGAGTGATCCTATCTTGGGTTCCGTTTTTCCATGCAGAGGTTTGGAACTCTAAAAAGAACGAAATGCAGCTGAAGAATATTTTTAAATAATATTTTTTTATATAAATAAACATCAGCCACTATGTAGGTACATAGGTTAGTTGAAAAAAAATCGATCATAAAAAAATTACGACGTGGTAGGATAATTTTCTACTTAAACTTTTGGATCAATTTCTTGCAGGGGATATAACGAAATACAACATTAAATTTGTAAACTAGTGTTATCAAAGTTACAAACCACACAATTTCGTCAGTCATCACTTTTTCTATAATTTATGAAAGAAATTATCATACAGAAACAATTTGAAAACCCTTATTAGACTAAAAGACCATTACACAACACTTCTCCCAAAATACAAGATCATAAATCTAAAAAACCTACACACGAAGTTTCAATAAACGACCATACACAAGTATTCGTAACGTGTAAGGACGATAAGTGTGCAGTAAGCCTAATAGGAAAAGTTAGAAATTGCCAAAGTTTAATGGGATCTTTAGGTATTGTGACACTTTAGTAGCAGTGAAACAACTAAAGTGCTTTTATTGCAATTATACTAGCTCTACGTCTCGTCATTGCTCGTAAACGGTTTAAGAGTTTTAGTACTTGTTCGCTAGTTTTATTTCAGTTTTTATTTCTTGTTAACATTGAGGAACATCTTGAGTTTGTTAGTTTTTAATAGCTTCTTGAGTTTGTGGATTTACAATAAGATTTTCATCCGTTTCTTGTTTGTTTTTTTCTATAATTGTATCAGCTGTTTTCTCTGCAACAGCATCTACTTAAAAAAATATTTTGCTGTAACAATAAGCTTCTAAAATCCGTGCTTTTCGTGACCAGAAATAATGAATAGAATTAATTTATCTCCCCGTTTTCTGACGTTAAAACTTCGCAAGTCACACACCTTAATTAAATAAAATAATAAAAATGTTAATTACTTTCTTGCTTGTCTTTCAACAGACATGCTTACCTGCTGGTATTTCAAAACTTCCCAACAGAAGGAGAACCAAGTTCTCTTAACTTATTAATAACTTGAAGTTTCACATTTCCGTGTTTAAATTTTGTACGTTTCATTAATTTTCTGTGTGTATTTAATAAGTAACTTACATAGATCTGTGCTTCTGCTGATTCATTAAAAAGAACAACTGCGTTCAATTATAAAAGCTTATTTTGAAACGGGGCTTATAAAGAAACTTCGCAAGTTTTATCCTACTCAAAAAATATATTTCCTGTTATGAGTGTCACCGGTAAATTGCAGACTCCATAAGATTGTAATAAATCTTGATTAGATTATAATTTATCGATATATTATGAAAAAACTGCCGTGAATAGTGAATACCATCCAAGTTCAATAGTTTTCAATATATCCGTCTTAATTTAGAAAAAATAGTTTACAATTTCACGCGATATTTTACAATCTTACGGCGTTTGCCATTTTCCGGTGACATTCGCAAAGCATTTTGATTAAGTATTATGTATTTAGTTATGCAATGGCATGAAGCGTTTGCACAATTTAGGATAAGATAAAAACCTTAATACAATTTATAACAAACACATTAAGATATTGCGTTACATTTTTCTGGCCATTTCTTAAGTTCTTGAAATACGAGAAAATGCTACTTTAATACAATAACATTATTATATCACGTGGGACTTTAAGAAGTTGAGAACGTGACTCCAAGCCGAAGGAGTTGGTTTACAGTCATGAGTGAATGAACTTTGCGCTGGAATTTAATATTATTATACTTGTTTGGATTACGATGTTGTTAACGTCCTTAATAATAATCAAATAAAGCTGATAAAAAAAAAAACATTTAAAATTGTGTATGTATGATCTGTCATTAGACTGTTTAAAAAACCGGTCACGTGCGTGTTGACCTCGCACAGAGTAGGGTTCCGTAGAAACCCGTCTCCTAAACCATGACTGAAAAATAGTGAAATGTACTGAACTATTATTAGATTGGAAAGTTACAAATGCACTAAGTTTAAAGTATTTTTTTATGGAATTATTAGCATTTTATTATTTTTATTATACCTATATTACCCAGTTTCATTGTCTAAGTTGGTCGAGTTGTTAGGGCTCATTCAGCCTAGGTAGCGGTGATAATTTTCCATCTAAATTCGTTATATATGCTACTACTATGAAATTTATCACGTGTCTAAAAACAACCGTTTAGCTGGTAGAGGGGGGGGGGACTTGACTCTAACAAAAGTTAGCACTTTTAGCTTAAATTTTCGCAAACGGATCCTTGGGTGGAAAATGGTTTTAGCAAACCCTCAATATTTAAACGACCTATTCAAAGATACCCCACACTAGACTGGGGTAACCGATAAAAAAAAATCATCGCCACTTTAAAAAAATGCCCCTAAAAAAATATATTTCAAGACTTTATTCTACCACTTTGTCTGTTTATACCCATACCAAATTTCAACTGTCTAGCGCTCTGAGAAATTTAATGTCTCTGAGCTAAACCGCAGACAGACAGACTCACGGACATAGCGAAACTGAGAGTTCCTTGTTGACTACGGAACCCTAAAAACCAAAATGTCACTTTCTGACCAGAGTGTAACATGTTACTCAGTAACTGGATTTTGTATGTGAAAGTCAGATAGCCATTCGCTAAATATGCTTGGTTAGACTAGAAGCCGAACCAACATACTTACTTGAGAAAATTCTAGGCTGGGATGATAAATTAATTTATTATATCACTGTTAAACCCACAGAAACGGTTTAGTTCATTCAAGGGTCTATGAGCGCAGAATAGGGAAGCATGGCATAAAAAAAATGATTACTGAAAAGTGTTTTTGGGTATTTTTTCGTTTTTGACACCGACTGCCGAAATTAATGTTAATCTATACTTTTCACCAAATTGAAATGGACCCACTCCGAGAAAGTACTCTTCCAAAAACTACCAAATCGCTTCAAGTGTGCCCATAAAATTTGAAAAGTTCTCTCTATTTCTCCAGGATCCCATCATCAGATCCTGACTTGTTGATCATTGGAGTGGTTCCATGATCAACCTTTCAAACAAAAAAAATCCAAATCGGTCCAGCCAACTTCGAGTAATCGGGGAACATACATAAAAAAAATAAAAAAGGTTCCGACGAATTGAGAACCTCCTCCTTTTTTTGAAGTCGGTTAAAAAGGAAGGCTGCCTATTCTCAGCATTGCTTATACTAAACAGTGGGTAGAACAAGGTTACCAATGAAATTATATCGCACAAAATAATAAACACAACATCGCCTTTAATTCCCGAGGGCTAAGGTAAATATTATTTACATTTAACTAAACTAGTATTATAAAGGTGTAAAATTGTTTGTTTAAATGTTTTGTAAGGGTTATTCTTTAGAAGTACTAGTCCGATTACCTCAATTGTTTCACTGCTGGAAAACTAATTTTTTTCTGAATATGATTGGCTATTTATCCCGGAAAAATACTGTGTTCCTGTGAAATAGCTTACTAGAGTAAAGCCGTGAGAAAACCCGAGCTATGAATAATACTCTTATATTAATAAACTTCTATTGTTCGCCCTAGATATCGTTTCGTAAAAGACCTGAAGTAATTTAGTATGACAGATTCCTCAGGTATTTTGTAAGACAATACATTTGAAGTAGTACTTAGACAATACATACTAATGAAATATGACAGTCGAAAGAAGGGCAGCTGCCAACAGGGCAATCAAGTTAATTGTACTAGTTGCTTGTCAGTATATGATAATGTGACATAATTTGCTAATTCTGGTTGGTATGACATCCGTTTTAATTAGTTCAGGAAGTAATAGAACTTAAATGACAGGATCTATTAATAGTATGGTATGCTTGACTAAAATTAGGCAGTAGTGATATGACACGACCCATTTAATTTGACATGTCAAGTCTTGCTCAAGACGAGTCAGACTGACAGAGGCCATACTGGAATGAAGACATACAGGTGTATCGCCACAGTCTTTTATGGCAATCAGTATACATAAAAAAAAAATCATAACGTAGGAAATTTTATATGAAAACGAATACTTGCTTCTAGTAGAGGATCCCAAGTAAGATCGACCTTCACTCTCTTGCTTACCAGATGAAAATTATATTTTATCAAATAAAATATGTTTCTGAACTTATACCAATAGGTTCGCCGTAAAAAATGTTATTTTGTTCTTATTAAATGGTTGCTATGTACAAACAGGTAAGTAATTCAAGTAGTAGATAGTAGTTGCATTCATATGCTACCACTTGAAAAATAAATCAAAATGAAGGCAATTTTATTGAGAACTAGTGGCTCGCTCTGGCTTCGCGCGGATGTACGTTTTTCCATTTTTTTCTTTTATAGGAACTTTTTCCTGATAATAACAAACACAACAAAAAAAGAATTAGCGAAATTGGTCCAACCGTTCATGCGTGATGCCGTGACCATGGGAAATAGGGATTTATTTTTATATAAATAGATAGATACAGTAGTATACTCCGTGAAATTTTAATATAAATATTTTTACTTTTCTTTTATTATAGACCATGTTTTTTACGGCAACCCTACTGGAGTATGTTCAGAAAAATATTTTATTAAATAAAATATAATTTTTATCCGGTGAGCAGGTGAGTGAAGGTTAATCTTGCTTCGGATCTTAGACTAATCGCTGTCGCATTGTCACGCCGCCGTGCCTATGTGAGAAGTTGTCATTGCTCATGGAAAAACCTTGATGGTCACGTGTAGCTTACAATACAATACACTCTACAGCTTATTTTATCAACATTAAAGTGCACAAAGAAACATCACACGACTCTGCTACGTGTGATAGACGTGACGTTAGAGCTAAGCCCTCTGAGTGCAACAAGCCTTAAGGTCGAAGGTTTAAAGCTCTTTTTTGTACTGATTTCCACACTGGAAGGAAGAAATTTCCACGCTGCCTCAGACATCCCTGTATTTTACAAAGTTATTTTTCCTATTAACTAAATCTTTCAAACTTCACAGACTTGCTAAGTCTCAGAATTTTCTTCACCGCAGATCAGCAGGAAACTTACACAATATAATATTTTAATTCGATCTAGCGTTATTGAATTCCTTCAAAGGAAATTCCTGGGAGCAATAAAGGCATTCCTTGGCGCAGTGCCATTCTCAGGGTGCGGGCGTACCGTCCTCGCCTCACTACATTTATTTTTATTTTTAACCATCCACATTTTGTAGTATGGAGCTAAAGCTATTAGTTTTACAGTCCTTCTTAGCTTAATTTATTTATTTCCTTGAGGGGTTTAATATTTTTATGTTGCTACGGTAGAAAAGGTTTTCCTTTTTGTATTCAATTGAATTTTAGATATCCATTACTGTGAGGTATAAATAACAAGATCAAAAGATTTCATGCCTCCGTAAAATTCTAGTAGTAGATATCTGATATTTCAATGTATCACAACACCCACACTAATATTATGAACTGGAAAGTAACTCCGTCTGTGTGTTTTTTACCTCTTTTCGTCTAAACTGCTGGACGGATTTGAATGAAACTTTGCGCAAGGGTAGACCGTGTTCTAGAATAGGACATAGGAGCGTTTCTTTCATCACGAGAGAATGTTCCCCTGGGATCAAATTCGCCTTTCACAAGGCTGCTGAAAGAATCAAGTTAAAATATAAAGTACTAGCTTTTGCCCGTGGGCCGCGACTTTGTTATAGTTACGAGTACTTTGGGCAGCCATTTTGATTTTTAAGATACAAATTTTTCAAAAACGCTTGTAATGTTTATATTTTTTTTATCAAGTGCGTAAATACAAAGGTTCATTGTTTTTAGCTTCAATAACGACGGACTCTCATACAAACTTTCATCCCCTATTTCAAACCTTACAGAGGTAGTATGTCCTTTTCCAAGGTCTAATCTATTCCTGTACCAAATTTCATCTAAATTGGTTCAGCAGCTTTAGCGTGCAGAGATAACAGACTGACAGACATACAGAATACTTTCGCATTTTTAATATTAGTATGAATAGTACGGATTTCTTTGATTTTTGAAGTGAAACTTCTTTATCGGCGTTGGAAAAAAAAATACCGTCAGATTTCTCGGTTACGCGTCACATTTTTCCGTTACGCGCTATCTTTTTCTTGTCCCTACCACGGTTGATTCGAAGAGTACTTTCTCTAGCGGAGTAGGGATAGCATGTCGTTTAAGCGGACTTACTCCCACCACTAGACTTGACCGTTTTTTGTATTAGAGATAGTTATTGTTGTGGTAGTTGTTGTTTGTTTGTTGTTGTTAGTTGTTGTTGTTGTTGTTTTGTGTTTTGTTTTTACAAAGTAAAAATGAAAACAAAAGTAGATAATTTTTCGAAAAATAAGGTCATAAAGAAGTTTCACTTCTTACGTGTGTACACTAGTACACGCACACATTTTTTTTTAATAGGAAATAGGTGCCTAAAATTTTCATCACGAGAGAATGTTCTCTTGGGATCAATTTCACCCTTCACGAAGTCCAAGCTGCTGAGAAAATCAAATAAAAATATAACGTCCACCATTCGTATCAAAATAAACACGAAACTAATTAATACAATCGTACATCAACACAATATACCGATACACAATTTTTTGTTCAACCCAATTCCTCCACCGGAATAAAATACACATTCATAAAGTTATAACATACGAAAATCTACATTAACCCGAATGAACCGTACTTTGACACTCCGTACATGTGACATACGGTGTTGAACAGGGCTGCCGAACACCGGAGCCATCTGCATAATTAAATTGAATTAACATCAAGACTCTATTCACTGAGGCGCAGCCCTACCTACTTATGTACGGGGCAATTAGGACCTTTTAACATAAGCCCGCGTGCATTTAGCGCGGTTTGCGAAATTTTCGGGTAATGGAATTTTGGCTTAGAATTCTTCGCCTCTCTTTGCTTTCATGGTGTTGGGAATTAAAATAAAGACCGGGTTTAATTAGGTATGAGAGGGAAGTGCAGATACTCCCAATTTGACTATAAGCTCTTTGGATATAAGTGCTTCGGTACCTACTTATCTGTGAACTGAATGAAGGATTTTGAAAGTCATTCTTATTTTACCGGGCGCCTCTACCAATTAATATTAACTTCTCTAAACTTGTTAGTTAAAGGTAATCCAATGAAGTACCTACTAATCTGATTCCCGATAAATATAGATTCACTGATAGAAACGCATACATTTATCCTGATAAAAGCCACGGGCAGAGAAACTAGTTATTTCATTCTTATTATTTGCATAAAAAGTTATTACGGGTATAGTCCTCCTGACCGATTTCGGGCATGGCGGCCAATCTCAATGGAGACTAGTCATCGGCGCGGGACATATTATAGTGCACAAGTGTGTGCGCAAACACAGGTGCACTCTCTCTTCCATCACTCTCATATTCCGATGGGACGGCAACCCGACACGACCGGAGAGAGATCTGGCGCATCTGGACCAACGGCTTCACGTGCTTTCCGAGGCACGAGAGTGTCACACCACCAACTTCCTAACTCCGGGCTGTCACAGAGAACCTCCTAATGGAAAAACCCAGTTACCCTTTTTTCCCGACCTTGGACTCGAACCCCGGACTCCACCCTCGGCAGTCGCACTTGCGACCACGAGACCAACGGAGCAGTTACAGTTATAAAGGGTAACATGTTTCCAAAATATGATCACCTTCTAGCAAATACACTGTTGATTTTGCGTTAACTACCATTTGTGTTATTTTCAATAGGAATTCCAATAATTAAGCAATATATAACAAAAATAAAAATCTTTTAATTCAGACAGAGTCCATTAATAAGTTAGTCTGCATAAACTAAGAAACTAGTGTTAGTACTTATAACTACCGGAAAAAAATACAATTATATACCTACACTAAACTCACATGCAGGCTTGTCCAATGCCCCAGTATGGGGCTGTCCCATCTGTCCGCTATAGCACCCATGATGTTGTTGGGGCTGGCGCGTACCCGACGCTTGGCGGAGGCGCAACGCTTGCGCATGATGGCATGAAAACCATCAATCTCCGCCTCCGCGAACATGCACTACAGTAGCGCGGCAGCCCCAACAACACCCTGAATGCATTATTATACTGGACTCGCAGAGCGCTGTATGCCCTCTGAGTATAATTATTACTCCTCTTTCTTTATTCAGGCGATTTTCCTTTGAAATGCGCTCCCTCTGAACATCAGGACGGCAACAAGTCGGTTGTCCTTTAAGGTGAAAGCACGTGAGCACATTCTCAAGAAGTTGGTAGAATCATCACAGCGTTAATTCGTTGTCTATGTATTTATATGTGTATTTTTTTTCCTCTCTCTATTTCTTTTCTTTAAGTTGCACCTGCCATGTTGTCTCTGCACCACCCTAAGGTCGACTGGTAGATAATGCCTAAGGCATTAAGTCCGCCTTTGTACAGTGTTTTTACTAGTGCATAAAGTTTTAATAAATAAATAAATAATTAAGCAAATTTCAAAGCACATATCAAAACCAACCCGCTTCTAAAACAAACGATATCTTGATCAGCAGTCACATGTTTATCCAATAATTTATTCTTAGGTCGCGAGCCACATTTTGCACCCTATAAATTTATCCGACGTCAAATAAAGCCGATGGGTACTAAATTTATAAGGGACAGTAGTCGGACGCTTACCTTCGCGTTTTGTTTCAGAAATTTTACTTACTAAGGAAAATTTGTTTTAGTATCTATTAGGTACAATTGCTGAGAAAAATACAACTAAATCTATACATTTAATAAAAATGTAACGGATCGCTGTCTGTACATAGAAGACTATTTATGAGAAAAAACATTATTGGGACCTTTATCAACGAAAATAGCACCCAAAACAATGATTGTTAGAATTTTTGTCTGTTTCCTGTGCTTTTGTGAACGCTAATCTCAGAAACGACTTATGCAAATTAGATGTGTTTTTCACTATTACGTAGTGGTAAGCTTCAATTAACATTTAATGTTTGTTTCATGTCAATCGGTTCATGAATAAGAAAAGTTATGCCAATTTAAAGAATCACGTCGAACATTTCGCATGCTTAATCATATACTGACATAACTCAAAAAAGTAGTTTTTCGGGAAATCGCAAAAAACGATTTAGCAAACCTGACTTACCTTACAAAATGGCTTATTACTCAAAGAAAATAGCTTTATATAATGAAATAATGTTTTGTAGGGATAGTTGATAAAGTGAGTATTAATGTTTAAATATAATTTTAAAGAAATTTAGATTTTTTTCTATAAATTTGTCGGTTAAAAAAATTGTTCCTCAAGATGCGTCAGTTTAATATAAAAGATAAAGTTACATTGATTTAATACTGGTGACACATTTTGAAATGATTCCGTGTTTTATTTAATATATAACTAAAGAATACTTATTATTAAGATATGGGTCCATAAACTATTAAGAAAAAATTTAATACCGGTGACATATTTTGAAATGAGTCCGTATTTTATTAAAACACGTGATGTTCACGATCTTAGTCCTTGACGCATGCTGATATCTGTCTCTGTCTCGTAAAAACTTTTGCCGAAACGTTTGTGTGTGAAAGAGACAGATATGGGTTTAACTCCGCCTTGAAACAAGATATCAAAAAAAAACCGAGATCGGCCGAAAGAGGGCGTTAAAATGAACTTCTTGGTATACTTCATTCAATTTTGACCGAAACACTAATCGGTCAGTATATTATTAAGCATGCGATTTGTTGAACCATCTATATCTATCTATTCTTTCCTTGTTCAGTAGCATTGACTGAAACTTCATAATCTTAAACTAAAAATATCTGCCTCAAGTAACTATTCCAGCGGACGAAGTCGCGGGCAAAAGCTAGTCATAACTATAAAATAAATGCGAAAGTGAATTTGTTTGCATGTTACGCTTTCACGCCCAAATCTCTGAACCAATTTTGATAAATTTTGGAACAGAGAGAGGTAGATGAATCTTTGGAAACGGTTATAGGGTCCTTTTTTGGAGAAGGTTTAACGCGAGCTGAGCCTACAACAGTTACTACACTTATGCCCGGTTTCTGTATTACTTTATCGGACGTGTATCTTTCCGTTAACGCTATTTGTTGTAACGCCATTGGATGGTAAGTGGTTAACAGACACATAAACGACCGATAAAATACCTCAGAAACCGGGCATTAGATGAACATCACTAAAACTCAGTTTATAATCTTTCTAAAAACTTCTATGAAGAACTGATGAAACCAACCACCTTCTAAAATAACTTAGTCAATGCCAAGGAAAAACTCTCTGAAAGGATCGGGAATAATCTGACTGCGATTAAATACACCTTTCGAGTTTTAAACTATCGGAAATCCGACGCTTGGGCACAAACATTGAAGAATATGAAAACTATACAGCACAAGACCGAGAAATCTGGGCTTCTTTGGAGGAGGCATTCACCCGAGGAGGGTTTCTTGCAGATTAAGTTATTATAAAATAAGCGTGTAATATAAGTTAGAAAATTAGGCAAACTAAAAAAAAAAACTGTTACTATTTTTTTTGCAGGAAATAAAAGGCTTTTTTGTTTTTATTTATTTATTAGAGTTTTAAAAAGCACTAAGGGCAAGTTTTTGATCCGTATTCTTAGTAGTATACAACCTGTAGGTAACAGAATAAACGCAATGACTCTTAAGGGGTCATTGTACTCATCATTTTGAACAACTTTTACTATGGGACCAACACTGTAATCGCGAAAAAAAAGTAGACTGCCTCATAAATTTATTTGCACATAAACTCGACAAAATGTACTGAACAGCTGTTTTTTTTTTCGCGATTTCGGGTTTGTTCTCATAGTAAAAGTTGTTCATAATGACCCCTTAAGAGTTATTGCGTTTATTCTGTTACACGTTGTATAATAAATAACTGCCTATCAGTTAAAACGATTAGTTAGCAAGATACTATTAATCGAAAACCGCATTTTAGTAGTTGAAACAGATAAAATAAGTGGCCCTTAGATTTAAATTTGTAGCTTTTATTTATTTTAAAAATCTTGTCAATCTACACAATCATTGCTTCTCTAATCGAACCATAATCGTTTTAAATTTAATCAAATGTATTCAAACATCGGATGCCAACCATGCAGAAACTTGTTTGAATTGATCAGAGCATGTTTTAATGGAATTATAATTACTTTTTCTACCTAAACTCAGCTTTTGTTTGAATAGTGTTATTGAAACTGAAAGATGCAGATGAAGTTAACGATAGATTTGTAAAAAGTGATATGTTCAATTCAGTTAATGTTAAGTATTCTAAAAACCTCAAAATCTCCATTACAAACATAATTTTGTGTCTGCCTTATTGGATGGATTGTTTATTTTAACCGACTTCCAAAAAGGAGGAGGTTCTCAATTCGTCTGTGTGTTTCTTATGCGATCATTCCGTCAATTATGAATTGATTGTGATGATTCTTTTTTTACAAAAAAAAAACAATCTGTCAATATTTCCTACTTTGGAATAAGCTTGCGGTTCCATCGATTGCAGCTGAATACAGGCACTGCCGTTGTTCAGAAAATGAAGCAAAACAAAGTGCTTCATTTTTTAATAACGGCAGTGGAAGGGTTAAGCAAAATTAAGTTTCAATAATCTTAAAACTAAAAGTTTTTATTATCTTCTGAAAACGTATTTTCTGTTGAACATAACATAAAACAATGTACCAAGTAAAGGTCTTGATTACTCTAGATTAGTCACTGAATCTCAATCCAAAGCCTGAAGCATATTTTTACAGCCTGCAAAGCACCAGCTTGGCTATAAGTTTTAGTTTAGAGGTATATAAATCACTGGTTACCGCAAGGCAGCGGTAAGCCACTGCATTTAGTGGTTAGATATCTATTCTAGGTTTGCTTGTGTTTACCAGCACAGGTGTATTTACATGTGTGCGTGATGAAGCCAAATAGATTGATGTTTTGGTTAAGTAAGTAAGGCAAGAGTAAATGAAAAGTGAGATTATTTTAATGTGTCACTGTAGTATCTAAAGAAGTAATGATATTAAACCTGATGCTTGCCATTTTGATTTCAGATTATTTATACGTTTAATCAAAGATTTCCAGAAAAATAGTAGGTACCTAACACAAGTCTGTCAGAAATTGAAAGAGTGGTTTTATTCGTATCAATGGGATTGACATGTCAAATACTAAATCCCAAAAACTTTTGACTTTGTCAACCATTATTCACTCACACTCATTCATATCAGCCGAAAGACATCCACTGATGGATATAGGCCTCCCCCAAAAGGGGAGGGGGCATCATTATTGCTACAACTTTATCTAAGCCCTCTATAGTCTCATTTAAATAATCTAGTTTCCAATCTCAATTTCAAATATGGGCAACAAAGTAAAGACACGGATCCCAGTGATAGTACAAAAGCTAAAAAGGGAACACGCCAGTAAACGAAAGCAACATCCCATTTATAAGATCCTTTACAGCATAAGATATTTGAATTTGAACGAAAAAGCGAGCCATTTTCCTCTGTCAACGTTTGTCATACGGAAAAAAGACAGCACCATACCTTTTCCTTTCAATATAACGTCGCTGCTCCCTGAATATTTAATCTCAAAGAAACTTTAGTACCTACAGCAAAAAAGGTTCCATTAAATTATACTATATAATGGACCGAGGAACAAAACCAGGTGTTCTAAAAAACCTAGAAACACCAAGATTTTTTTACAGCCAGTTTAAAAAAAAAAAACAACATTCCATCTACAAAATTGTAGGGCTACGCGAAATTTGTATTAAAATTTACGTCGAGCGGTGGATAAATTAGTTTGTTATTCAGAACACGGGACCGAGGATTTAGAGCCAATTCCCTTTTTGATCTCTCCTGAGCAAACAAACAGAAGTCTGTCACGGTGGTAGATGGGCCCCGTCTTTGCATAACATATTAGGTGGAACTCCGTGGAACTGCCTCTAGGAGAATAATATGGCATTTGAATTTGAGCGCGCCTGCCATGGTACTTGGAGCTGTAGTTGTGGATACAGTTTGCAATTGTAGCGTTGAAGTCGAACATGTTAAAATATTTTCTGAATTGAACCTTTCCGAGATTTATAACATATATTTATTAGAAAGTGTCTTATTTTGCATTTTAAGTCTGAAAATTTTTATTTAAAGATTTATGTCTCGCACGAAACATTTAATAATGCGTTAGATTATTAAATATTTCTCATTTCTATAGGCCATTTTAAATTGACCTAAGTTAGTTCCTCTATTTCTTCGCACAAAGTACACCAGCCGGTCGATTCTGTAAACATGTCGAAGTGAAGGCTTGGGTGAAGTGATCACGAGGTGAGCTGTCAATCCATATAATCAAGATGGAATGGCAGCTCACTTCGTGATCACGGGACATCTTGATGGTATGGGTTTACAGCTCATCTCACGACCACTTCACTTCACTTCACCCAAGCCTTCACTTCAACATGTTTGCAGAGTCGACCGGCAGAAGAATTGCAATTACAATTTTGACATGTCAACAAAATTTGTTTTTTTTTTTGTTAATTATTAATAGCCTGTAGTATCCCACTGTTGGGCAAAGGCCTCCCTCATATCCTTCCAAAGACTCTTCTCTTGCGCCGCTTCAAACCAACCTCCGTGGTGCGCGTTCACTTAATAAAGCTAAATTATTTTCAAGTACAAATTAAAATAATATTTAAACGACATTTTGTTTTATCTGTCAACGTCATTTGGTTTCGCACACAATTTTAAGTAAATTGTTGCAAATATTAACAGTCTGGTTTTATGAAAACTATTAAAAAACAAATGAAAGTATATTTGTGTTCGGAGGACAAAATATGGTTTTGTTATGTGACAGTGTGCTACCTCCAAAAAGTTTGGATAGATGGAAACACAATGCAATAAAGTAATATTGGTAGTAACGCAACAGTTCTTTTGAAAGCTATTGGATCTTAACTCTTCCCAGAATGTTTATTTTGTATATCAATATTAACGGATTGTGTTTTATGGTACCTAAATATAACAAATTTGTTTGATTAAACTTTTTAACCTTTTTTTGGTTCTCCCACACCTAAAAACACCACTAGAAAGTAACAGGAAGGCAAAACACGCAATTTCGTTTACTTGAATGATAAATTTTATATTCCCTCCAGCTATTTTGATTCAATAAAAAATAATTACTGAACCGATTTTTATAAAGTTTCTATGGAACCAATCGGAACGTATATCCTTTCACATGAAAAAAGAACAAAAAAAATACAACCGAATTGAGAACCTCCTCCTTTTTTTGGAGTCAGTTAAAAATAATTTTGCAGATCCGACTGGTAGTTGCTGGTCTGCTGGTGGCGCGATCGAACTAACAAATAAATTCTTCAGCTTTATTATATTAGTATTGATTACATTTTGCGTTACTTAGGACTTGTGGTTGGTATATTTTTGCGATACAATTTCATGCCTTTTAGCTTTTTGTACGAAAAAAGCAACACAAAAGAGCCAAAAAAAAAATGCAATCAAACACGGAGCTGTAGCTCTTAGTTAGCTAAAACACGTGTTTGAAAATAATTAAGTATTCCAGTTTAGACCTTCAGACCTGTCTCAAGTATTAAACTAAATGATTTTGGACAAGTTAATTTAGTTCTATATCATAAAATTATTTCGCGTAAGGCCTTTGTTTAACATATTCTCAAAATTTTATTAATTAAAAGTAAGTTTATTTTGAAAATTTATTCAAAAACTTGGTAATTTTCTTCGCATTTTGAATAGTTATTAATGTTATTTTGTATATTAAGAGCGACAGCGAGTTGTTGTGAAATATGTTTTTGCTAATTCAACTAAATTAACACTCATTGGTGTCAACACATTTTTAATATTTCAACCCAAATTATTCATTACAATCAAATTATCATCATCAATTCAGCCCACGAGTAGTTAGTATCTCCACGAGGATCGGTCTCGCATCCAGTGGACCTTCACTAAGTCACCACCTCCATCTTGCAGGAAGCCTTCCAACACTGCGTCTTCCAAGGTACCATGTACTTTGGTACGTGGTCGCCACTCCAGAACCTTTCGATCTCATCGACTATCTGTTCTGCGAGCAATGTACCCAGCCCACTGAAATAGAATAGATTTATTTCAGTTTTTTTTTATTTCATTATGGTAAGAACGAGATATCAACAAAGCGATTAAAACAGTTCACCTGGCAGTACGGTCGTGACAATTAATTCAACCATTTACCTACCTAAAACAAATTACAAAATAATTTTAATAATTAATTTTCCTCCAAAGTTAAAATTATTATTAACAGGATTTATCTGTTAATAATAATTTTTATAATGCAATTTAAATATTGCATATCACAAACACATCTATCTACTCCACTAATTTCAAATCTTCCTCCGCCAATATTCCTTTCACCAAGATTTTCAATAATTATTTTCATTAAGAACGCGACCGCTTCCTACTCCATGAATAACCGGAACAGACTATTATCAAATTGAATACAAAAGTCTCTTTGTGCAGACGAAATAAGATCGCGATATGAACTACTACAGTTTAAAATGGCCGAATGGCCTTTGATATTAAATTAAATGTCAATCGGATTCTGTCATTTGGCCTCGGTAACAAACGGGGTCGCTTCAGCATTTTCCGTTGATAACTTAGGGGCTGTCAGGTGGATTGGCAGTATCTACCTGGGTTGCTTCCTTTTTGTGATATTTGGTTTGCCTTTGTTTTGATTGATTTTGTTATTTTATTTCTGTATGGTGACGGACCTAAGCACCATCCCATCTCTTCCCGTGGGTGTCGTAAGAGGCGACTAAGTGACTCACCAGAGAATGGGCAGCAGCATTCTCTGTGCATTGAAACCGCTACACTGAGATCACCAACCCGCCTGTCAAGCGTGGCGATTATGGCAAAAGTCCCCTTTGGAGGAGTCCTATGTCCAGCAGTGGACGTCTTCCGGCTGATATGATGAGTACTTATACCTGACAGCTGACGGCGCGCAAGCATAAATCGCGGTGTTTAATGGGGGGAGTAAGGAGCTTTAATTATGTAAGTAGTATGACTGGACATCTTCTGCCGAACGCAATAGATGTGTGATGATGACTACTTGAAGATAAATGTAACAAGACCAGTCCAGACTACAGTGCCATTATATAAGCGAATGTAATTATTATCCAAATGCCAAAATACAAGGGATTGGTCAGGTGACTCTAACGACCGCTAAGCTACCAGCAGCAGGTTAAAGGTAGGTACGTTATTGAGACCAGTCGTTAGGCAACGATTATCAGTCCCATACAGCTGGTCGATTCTATAAACATGTCGAAGTGATAGCAGGGTGAAGTGATCACGAAGTGAGCTAGCTGTTAATCCATGTAATCAAGATGGAACGACAGTTCACTTCGTGATCAACTCACCCAAACCTTCACTTCGACATGTTTACATAATCGAACGTTGAAGTATTGACAATCACCTTCGCCACGCTATTGATGACAGAATATCACTTGTTTAGAGCCTCTTGCCTCATCTGCTAAACTGGCTTGTAAATGGATGATTAAAAAATATATTCTAAATTACCAGCTACGTTATTACTGTACGTAACCAAAAAAGTTGGAAAAAATTCACAGGATGAAAAACTGATGCCTCTTTTCGTAGAACAAAAATTTTCTTTGAAAGTGTCGTCAAAATCCTGCAATTTTATTTTATCACTGAAAACCCCGGTTTTAGAGGAAAATCGTATACAATCCGTATGTGTTATGTAAATCCATTAGCGAAATTCTCACATGAAAAGTCACATTAATTCTCCGAACCCTGTAATCCAGTTGTATGCTCGAAATCATGTTATTTCATTAACGTCTCTTCATCCTTCTGAGTTTTAAAGGCTTGTCTTGTAATTGTGTAACAGAAAACCTTATTTGTGTATTCATGGAGGTAAGGATTTTCACGATTTGTAAAGTTACCGTATTTTGTTGCCATATTATAGAATTGGCCATTACATGATGTGGTAAAAATTTCATGGAATGGTTGAAATTTATGAAATGGCCAGCAAAATCTGACAGTTTCGATTAAACGTCAACGTTTGATGATGTATAAATCCATGTTTGGCCATACTATCATGAAATTATAACTTCAAACTTAACTTAAGCGACGGAGGTCCGCTATACGGGCTCCTGTTTCTGACTGCAGGGTTTAAAGGAAACTGACATGAATAATGTGACAGGAGCTAAGTTCGCTCGCTACGCTCGCTCACTCTAGCTCCCCTCATCCCATTCGAACCTAAGCTATCCGTGTTGGGGTGCCCTATGTTCCCTCAAACCTAACATTTTTTTTCTGTTAACTGGGGGAAATCCTCATGGATGTCTGTCAGAGTCTTACTGATTAAAACCATCCCGGTGTTCCATCTTCCACTTACGCTGGGGATCGCGGGAACGTATGCGACTTCCGAGCACGGTGCCGGCACGCCTCTGCGGGCCACCTCGAGTCATCGGGGAGAGGAACTAACCTCGGCTACATCATGGAATTGCTTTTTTTATTCAGCTGGTGCATTATTATTAGCGCATTATTGTTTCTATTGGAATAACTGTCTGCCACCAAGATGCAACACAAAAACAGAATGATATCAGCACCTCTAACGATGGATATTGTAACTAAACCACGATATGATCACTAATGTTTGACCATTTATCATGAAGTAGCCGTGTGTAGATGTAGTAGTATATCGACAAACGGTGATTTATTTATTGATCTGGCCAGACCATATCATGATGTGGGCAGAGGTTATTTCCCATTTCATGAAAAGGTCGACCACATCTTGAAGTGATCAATTCTATGATATGGCCACGACATATAGATGATACTAAGTAAGTACACAGCCAAGCTTCAAAATGCAAGGAATTATAAAAAAAAAAAATGGCTGCTACTTTAAGGTGGCAAACATATTAAACAGAGCCAATTGAAATGATAGGCGAGGTACTATAAATGACATGGCAACTAAATCTTTAAACAATAAATAGTTGTCAAATTCGAAATTCGCGGCAGCGGCCACCGAGCGCCAGATTTCCACTTTTGCAAACAGAACCTTGATGCCAGTTCAAATTAAAACAAAGCTAACAATTGATTATTAAGCTGCTATTTTCCACTTAAAATTATCCTTCGCTGTAGCTAACCTACAATTTTTGCTACCGGCTTTAATTATTTTTAAATTCCAATGTCAGATGAATTTGTCGCCGCGTTAAATACGTGCCAATTAGAGATACATTTTTGACAGATTCAGACTGAGATGCGTATGCGAACGTTACATAAAAATTTGTAGTATGGCCCCAGATCCTACGATTTTTGGTTGTGGACCACGTGCAATCCGGTAGCGAAAGTCAATGCCAAAGATTTTTTACCCGACTGCGCCTGTTAAAAATGAGCACTTGCTAGATGTGTTTTATTTTTCAAAATTAACCGGTTCTATTCCTGGCTAAAAAACCGACTTTTCAAAAATCCAATAATTCAGTTATAATTTTCATCAAAATCGGGCTCGAGTCTCCTTTCGGTGTTTCCGATATTCCTCATAGTTTCAGATTTGGCCATCCACGCACACTTTAAAAATTCATCCTGTATAACAATCTTCGTCTTGATACTGAAGTTTTTTTGTCTTTACTTGATTCCAATTTACCAAATTTAAGTTTAAAAATACTTTAACTACAATTTCACAAAACAACCTTTAATTCGCGACTAAATTCTTTAACATGTAAAGCTTTAGCACGACATATTGCTCAATAAATTCATACGTCGATGCTGATGGCTTCCACTGACGTAGCTTCAAGAAAATCGCGGAGATTTTTCACGGAATGGGATAATAAATTTAGAGCGACGATCGGTGACAAGAACGCAAGATGGAACGATTTGAGAACCTAAGATGTCGGAAGGTGTGAGTCTGGAAGAATCTGTCCAGGTTAGGAAGCAAGCAGCGCCATGGATGGGGGAAGTTTTCTGCCAACTTAAATTGAGTACCGTGTATAATGTGAGCGAAATTGGCACCAAATAGTCTCAAATAGGCTGTAGATGATTTTTTTGTTACATTTCTCAAAACCCAGAGAAAAGACAAGATGCAATTACGAAGTTCTAGCACAAATCGCATGTGACGTCACTCGCAAAATAAAAATACAGAATTCGTTAAATCAAAGTTAAGCATGAGAAAGATATAAAAACCGGCCAAGTGCGTGTCGGACCACGCATAGTTTAGGGTTCCGTAGTTACCTGTCTCCTAAATCATGACAGAAAAATAGTATTTTCTATTTCTTTTTCTATTTATCGTGCGTGTTTCATGTAAGTGCTAAATAAATATTATTTTTTCTTTTTTTCCTTATTATTGCATTACAAAGTTACAAATGCACTTGGTTGTAAGTCATTTTCTATGGAATTATTAGGATTTTTTTACTTACCCAGTCCATTTTATAAGTTGGTCGACCATTACTCATTAACTCGTTAAGCCTAGGTAGCGGTGATAGTTTTTCATTTAAATTCGTCATATATGCTACTACTATGATTTTTTTCAAGTCTCTAAACACAACCGTTCAGCTCGCAGAGAAGGAGCACTTGACTTTAACAAAAAATTGCACTTTAAAGCTTAATATTTCGCAAAAATATCCTTGGATGGAAAAATGGTTTTAGCAAACCCTCAATATTTTTAACGACCTATCCAATGATACCCCACACCATGGGGTAGACGATAAAAAAATCATTGCCTTGCTACCCTAAAAAAACTGTATTTCAAGATTTTATTTTACCACTTTCTCAGTGTGATTAATATGTATAGCCATACCAAATTTCAACTTTCTAGCGCTAAGCGTCTCTGAGCTAAACCGCGGACGGACAGAGATACAGACAGACAGACGGAAATGGCGAAACTATAACCCTAAAAAATAATCACTTAAAAAGAGTATAACTTCTCCATTTTCCATTTTATTTATTTATTTTAACAAACTAGTAGTTTCAAATTATTAATACTAGTATATTATGTATATTTTTAATACTAGTCAAATACCCCATCGTTTAATTTGAAGAGGTAAAATTTATTGTTTGCATTCTCTTGAAGAACTGTCCCGATTACGTATACACATTTTTTACTATTTGTTTCTAAATTATCAAAGAATGTTCTTGTTCTAGTATCGCTAAATGCCATTGGGGTACTTCTTAACCGTAGATATGCACGAATTAGGGCATCTAATATCGGATGATTTTCGATTCCGGAACTGAGTTACGATACTACTGGTTCGATTCCGGAATTCCGGAACCGGTTCCGGAATTAGAAAAAAGTATAGGAAATAAAAAAATAACAATAAATAGGCATTTAAGTGTTTTGTTAAATCAAATCTTTATTAAAAAACTAAATAAATCGACAAAACTCTTGACTGAGATCAATTAAACAGCCTTCTATTAGGTATTTCTTAATAAATATAACAAAAAATAACCAACTTTTCAATAATATACATTATAGCAAAATCAACGTGTGCTAGCTATTTGCAATTGCAATGTAGCTTATTAAATAACTATCTAATAAAATTAATACATCATAATTTTATTAGATAAGATTCAACAACTCACAATGAACAAAATCAACAAGTTCTCCTCTTCTAAGATCATGAAAATAGGTTTAAAGAACAAAACTTAAAAATAAATAAAAAACTCTAAACTTACGTTGTCGTATTTTTTGGAAATTGAGATCTTTAAATCAACTTATACTTAAAAGAAATATAAAGTAAATAAGACAAGAATCACTTTTTCAAAAAAGATCGCTCTTCTTGATAGTGTGTTCTCAAGAGCATCAGAGCATCTAGCATTTTATCTGAGAGCGAGCTTCGTAGGCGGTTACAAAAGTACCCGGCACACGAAAATACTCTTTCACTCTCAACACTTGTAGGAAGAACACCAAAAATATAATTGTATTGCGCTGCACTAGCGCCGCTGACTGGTTGGCGAAATGTCGAACGAACGAAACGCAAGCGTCGATGGCGGCGATTTGAATTTAAACTTCGCGCGCGGTACGGTTCATTTCGCAAGTATTATACATATTGTGGTAACTGATCTTAAAAATAATTATATGAGTATCGGATTGCGATATTTACTTCAGTTCCGGAATTGTAATATTGTAAAAAATCATCCGAAATTCCGGAGTTACGAAATCTCGGAATTCCGGGATCCATGTCCTAGCACGAATCCTGGAATTCACGAAACCATGGGAAAAACTAGCATCAAACATTTGAACAGTACATTTAATTGACTGAATCATTCAGTGTACATTTTATAAACATCACTAGAGCTAGTTACAGAAATAGGACGCCAGTTAAACCCATTTTGTAACGTATTTAAACGTCAATAGAATGACCAAAATAAAATTTTATTATTCCATTTTCATTGGCAAGTAATACAGGCTGACACAGTTCTGCCGAACAAAAAAAAAGAACTTAAAATCAGACCAATCACAGCCATATTCGAAATGCAATTCAAATAAAATCCGTTTGATGTCATACCTTTGAGTTATATTCAGGCCGGGACTTTGTCCTACTAATATTACGAATACAAAGGTTGGTATGTTTGAATGTTTGTAAATTAAATTAATCACGCAGCGACGATATGGATAAAATTTGAAACACCGGTAGATCATAGCCTGGCCTGCTTTTGTTTAATTTTAATAATTTTTAGCCTCTTATGGGTATTTATCAAGGAGTAGGTCAGTCAGAAAAGTGAAGCTACTTACATATCTTTATTTAGGAGGTCGTTCTAGAAATTTCATGACCAGTCCTTTAAAGACATAGGAGAAAAGTCCTATGTGTTTAAAGGACTGGTCATTGATCATTATACCGGCAGTACGTTACTCATCATCACCATCATCTGACTAGCCTTTTCCCAACTATATAGGGGTCAGCTCCCAGTCAAACCGGGTTCAGCTAGATACCAGAATTTTGCGTGGGGCGGCTGCCTATCAGACCTCCACAACCCATTAACTGGGTAACACGGTGCTTCTTGGCAAGACTGTTGTCATATATTCTGGCATCTAACAATCCGTAACGACTGCTAAAGATCTACAAATCCGGGACCAACAGGCAGTACGTTACTTAGAGATGATTTTAGTTATATTCAAACAATATACTTTATTGAATACCAAAATAGTAACACTCTTTTACAATGTTCTTAATTTTATGGGTTCACCGTAGGATACAACGAACAAAATCTTTCTCAGGGACTCGGCGAGCTTCATTGACTCGTTTTTTTTTCTGACGATCGCCATTTTTGATTGGGGCGTGCATAGTGAAGTTCTTTTTGTTAACAGCGATATCTATCAGGCTTTTTTTGTTTTTTTTTTCAAGGATAGGAAATCATCAAATGACTTCTTCCGCTCTGGGTGGAGCGGAAGGGCGTGTCAGACTCTTCCCGACTAAAACCCATCCGTGTTCCTATACAACGCGGAAAAAACCAGTCGCAAAAGCTAGTAGGTCTATAAAAATTGTCACCAACACGCAGCAGACCACCATTTTATAATTTGAACAGTAACGTTAACTTGTTTATCGTATATTTTATTAGAGCTCGACTCGTATTGACCAATAAAGTCGATCCCGTGAAATGGTTTCGATTTTAAATTGGATGGGCAGTTCGGCCGGTAATAAATGTAATAGGACAACGGGAAATAGGTTTGTTAATTTATGGGTCATGATTTGTGATGTTTATGGGTGTCCAGAGTTTTTGCGTGATACCTACGTGCTTTAATATCATTATGGATGCGATATGGTGATAAAGGAAAGTTTGGAGTATAAACGTGACTTTAATAGGTAGGGAACAGCAAAAACAGCGGATTGACTGTCTAAAAGATACATATGGCTAGGGTTCCCAACTTTTTGTACTAGAAAAAAAGTATTCTACGGTCGGAGAAATAAAATTAACAGTATTTTAGAAAAGTAAACAGTATTTTATTTTTTGACGTTTAATAACATTTTGGAACTTCTTGAACAATTTGTTATCATTTTTTAAATATTCATAAGCCTCTCCACTATTTAAGTTATTATTAATATAAATGAAGAGCTCATTTTATTTATTGAATCAATAGAATACCAGCGGTCATAAAAACAGTATTTTGTATACTTTTTTTTCGAACAGTAAAAAGTATTAACGGTCGAATAAAAGTATAATACTGTTATTAACAGTATGGTTGGCAACCCTATATATGTCTGAAAGATGACTAGTTATGTCATCTTTCAGCGGCGATTACTGCTATATTCTCAACGAAGCACCACACGAGAAACAAATTGGGACATCAGCAAGACAATAATACAAATAATAATATTATGTTGATGAGCTAGTTACCAAATAAAAACGGGCGCACTGATCGATCTTCAAGGTTAGGCAACGCTTGCCGCGGTCGGACTGTGGATTAAAGGCGCGGACCCACCGCGGCGCACGGAGTGGCCACGCACGTGAGTTAAGCTTCGCTTTGAAAGATAATGTATGTGATTATGTCCACTGAAAAGCACGGACATACGCTACGTATCATTAAACGCCACTAGTATATGCGCGGCTTGCTCGAATATGGCACTCATGTAGCTCACCGCTGTCAACGCCATGCGCGCTATGCATGCGGTACACACCACGAATGAGACTATGTACAATTGCCGGTCGATTCTGTAAACATGTGGTCGATTCTGTAAACGTGAAGCTTTGGGTGAAGTGATCATGAGGTGAGCTGTCAATCCATATAATCAAGGTGGAATGACAGCTCACTTCGTGATCACGTGACATGTTGATTATATGGATTGACAGCACACCTCGTGATCACTTCACCCAAGCCTTCACTTCGACATGTGTACAAAAACGACCGGCTGTATCGCAGCACAGTGCGCCGCGGTAGGCGATGCTACAGTTGTATGTACATAGTTGTGGGCGTGTTGTGTGTACTGTAGTGGAAACGTAGACCCACTTTGTCACAGAAATCCACTCAGCTAAAATGCGCCGCGTGCCCGTGCAAAGCATGCGCCGCGGTGGGTCTGCGCCTTAACATACGTCAGAGAGGCAGTTTCTACATGTAAAATACTGGTACTCACTGGCTTCTAGTCTAACATGCGGTTAGACTAGTAGCCGACTCCAACATAGGAAACAGCTAGGCAGATTGATACCGGACGACTTCTGATGACCTGTGGACTTGTCCTACAAGAACCGGAGACATAAGTCATTTAAAATGACTCTAAACCTCATCATCATATCAGCCGAAAGACGTCCACTGCTGGACATAGGCCTCCCCCAAAGGGAGGGTGGTTTGCCGTAATCGCTACGCTTGGCAGGCGGGTTGGCGATCGTAGTGTAGCTGTTGCAATGCACAAAGAATGCTGCTGCCCATACTCTGGTGAGTCCCTTAGTCGTCTCTTACGACACCCATGGGAAGTGATGGGATGGTGCTATTCTTTTACGTCCGACACTTGCCAAGGAGTACCGTGTTACCCAGTTAATGGGTTGTGGAGGTCCGGCACGCAGCCGCTCCACGTAAAATACTGGTATTCGGCTTAATCCGGTTTGACTGGAAGCCGACCCCAATATAGTTGGGAAAAGGCTAGGCAGATGATGACCATACCGAACTGGTATTTTTAATTTGTCAAGCCCTAAAAGCAATACTACTATTCCTACTATTAAAAATCTAAAAATCAAATCTAGTCCCAAATAAAAATAATCCAACTATCGGAGCTTCTGTTAACTAGATTAAATATATACCAGTACACTATTGAAAACGAGACATTTTATCCATACATTATTCATAGCCTGTTATAAAAAGTAACTCTATTTTTTCCGGTGGCTCAGATTTCATTTTCTAACCGAAAACTGTTTTTTCTGCGTTCATAAATATCAATACATTTTACGGGAACATAACGTTTTGTTTTCCATTCGAGTAAATATTTTATTTCGGTATGGAACTGAAAGTATCGGAATTAATTTATTTTGAGGATGTTTGTTATTTTATCCATTTGGTTTTGGATACTGTCGTCATAGGTACGTTTAAGTAACAAAGGTCAACAATATAATTCAAAAGTTGTTCAAGCAAGGTATCGAATACTCAGGTCTCCTACCCTATGGAGCAGTGAAAAATCTAACTTCTAAGTCAACGCAATCGAAAGATAGGGACGTTTATGATTCGTTTATGTTGTATTATTTGACGCTCGTAAGGGAATCAAAACCTATATATAGGCCTATTTTTTTTTTAAGGATGGGAAATCATCAAATGACTTCTTCCGCTCTGGGTGGAGCGGAAGGGCGTGTCAGACTTTTACTGACTTAAAGGCCCTGGAACGCAAAGGGCTTTAGAAGGAACATATCCATGTTCCTTCTAAAGCCCTTTGCGTTCCAGGGCCGCGGTGACTCTTTCGAACAAATTCCGCTACCCTGGCAGACTTCCCGTTGACCTAGAGTCAGGAAATTGGGCAAGAAGATAGATCTTACAGTAAAAATACAGGATAGAGTCCGAAAATTGGAAATTTGTTGTTTTATCATACAAAAAAAATTGTATCCGTAGGTAATGTATACTCGGAAAAAATCAAGACTCTATCGGAACCCTCGGTGCAGGAGTCTGACTCGCACTTGACCGGGTTTTATAGTAAAGAACCACTACACTAGGTCTATTCTGTAAAAAAAATCGCGTGACAAATGTTACAAAAGTACTGTCTGGCAAAATTATAAATATTAAACCTACATTAATTTGTTTTTGACGACTGTCAACATTAAAATCGCGACTCCCGCGTTGGAACACCTGCGTTGAACAAACTCGAGGTATAACCTACCTGTTAATTCCTGCATTTTTCGGTCAATTCAGTGTAGTTCCCGTGCCTCACGCATGGAGCAATTTGCACTGGTATGTAACCGGAGTATGTACATACATAAATAACTCTCGCTACACCGTGCAGTTTGTAGTGTTTTGAGTAAAAAAAATTGTTTCGTGGATTTTTGGGGTTCCGTACCCGAAGGGTAACCAACGGAACCCTATTACTATGCCTCCGCTGTCCTTCTGTCAGTCCGTCTGTCCGTCCGTCTGTCTATCAGCGGGCTGTATCTCAAGAACCGTAACAAGTAGACAGGTGAAATTTTCACAGAGTGTGTATTTTCTATTGCCGATATAACAACAGATAATGGGGGCTCCCATTAAAGAAATGTGTTTGTTTTTTCGGTTTATGGTACGGAACCCTTTGTGTGAGAGTCTGAGTCGAACTTGGCCGATTTTTGAGGATAATGGACAATTCTGTGTCAACAAGCTGGCTGTGAACGATTAAAGTTTGATAATTTTGTCGAATGTACTTTGTGTCTTTTTGCGAGCATTTATTAACAAGTTATTGATCAAGACGCAAAGCGCTTTGAAATGTGCTCGTCCTATATTTTTAAAGGTTTTAAGAAATCAATTTAAGAATAATTTAGTAAAAGTGCCATTGAACTATGAATAAAGGTATTCCTATTTTAAATTGCGGTTTAAATGCTCCACCATAAAAACATGAAAGAACGAAACGGCTGAACACGAAAACAAAATAAACCCAAACAAATCCGACTCTCATTTCAATGAGCTCTAAATTATATTTTTCATAATGGCATACAAAACTTTTCCATTCCAACGCTTGTTTCATTTGTATAGAGAATCCTGAAACCCGGTCTAACGAGGCAACTGATATGCTAATAGTCCTCGTCAGCTCCTATTGTGCAACCGAACTCGGCACTTTATGTCACCTCTTCAAAAAAAAAAATATCAGCATGTATAAAAATGTGAATACTTGAATAGTTCATTAGAAGAGGCATTCTAGCAATAAAACTTAATGATACGACTAGATTTTGAAAGCGAAATGTCTGGCTTTACACAGATTTCGTGAACATGTTCAGACATTGTAAGTTGCTTGTCTACATGTTATATTATTTGCGAGCTAGTGAATACTTGAATATCTCTTGTGTTGTGGTTGCTGTGGCAAACCGAATGTTCGTGCACTTCTGTTGACATATATCCGTAGGCTTAACCAATATTTGTTTCGTGTTTGTATTGACTGACTAACTGACTGGTAATGTAGAAAGCATATCGTCTATAGGCTGCTAAACTAAGGTACATTCCGCATTTCGATCAAAGTTTCTGCCTTAATTATAATGACATAACCTTAATATTTTAGTGCGTCCGGCCAGAGTATGTTTGCGGAGAGCAGAGTAGATGATTTCTATGCTGTATTACGTAAAGCAAGGGCCACCTTTTTGAGTCGTGTACATGATTCTGACAATGGAATATTAAGAGCCGTACATGAAGCTAATTATTTCTTTGTATAAGGCTGTCAACATTCCTGCTAACAATGATAAAATTTGAATTAAATAATAATATTAAATTTGTAATTTTAAATTTTTCTTTCGAATGGGCCCCTGAATGGGGAACCTGAAATAAATGCGTTGTTTTTAGTGTCAAGTTTCTTATTGTGCCTGTAATATTCAGTTTTTACTGTATTTTACTATCTATTCTAGACTTGTGTATGGTTGTATGTGAGGAGTAGGAATTCCCTGGTGGAGTATGTTTGATGGTACCGTCATTAGGTTACTTATAGGCCAGCGTGTGCCCTGCCTGGGTTGCGGAATTTATTCAAAAGAGTCACCGCGGTCCTGGAACGCAAAGGGCTTTAGAAGGAACACGGATGGGTTTTAGTCAGTAAGAGTCTGATACGCCCTTCCGCTCCACCGGAGCAGAAGAAGTCATTTAGTGATTTCCCATCTCTAAAAACGGCTACCGTGTGCCGCAAGCCTCACGCCCTAGCTGCTCCAACAGAAAAAGACGCCCCGAGCGTCCGAGCGCCCGAGCGGGAGTCGCAGAGCATTTCCCGGCCACCGTAGGCACGACGGCGAGCGATGGGTGGCTCGCCGGCCGGCCTGAGTCGACGGCGCGTTGTGTTCCACGCGCGTAGCATAATTGGCAGGCCCCGCTAGGGCCAGAGCCTGCCCGGGTAGCGGAATTTGATCTAAAGAGTTACCGCGGCCTTGGAACGCAAAGGGAGGAACACGGGTGGGTTTTAGTCAATAACAGTCTAACACACTGTCTTCCGGCTCTACCCAGAGCGGAAGAAGTCATTTGAAGATTTCCCATCTAAAAGAAAAGGCCAGCGTGTTCCAACACCGACCACATTATCATTATCAATAAGGATACAGCGATGGTCAAAGGCATCCCTCTAAAAATTATTTTGTTTTTTCTATGTGTAAAGTGACCCTGTGTGGCAGTTAATGTATTAAAATCGAAAAGAGACAAAGGCCCGTCAATGAAACAACAAAAAAAAATGCAAAAATTCGTGAATCCGCTTTCGATTTATTGCCTGAAAAATTGCAATCCCGACTCCCAATGATGATTGCATACGGTTTAATTTTTCCTTTATGTTAATTGTGTAATATGACATTTTCAGAAATTCACATTGTTGAAAAATATATTTTGCATTTTAAACTTTTCGACAAAACTACTGCCGATTTATTTTACATTGTATTTATTTGATTCGGTTCGTTCGGAATGCGTGAAAATTTTGCATTGTAGCTTAACTTGATAAATATTTATATCCTTTTGAATATTGGCTATTGTATAGAATTTATAGCAATATATCATTTTAAAAGTTACCAGAGTATTATAGAACTTCTATCGCAAGCAAAGTTACGTTAATTATATAATTATCATCAAGGTATTCTGAAAAAAGCGAGATGAGAGAGATCTCATCTTAATCAGTCATCTAACCGCAGTACTTCGGCGACATTTTGTCTTGACGCAGTTTTTTGTTATTGCACAGAAATATTAGTTTTGATAAGTTTTTTACAGTCTGTATTTCCTGTGTAAGGCTCAAATGAAAATTATAACGTTTTTTTTATATTCTAAGAAGTTACACCAATTGTCCGAAGAAAACAGAGATTGCCAAAGTGCCGTTTAATTGTTTCTCCTTCCACTATTCCCACATCAAACACAGTGTTAGAAAGCACTCGTTAGTTCTAATACCGCATTGCAGACTGACGCGTCAACAGTTGATAGTAACTAACTCTGATAGAGACATTGGCGATACGGTGAATCGATACATCGTGTTCACGCCTGGATCAAATAGAGGTCATAGCTATTCACGGGTTACTCCTGGACATGGGCTTGCTTATAAACGCTTCTGCTTAACGTGCATGCTTGGATTCATATCAGTACCTAAATGTAGAAAGGCTACAGCTGCTTGTTCTGCGTGGAGATAGCAGCTGTGACTCCAACGGTGTGGTCGGAGTTTGTGTCTCCTGAGAGCTACTATAGAGGTATGCGGAACTGAGAGAAAAGTCCCACGCACCTCCACTGTATAGGGAGGATCCTCCGACCAGACGGTTGTTGTGTCCGGTGGGCAACTGCCCGATAGTTGATATTTGGACTGTTTTACAGATTTAAATCGCACGGAGAACTTTGCTTGCGCGATGCAGGATTACGTTCGTAGTTCGTCGCTGTCAGGATAGTTGGCTTTGCGGTTCTTTTTGTTGCCGTACAAATTTCGCTTCTTAGTTTTTCATGTGGTGGCATTGTTGCCGCTACACAACAACCTTGGGATCTTTGATTCAAGAATGAATAGGTTACTTCTAGATAAGCGTGTTTCATAAATGAAAAATCATATTTATTTTGCAAATAGGTTACAAGTAACTTTTTTATACGTAAAATTGTTTTTTAGTCTTATTAATCTAGATGAGGCCAGTACGTACATACTCAGCTACATTGCCGCTTTCTCTCAGGTGATATTGTCATTGGTCAAACGGAAGCCTATCACACTAATATTATAAAGGCAAAAGTTTGCGAGTGTGTGTGTTTGTTTGTTACTTCTTTACGCGCAAACGGCTGGACCGATTTAGATGAAATTTAGCATAGAGATTGTTTTAGTCCCAGGAAAGGACATAGGGTAGTTTTTATCCCGGGATTATGTTCCCTTGGGATAATTTTCGACATTCACGTGGACGGAGCCGCGGGTGGCAGCTAGTAAAAAATAAAACAAAACTCCGCAGGTGTGACAGATCAAATTAGTAAAAAAAAAAACTTCATTGCAAATAACTGCCAGAGATTGCTGTAGTAAGCTGAAATTATTTGTTTGTTTTTTTGGTATCGTGATAATATTGAATCCCGTCTTGGCTGTGGATCTCCAACACCCCTCGCTGCCAACACGGGTAATCATAATCTCTTACTCGTGATTGGCAATAGGTGTAATGAACTAAAGATAACAATCAAAGATTTGGTGTAAAAATGGTTCTTATCAAAGTAATATGGATACGATTTATCAGATCTGATTGAATCTCGTATCATGATTTTAAATGAATTACTAGGCTTGGCTGGCAGATTATTCATGCAATAATTACAGTTGTTGCATTGCATAATACGTGCACCGTGCTCGGTGTTCGGTGGGCTCGAAGGTTAAATGGGTATTAAGCAATGGTCTTATGCCCATGGTTGTAGAACTATTAAAAAACTTATTTGAGTAACGCTGACAATCTGTGAAAAAATCAAATCGTTATCATGAATGAATCAATTCATGATAATTGAAATAGGAGTCTTGTACGATATGGTCAGTACGAATCCATACTTTAATATTTTTAATGCGAATGCAACTTTGTCTTTTTTTTTGACAAACTACTGTCTGTTTATTACCACTTAACGGCTGAACGGTTTACTTACTTATTTATTTACTTCGGTAAAAACAAACAGTTACACAGAAATGTGTAACCCATGATGTTATCCACATTTTAAACACAGCAAAATGTTTCTGGGACTAATTACACACGAGTAACATGAGCGAGATAAAACATAAAAGGGTAAAATTGTAAAAACAGACTAAAATTTAATTTAGTTTTTTGTTAAAAAACTAAATTAATTTTTACATTTAAAATCTAAAATAGAATTTAAATAAATAGCCAGAATTAAAATCACAATTAAATTAAATTCAAAATTAAAATGAACATTCAAATAAAAAAAAAAGTTCAGAACAAAATTAAAAGTAAAATTAAACATTAAAATAAATTAACTAAAAAATAAAAAGTAGAAAAAGAAAAAAGGTTTAGGAGATAGGTTAGATCCCTGAAATAGACATGGGTGGTTTTTCTCCTGGAGATATGTATGTTGCCTTTGGATTATTTTCGACAATAATGCGGGTGGATCCGCTGTCAGAAGCTGTCAAGTCAGTCAGAGTACAGTTATCGGCAAAGCCTCTGCTCTGGCTTTGGTGTCACCATGAACAAAGGCTCACGATGTGACCACAGTCCGAGTCGATTTCCCATTAATCAGCCCAAAACCTCAAACAATCGTGTCCCAAAACGTACGCAAAATAATACAAACCTTCCAAAATTGAGGAAAACCAGAACCCATAACTAACAATTTAAATAAAGGGGGCAAACATCAGCGGTGTTGTGGTCTCTGACCGTCTTTACCCACGATATACGGCCAACCCTGCTCACTATTGGGACATATGACCATATTTTGTACAGGATTACGTCGAGATCAAATTGTGGAGTTAATTGTTTAAGGATTATGGGGGATAATGTCAAATGTTAAGTTCCTAAGATTCTTAGTTTAAATTATGGGTTTTGAGATAGGGTTGCTCGATAAATGCGGTTTAGGTGGATTGGATTAAGTTTAGGTGTTATGCTTGTGTCTTTATAAATCTTATAGTGTTTGAAATTAAGATGATTCATTATAAAAGTTTCATCCTAACCTGGCGATGTTTAACTCAAGAGTGAATAAGTTACTTCTGTGCAAGTGTGCACCATCGTCGCTAATGGAGCGACGATGGTGCACACTTGCAAACGTCAAACGGGATCCTACAAAAATAATGAAAATAAGAAAGTTTGAAACTAAATTACCAACGAATACAACATTACCTGTACCTTTAGTAAACTCAGATTTTCCAGTTGTGTTAATGTTTAATTCCCAAGTTATTTAAAGCCTCTGCAAAGGGCTTTAGAAGGAACACGGATGGGTTTTAGTCAGTAAGAGTCTGACACGCCCTTCCACTCCACCCAGAGCAGAAGTCATTTGATGTTTTTTTTTTGGGGCACAAATCCGGACTTCAAGCTGGTGCTGAGAAATTCCGGACGGAAAAACCCAATGACACTCCTCAAAATCATTCTCAACGTCATACTCTGGTTCGTTTCATAACAATAAACTCATTTGGTCTAATTTCATTTTATAATCGTTCATAAGATATAATCAACGTAAGATATAACAACTGTTGATATAATTTCTTTACATACAACATTTATTTCTTCTTAAACTTATTTAGTATAACGTTGTTTGATATTACGTTTGATATATATATATTTTTAAACCACCCAGAAATAGGGCTCCGTCGAACTATCTTAGCGCAGGTGGTAATCAGTTTCTAGTTATGTTTTATATCTTTTGAGTGGTATGTCAAACGATTTTATATTTAATGTATGTAATGCTGAAAAAAAAATATATTTTTATTAAAAAGTTGTTTAAAAATTATATCAATCGTTTATTATATTACCTTATCGTTATATTAAATAAAATTATAGCTTCCGTTGTTATATGTTGTAAATATTAGAGATTTTGTTGTTATATCATCTATTACTTACCCGACATACTCACCTGTAGCGCTTATGATGTAGATCTACCGTCCACTATTATTTACTTTACTATACTCTACAGTACATACAGTATTGTCTCTCCTTTTCTCTCTAAAATCCATCCAAAGGTTGTTTTGAAAAGATCACTTTTAGCATTAAGGCCGCCCATTGTGTCACCCTATGTAATGTTTTCCTCATCTATATTTTCTGTAACTTATACGATGTACATAATAAAGAGTATTCTATTCTATATAAACACTCAAGAGTTTACTGTTCAAGGTATTTCATACAAAATCGCAAGCATTCTTGGAACTTTATTTACCAATTTCGATTAAACTTGATATGGTCTTCAAAGTTAATTTAAAACTTCTTAGAAAAATAATTTAAAGAGACACTGAGAATAATTTTAAGTTTCAATAGAAATTGAATCTCTCTTTCTCTTTTAACTCTATTTGAGGAATAAACCCTTTTAAGGAGCAAATATCGTTATAACGTTTCCAGTTTCTCTGTGATTCCCACACTAAATTTCTGAGGTCATCAGATAACCTACGACTAAAAATGCCAATGTATTCCACAATTTTCCTGGATAAATCCTTTACTGTACAGGCTGCTCGTCTGTGGAATGCATTGCCAGTCCCAGTAAGACGCGCTCAGTCGTTACCTGCTTTTAAAAGACTTGTAAAAAATTGGTTGTCTGTAAAGTCGGTTTACAGACGATAGTTTATAATAATAATAATAATTTTATTTCATAAAAAATAGTGGTACAATCTGTTACAAGGTAGAATGATAACTTAGGTATAATTTAACACATAGGTAACAATACAAATTTTATAATCTGATGTCCTAGCTAGGTTACTTAGTAGCCTGTATTAAGGACAATCAGCTCTCATTTCCCGAAAAAGGACAAAATTAGTGCTTAGACTGTTCACAACTAAATTAAAACTTCCAATACTTAAATGTGTGTATGTGCGTGTGTGTGTTTGTGTGCGTGTGAATGATGGTTAGTGTGTATTATGAATTATTTTATTTTTACAAGAAGAGAAGGGATTCGGTATCCGCGTAGTTTTTGGTAGAAAGGAATTCAGTAAACCGCTTTTTGCATGTCATTTTACAACAAGTTTGCAGTGGAATTATTGCATTTAATCTATTATACAAAGATGGTCCTTGATAAAAAAAGAATCTTTTTGTAAAAGTAAAGTATGTATGAGGTACAGTGCATACCCTGTTTCTTCGTCTGGGTATTGGCGGCCGATGTGCGACTGGAACGTAAGTGTGCTGTTGCAAAATAGTGTTGAGTATGAACATTTGGCGAACAGTAAGAACCTTGCATTTCTGGTAGAGGTCAAACGTAGGATAAAGTATTGGTCGAAAAGTAGCTACCTTCAGGACTGCTCGCTGCGCTACTTCGAGAGGCTTGAGAATTGATTTTGCAGCACCACCCCAACTTGTAATACAGTAAGAGATTACAGACTGGCACATTGCGTAGTACACGGACCGTATAACATGTGCGTTGGCAGTGTGTCTAAGGGTTTTAAAAAAGTAAATCAGTTTGCGGACTCGGCCAGTCAGAAGAGAAGTATGTGCTTTAAAGTTGAGATGCTTATCGAGAGTTATACCAAGGTATTTAATTGTATCAGTAGATCGAATTAGTGAACAGCTGCAGTTGGGTGGGATTAATTGACAGGAGTGAGCTTGCAAGGTTATAGGAGTCGAAGGTTGTGAAGTGATGTTGAGAGAGAAGGTAATGAGTTTTGTTTTAGAGGCATTTAAGGTAAGTGAGTGAGATACAAGCCAGCCACATACAGCATCAAACTCTTTCTGTGCTGTAGTCTAGAGAAACGTGACAACGTCATAACAAAACATTGATGAAATGATCGTAACGTTACAATGAGCGTAACGTAACAATGAGTCATCGTTTTTCATGCGTGCAGCCTTCATCGATTTATTAGACGCTGTCACGTCAAAAAAAATTACCTGTCGCTGTGACTATCGATAGTCATCATTTATTTTTTCTGCCTGTATACTTGGTATGTATGTATTTGTGTTTCTATTATAATTAAATTGACACACACCAATGACAGCCCAATTTCATGTACAGACAATTGCTGTCCATCCCAAGTTGTCTGGAAGAGATCGCGGAATGCGATAAGGCCGCCCATTGCATGTGTTTTAGTTTTAAGTTTACTTTTTGTTTTACTTTAAAATAAAGTATATTATTAATAAATAACTTGTGATCATGTAGTGTAGAGTAAGTATCCCATTTGTAGTAAAGTGCACAAAGATACCAAGTATCAACTCAAAAATCATGACTAAAAACTCAAATTCACTTCGTGTGCCAAGAACTCATGAAACGGTTACTCCGTACGGTCTACAATTTTGACACCTCGAAGTAACAGGCTGTCATGTAACCACTTGTCAAGAGCACTCGCGCCGTTAGAGCTTGCTCTGGTTGAAGCAAAAAATATTACTTCTGAGGTCCATGTTATAAGCGCCAGCGGTTTTATCAGCTAGCAAATAAAAATATATGTTTCTTCGAATATCCTACTATTTATCTCGAGGATTAAAAGAAACAGCCGCACGGGCCAATCTTCTTGCTGAGTTCGGTCTGCGGATGGGTCACCATCTATACAACCCAGTAACTGGGTTACACGATACCCCTTGGAAAGACACATGTCAGATTTCTAGCTTCTGTCTATCCGTAATGACTGTCAGAAATCTACAAATGACAACAGGGACGAAAAGCTTAACACGCTTTTCGAAGCATGGAGTAATCTCGGTGTGTTCGAAAGGTCACCCATCTACAGACCGACCTTCACCTTGAAGAATGACTCGTGTAGCTGCTTTTATTAAGCTACAAATTTATTCACAGAAAGGTAAACAAAAGTATCTTTACTCAATAGAACATGAATTATTTTCTTGTCAACAATTAAAAATGGCGGAAGACCCACTCCGTTTCGGTCCCAGTACACATTCATTAAGACTTAATCCTCTAACGTCTTTTAACTTAGATTCTTTTGCTCCGGGATAAATCCGGATATGAGTCGTCCGGCTAGTTTCACCGGATGGTTTTAACTATGTTTAACAATCCGGAGTTTTAGTACAAAGGCGATACGGTTAGTAGGTCAGTCTGCTATGGGGAAATATGTTGTTCTACATATGGCATTAGAAGGGTTTATTTCCTAATGAAGAAGTCAGACTTCTTTATTAGAAAATTAACCCTTGTTTTGTTGCTATTTTGGAATAGTTTTGGCTGCTTTAAGAGAAAAATTTGCTACATTAACTAAGTATTATTTTTCAGCACATTACGTTGAGTTTTATTTCTTTTAAGCGTGTGAGCTCTGGGATAATATTGCAGCTAGGGAGCAATTTAGAATAACATACACACACTCATTTGTTTGATTAATTATCACATTCAGAAACAACATTGTCAACATTTTGGACTATCGTGATATTCTTTTATCGCTTTGTAGCAGCATCAATGCCGCCACATGAAAAACTAAGAAACGCAATTTGTACGGCAACAAAAAGAACCGCAACGCCATCGAACCAGCGAAATCCTGCATCGCGCAAGCAAAGTTCTCCGTGCGATTTGAACATATACAACAGTCCAAATATCAACTATCGGGTAGTTGCCTACCAGACACAACAACCGTCTGATCGGAGGATCCTCCCATTTTAATGCGGGGGTGTGCGGGTTTTTACTCTCTGTTCGGCATACCTTTATAGCTTATGTAATTAAATGTCAAATTGATACCACAGCTTGGCCTTCCCACTGGAACTGAGAATGTTTTATGGATTCAAGTAGCCTTATGGCACTGAGCTTTCTGGTTTTTTGTTTTTGAATTATTTTAGTAAAAGAATTTTCGGTTTCGGATCAATCATTTCCTAAATTATCTTAAGCAAGCAATACCTTCGTATAATATTTATTTAGATAGAAACTTACCACTTACCTTTAAATGAGTAACATCTTTCCTTTCGCTTTCCTGCAATCTGTCGGAGTTATTTCGTCAAATGGGACGGAAATGTGTAACAGGAAGCTGAGGAAGCGCGCGCTATTTGATTTGACCAATGATCGTGCCTTATTCGATTTGACCGATGAGCGCGAGCAGTGGTCAACTAGGCTGTCAGTTGCTAATTTTAATGTTAATGTTGCTTTTTACCAAGGTGAGACGTCAGATGTTACACATTCTATGCAAGTACTGTAAGACTCGCTCCTTTTTTTTAACTACTGAAACTAACCCGTGTTCCTCCAAATGCAATATACATGTTGACAATTACTTTGAATTTGTAACGTCGTGATTACACTAATTCAATTCAATACAGAATAATTGTTAACAAAGAAAGCAACACACATCGACTAACAAAACAACTAAAAAGCAATCTTATAAAACAAAGACAATACTTCCTTACAACTAAAAGCAACGGAAAATTTAACTTAAAACCATTTCCTTTAACATAACTTGGCCTTAATGCTCCGTAGAACAAAACTGTAAGCTATTTACATCGGATTGCATCAGAAACTTGCCACTTTGCACAACTACAGTATCTACATTAAAAATAGAAACTTACTGGAAGCAGTATTCTTAATTCGTAGCACTCAGAAACTTAATCAAGTGAATAAAAATGTAAAAGAGAAAAATACAACTAGCTGGCTGGATGAAATTTTAAATCTGTATTCTGTTTTTTGTTTTAAATAGGGATGTTGTAATTATGTTGCTATTCGGTTCGTTCTTGATTCTGTTTTGTTTTTATTTGATTCTACTTTTGAATAATAAATGAGAAAAGAGTTTTCGAATGTTATTTATGTGCTCTTGTTTGAGAGGCGATAGTATATTGAAACAAAGGAAAGGGCCTAGCACGAATGTTTTGAAGTATAAAATACTACGAGCCCATAATATTAATAATTTAATTTTATTCGACATACATAATTTGTATCATACAAAAAGATGAATATAGCATCCGATTAAAAAAAAACATCATGTTCGAAATGAGTATTATAATTATATTAATATTTTTACGTTACGTTACTGTACGTCAAAAAGTTCATGCCGCCATGGGGCGCCAGACACTGACACTGGGCCGTGACATTCTTTCAGTGGTAGCGTGACGATGGCTTTTTTTTTGTGTTTCTCACATAACATATGAGGTTGTCGACTGCTTAACCGGACTTGCCAGTGGCGGCCTTAATATAAATATTAAAGCCTCCAGTCAGGGCAAATAACCAAAAAGCAGATTGATGCATTTGTACATAAACGTGCGTACAACGCGATACAAACGCGCGTGAGAAGCGCGTTCAAAGCTCGTCTGTATCGCGTTTGTTTGTCGGAGAAACATTGCAGAACAATACATACGCGCGACTGCAGCGTTTGTATTGCCGTATCAGCGCGTTTGTATCGATACAAATGCGCCACTAAATTTCTGTACGTGTGCAAAGGTCTGCGTCTGAATTAGCGTTAGCGCGTGTTATCTGCGCGTTGTCGGCGCGTTAGAAAAACGCCATGTACAAAGGCCCTTACAAAACGTCAAAAATGTATGGGATCGACAATTGTATATATTGTTGAATTAATGTCAGGTGATCACGCCCTTATATTTAGGCATTTCGACAATCATATTGGCTAATAGAATGGTACTTTGTTTAGAGCCTCTGATCAGCCACAGATAGGTAATTCTACCTTCTCCTTTAGGTGAAAAGGAGAGAGATAAATCATACATGGCCATGCTTTCTCATTTTCTGTCTCTGTTAGTCAAAAGTCTGCTCTCAGCTCGATACTGTTTCGAAGAAAAAGTAAATGTTGACAAAACTTGTCAGTGTATCTATTTTTTTACCACAACTTTGGCAAATTTTGTCAAACGTACCAACTCCAGCAAAGTGACCTATTCTAAGCAAAACCACAGCCAAAACTAACTGAAACTATAATTCAATCCCACCTTCAGAAGGTGACCCAAATAATTGAATTAACCCTTATTACCAACCGACTGACCCGTAGTTAACCCACATCAAAATACATATCAATTAATAAGGCAGACTACCCACTGATGCGAAGTTATATAACTGCATTATACATTGGCTTGACTTGTCCAAGTTCCCACTTTGTTCACTGTGGCAGCCTCATGGGAATATCTGAAGTCGAGTTATTAATTTGATCTGTCAAGCTCCCGTTTCGCGAAACAATGCTGCTGGCAGGTACCTGTGGATGATTTGTTACTTACCTTTCGATTGGCTATTTTGGGTGTATTTGTATTGATTTTAGATGATATTAGTGGCTGTCAGTGATTTTGATTTGATTTTGTATAGTAGACAGATTATGTAGTGTCAGGAATCGGAAAGATTTTTCCTTGTTGAGAGGATATATTATGTATTCGACGGTGAAGTGCCAATAACTCCTAGCTGACATTTTTCGAGAAATTCACTTCAACTTCGAATTGTATTTCTAGTTGCAACTGCATTAAATGGTTAGTAGCTAACTAATTAAATATACGAATTAATTATCAACTTTCAAGATTTTTATTTTCTTTTACTTTGTGTAAATAATTGATTTCAGCAGTTAGGAGTTATTGGCAGTCCACCGTCGGTATAAATTAAGGTCAATCGGTCAATCTCAAATCTGGACTTTTATTTGAAATTGGCACCAAAAAGCCACAGCAACTGAAGTGCGTTTAAGACCAAAAAGTATGAAGGAGCTAGAAGATTAGGGTATAAGTAGAAAACATGGCAATCTGAATTTTTGGTTTTCAAGGTAAAAGAGAAACAAAAAAAAAACAACAAAGTAGAGAAAACAAAATTTATTCTGAAAACAATACGCGTATCATAGAAACATCATCTTAATTCTTAAATTTTAAATTATTCTTGAGCTTTGTCAGCGTTTAGCATCTCAGTCTGCCAGGTATCGCTTTCGAAAAGAGTCAAATGGAACCTCTGGCTTGTCTCACTGACGCTGTTGTCAGCAGAATGGCGGACTCTAGACACCAGTTGATAAGTTCCACTGGCAGACACTGGAGCATTCAGGAAACCAATACCGCAGCTAGTGAAGGGCTGGACAGCGTTCAAGAAGGTAATAGGTCCGGGTGGCAACTGGTTGTTAGGAAAAGCTTCATAGGGCCAGCCATTGGGGAAGATAACACGGCAAAGTTCAAGGGTGTCCAGGAAAGATTTGGGGATTGATAAGGTCTTGCCGATGAATGGGTTGGTCAGGAACTCGTGGGACTGGTCCGGTAGTGTGATGTAGGTGATGGCTTGACCTGTAAAGAGAAGATGGTGATTATTGTAAGGAAAACGCCAGTGCGGACGCAAGAGGAATTGCTGTTGATGATGAAGATGAAAGCGCACGATTGTGTACACGCATATCTACGCGTGTTCACAATCGTGCGCTTTCAGATATTTTTTTTTTTTTTTAAGGATGGGAAATCATCAAAAGACTTCTTCCGCTCTGGGTGGAGCGGAAGGGCGTGTCAGACTCTTACTGACTAAAACCCATCTATTACATCTATTTCTTCTAAGCCCTTTGCGTTCCAGGGCCGCGGTGACTCTTTCGAACAAATTCCGCAACCCTGGCAGGCTCTGGCCCTAGCGGGCCCAGACTCTTATGCTGACATCTATTTGAGGCGCGCGTGGAACAGAACGCGCCATCGACCCGAGCCTGGTTGTAACCGGACAGCCAGTCACCCAACGCTCGCCGTCCGCAGGCCCGCGCCTACGGTGACCGGGGATCGCCCTGCGACTCCCGAGGCCCGGGGCGTCTTCTTCTGTAGCGGCGGTTGGGGCGAAGGCCTTGTCTTTCCCTCGCGCGGCCCGCCTCCTCCTTGTAAGTATTGCTCATTTTCTCAAGTCTGTGATAAACTTATGGAAGTGAACTCCACGTGTATTCTCTTCGAAAACGAAAATGATCGGCAGGTACACAATAAGCCTTCTGATTTACGGTAACATTGAACAGATTAAAATAAAGTTATTCACACATCTTTCAAAAGAAAAATAAATACTTTGGATTCCTTAAACATGCCATAATAATGCCTAAACAAAAATATTGCAAGAAATTCAAAATGTTTATTTTTACCTCGATGCGTAATAAAGCAGGTATCACAGAACAAGTAGAATTAATTTCCCCAAAAAATACAAGAATACCTAAATATCGACATCAACCTGACCTGTTTTAAAAAGTGCGGAGACATAAGACACGGAGGCACAATGTAAATGAGAATTTAGTTTTGAGATTTAAGTATTACCAGAACTCTCTGCGAGCTGGTGAGGCGAGTTACAACAACACCAGCGATTGGACAAAGTTACATAAAACGCCCTATAGGGAGAGGGAGGCCAAAGAAAAGATGGATGGATTGTGTTAGGAGTGATATGAAAGAAAAGGGAGTTAGTGATAGCGTGACGGTTGACAGAACAGAATAGAAGAAAGAAACGTGTTGCGCCGACCCCAAGTAACATGGGATAAGGGCAGGAAGATGATGATGATGATTAACTTAGGTAGGGTAGAAAAATAAAATTATGGATGTCGTTTTGTGACAATTAAGTACTTTTTCTTTTCTTCTTTCTTTCTTTCTTCTTCAACCACTCTGTCAAGAGCGAAGTGATGAAGAAGATGATACTCGGATGGGAAGACTAAAGTAAAAACATGGACAATATGACTGAAGATTACATGGCTAGAAGGGAGATGTTTACTGTGATGACGATTAATATAAAAATAAGAAATATAGCAACAATCACAATATATTGGGATGAGGGCAAGAAAGTAATATTTACCTTGAGTCAAAGCCGCTGCTACCACAAACAAAGCTAACAATTTAACTGCCATTTTCACTACCGAACTGTGAATGGCTACTGCGTTTCCCTTCTATTTATATATTTTTTTGTAACATCGCCATCTGATAATTAATCAGCACTAATCAATCAAATTAATCAGATTTTTTATTGTAATCTCATCTCCAATCATCGGCAATTTCGTTGGTTTGTTTGTTGTTCTGAAATTTTGAGAATATAGGAGAAATTAAAGAAACTGCAAAGATATCTTTTGAAAATTGTGGAATTCCATAGCAAAGACATGCGAAATAAAAAGAAATATACAACGAGTGCAGTAGTTATAAGAAGCAAAATAACTTTTTTTAATTCTCAAAATTATTCAAATCATTAAAAGTGTGTAATAAATTATTACTATGTGATGGTCAATGAGGCCCAAAAATTCTGGAGTGGCGACTCCGCATCGGAAAGTATAATGTTGGCACGCCTCCTCACGAGGAAAATGCGATGTCCAGCAATGTATATTATTAAAGTATTTGACCCTATTTTCATAAAGATTTTTTTTGCAATAAGGAAATAATAATAGGTAGCCAGATAACAATACGTTCTAAGATAATTAATCAAGAGATAAAAAAAAATCAAAAGATCTAAGGATATGAGATCGTATCAAAATTACGTGAGCTTCAATACATACAGATAACGCAGATAAAGTTAAAATGTTCTTTTTGTAATTTTATACATCAGTCGATATGCTATGAACTGAGATTTTTAACCTGTTGGTCTACTAGCATATCCTAGTGCCTTTGATCCCAAGGCGTCTCCCACTAAAACCATAATGACTTTTAGGAGGATAAATAAAAAATATCCGACTTCCACATAAAAAAACTCTACAAAGTATAAAATAACTTGAATTTCGGAAGTCGGTGTTAAATTACGAAGAAACAACCAAAAATACCGACTTCCGAAATTTTTGTAAAAAGTTTTTACAAAATAAAAGAAGTAAAATACGCAAATTCGTTTACTTGGATGACATATTTTTTCCAGTTATTTTCATTTAAAATTACTCAACCGAATTTGATGAAATTTCTATGGGACCATCGGAAAGTATGTCGTTTCGCATAAAAAAAGATTTTTTCAAATCGGTTCATAAATGACCGAGACAAGAAGTAATAAAAATAAAAAATACAACCGAATTGAGAACCACCTCCTTTTTTTAAGTCGGTTAAAAAGTAGCCCACAATAGTGGGTGGTACAAACATTATATAGACTTATAAACAAAAAAGTTATTAAAAAAAGTTATCACTAAAAAAATGTTATTACAGTGTTGACGAATATTTAAGTGATAAATCTTTAAAACTTGAAAAATTAAGTCTTTTGCAATGTAAATTCTAATGTTAATGTCAATTTTTTTTTTTAGCATAATTAGATTATTATATACTTATGTTATCAATAGTAAATTATGTAGCTATTTTATTCAATTAATTATGTTAAATCAAATCTGATTATAATATTTAAAGTACTGTATTGACTAGTGTAGTACCGACTGTGTTCGTGGATGGCACGACTAACCAATCACAGTGCGTCTATTGGAACGTAGGCATAATGGTGGGGGAAACGCCATCTTGGTTATCGTGCCAGGCCTACGAGCTCAGTCGGGGACTAACCGTCGAAATAGAAGGAGCTTATTTACTGTAGTGTATATTTGTGTAAGTGAAATATAGTTTTTGGTTTTGTGTGTTGAGTTCGAGAAATATAATAAGTAAGTACCTGAATAACTGTCTATTATTTTATATTCCTTATATTATTCTTAAAAACCCAGAACCCGAATAACAGTTAATATTTACATTTAAATTGTTTAAATGTTACTAGATTCTGTGAAAGAGTCCACACTTAAATGATAAGTCCTCTCCACATAGTTACTTTTGCTGTGCCCGACAGGGTCCACGATTGTTACCAAAGAAATGTTTACCACCTAAGTCTACATTGTGGAATGCAATAAAGAATTGAGTATTGAGTAACAATCAATTTTGCTTCCTATCGAGTTAAAAAGTCGAAGATATGGTTTTCATGACGACTAACTTAATGAAATATGAACAACATGTTTTACATGTTATATTGTTACTACTACTGTGAATGTGCCTGTCATATCTATAGGCTCATTTAGTTGATTAGAAACCATAAATTAACACATACACACACCATAACACACATACTCGCACACATGCACATACACATCCATCAGACACACACATACATAATATGAAATAGTTTGAACATTTTATTCTCAAAATATTTTTTGTGTTTTTCTTTGTTTTTTTTTTTTCTTAGTTGCTTACATTTAGTTATACAATATTTTCGTAGCAGTAAAATACATATGTACTTAGATAGTAAAATACATATGCCTGTAATCCATGGGGGACCGGAACTGACACTCCTTCATACAAGTTATACAGTAACCTAGTTAGGAGATCAGAACTGCACCCAATACAATTGTAGCAATTCTGTAATTTTACCATGTATAAAAAATTATATACCCATGTGCTGCAATACTTGAAAATGATCAATAAAGATTTATTATTATTATTATTATAAATTGAGGTCCACAATTATACTTACAGATAAAAAAAAACAAATAAATACGCCAATTTTCGAGCACAAACCTTTGTTTAAAATGAACCATAACTTTTTTTGATCAATGCGTAATATTTTTTTTGCATAACTACATACAATAAAATTGGACTACGGAACTTTGTGGCCAGACTCCAACGCAAACGGCACCTGTGATCACAATTTATTGTAAAAGCTTTAACTATATGTTATGTAAACATTTATGTATCATACCATTCGTGGTTCGTTTGTACAAATTGAATTCGTAGTCCACTATAAAGTTGCTGGGAAAATTGTGTGGTTGAATATTGTTGAGTTTTTTAGAGAAAAATAAGTGTACATTCAGACGTACTTGATTATGATAATTTTATTTACATAGATATTTACACCTGTTTTTTATAAATACTTAACAAACTATATTCACTAGAAATAAAAATAAATACTCCTAACTAAATTAACCCTAAAATATGGCGTCAAAAAATTCATCCGCATCGCTGTCGACTGGAAGTGTACCTAAAAGACTGGCGGCATTGCCACGGTTTGTGGCAATGTTTATTCTGTGATCAATTGTGTTTCATTTGTATAATGAAAATGAAACGAAAATTCCATCTGATTTACCCCCAGCCCCCAATTTCTCAATTAGTAATTTCATGTTGAATATTTATCAGACTCTACTGCAGCCTAAAGATTCTTCAAACATAGGCATAAAAGTATAGTTTGATACGGTTTTACCTTTAAATCTTTATTTGTTCACGAATGGTTAAAACATGAAGAAATATCTGTTATCCATCCATCCATCTTCATAACAACAGCTGTAGTCATCCATCCCTTATCTAGACGCAATTGTCTTCCATCCAACCATCGTTTTTTGAGTCATGCTCCTTCTTCTCTAGAGCTTCTTCCTTGTTCCATACATCACATGCATCATGAAGTCATTATATGACATAAATGATTCAATTGAACTAAAAACCCGGTCAATCTGAGCCACGCATAACGCTCACCAGAGCGGATAATTCCACAACAGTACAACCGCAGACCACCGGTAATCAAATTAAAAGGTTATGGCGGAACTGGAAATACAACAAAATGGGAAATTATTTTAACGACATCCACCGATCTGTATTTACATTTATACAGTAAGGTTTTGAGGCAATCATTTTATCTGATACCAGTCCTGCCAAAGGCTATCGTGTTCTGGGTCATGAAGGTTAGACGGGCAATTGCTCCATGCCAAATACTGGTATTCAGCTGCATCCGGTTGGGCTGGAACATACATAAGTCCAGCATAGTTGTTAGGACAAACCAGAGACAAACTTTTCACATTATTCCCATCTACTGCCACTTCTTAAAGCTAAAATACTACTATGCTACAAGAGTTTAAAAGAACGGTGAAGGAGCATTACCTTTCACTTTAATTTTTCCGCTCCTGTCTCAATTATATATTTGATATTTATTAGTATACAAATTGGTATTGTATTTATGTATTTTATATTATTATATCTAATTAGTATTGTTTAAAACGTTTGTACACTGACAGCCCTAAATCTATCTCCCTTCGTTCAATCCATCCAAAGGTTGTCTGGAAGAGATTGCCTTGTGCGATAAGACCGCCCATTGTGCACTTATTTTATGTATGATTGTCCTGTTCTTATTATGAGGTGTACAATAAAGTATATAATAAATAAATAAAATCAATAGTGACCACCACAAAAGCGCCGAGGCAATGAAACATGACTAGTCCCAGAAAAACGATTCTACTTCTGCCTTGGATCCTGCAACGAAGTAAATCAGAAAAGCACAGCAGATCTGCTAGAACAACAAGTCCCTGCATACGGGTGATTAAGTAAAGGGATTCTTATTCTTTATTGCACACTATACATACATACAAAAATATAACAGGACAGCTTATGTACGAAGCCGAGTTTAACAATTGGGTTTCTTGGGGTTCTGAATTCAAAGACAGGTGATGTCATCAACCAACACTGGACCCGCGTGGTGGATTACTTCCCAATTTCTCTCACAGAGAAGGTGCTGTGTCCCAGCAGTCAAAATTTTCTTGTCTAACTATGCTCACAAAGTGGTAAAAGTAATCTTATTTAATATTGCCCATCGTAATATCATTATAATGTCATCCATTTTACGTTATAGCATTGTTAGTTTAATCCCTTATTAGAGGGTCACATTAGTATTTGGTAATACACTTTCAATGAAGCTGTATCAATAGAGTGATTTGCAAATGTATGCATTTGCTGACAATTTAGTTCATTAGCTTTTGATGATTTATATTTCAAATGAGGCATTTCATTTGCGTACCTCTAACACGTGGCAAACAAATTAGTTAAGTATTCAATCCTATAGAATTGTTTACGTTATGTTCAACAAGCTGTTCAAATTTTGTCTCAACTCTTTATGAAACCCAATCTAAATGTATTACAATCTTACGTTAAACTCTGAACAAAACGTGACATTAAAATCACGTCACCGAAGAAATCGGTCGATAACTTTAACAATTCAAAACGCGTTCAAAGAGAACAGTCTCGTTCGTTACATAATGTGACACGTAAAACAATTTCCAAGACCCTTATCCAAGACTACGTTGGGAATACAATACACGTTGTAAAGAACCAACTTACTCAGACCCTTGTTGATGAAGAAAAGAATATAGCTGCAGGTCGAGATAAATTGGTCAAGCTGTGATATCATTGAGTTGTGATGTAGGGTAAAGTACATCGTGTACTCAAGTTTGATGGAGTGGCTTAATAACTAGATTTCATTGTGGTGAAGCTACGGGAAGATACAGTGAGAAAAATAGAATGCAAGATTTTGTAGGATAGAATGTAAGTGAGAGTAAGATAGACAAAATAATTTCTGTATGGTGTAGGACGTAAAAGAATAGCATCATCCCATCACTTCCCGTGGGTGCCGCAAGGGAGAACTGAGGGACTCACCAGAAAATAAGCAGTAGCATTCTCTGGTGAGTCTTCACTGCGATCACCAACCCGCCTGCCAAGCTTGGTGATTATGACAAATCGGGGGAGGCCTATATCCAGCAGTGGACGTCTTTCGGCTGATATAATGATGTGATGATGAGAGAACATAAAAAAAATTAAAATCATCATAACAGAAGTCAGTGACTACGGCTAATATTATGAAAAGTCTGCCAAAGGCCAGGCTTACTAGGTTTGCCATGAGAACTTTGCTTGTGAAATTGAATAACAATACAGATTCATACCTATTGATTTAAAGAATCCAACAACTTTTCAAGTACCTATGAGACCTATTTCAAATCATCCAATTCCCAAAACCACACGGGAAAAAAACCAAACACTAAAAGGAAAAATCAATTTGCAACATCCATTGAAGATATTTATGCGACTTCTGCAACACAAATAAATGTACAGGGATCGATGGACGCCTTATTCGTTCGTGTTTCACTAAATGGCCTAACTTTGGCCCATCTTGTACACCCACGTTCTATTTACAGGCTCTTGTTACCGTTTTCGGGTTATTCTTTTGCTTTATACGACTTGTGAAGTGGGATTTGTTTCTCTGGTTTTGTTTTTGATTGGTTTTTGAAATTTGTGTTGTTTTTTAATATTAGGGCTAGGCTATGCCATCGACAGCATTTTGTATTTTACAACTTTACAATAACTTGTTTTCCCCAGACTCATACATTTTCGACTTTTTCATCATCCTTCATAGAATAACCATTTTGATAAAGACCTCTTGCTTGGATCACACTTTAGCCCACACTTGACTATGCTAAAACATCATCTACTGTAGTATGTAGCACTGTCTTATCTCTTATCTGATATGTATGGATCGCCAATTTTTGCGAATTTAATTTTAAAAGACCATTAAATGTAACCATATTGTAAAATACTATTCAATTCAACAATACCCATTGATTTAACAAACATTATGTTTAATCTGTATTTGTGTTGAGAGTGTTTCAGTAAGCCACTACATTACTAATGCTACACACAAACTCAAATCCGACATTGTTATGTATGCAACGTTTGAAGTGCGTACACGGCAGCTAGATTAGCGTTAGCACTAACAACTATCTTAGTACATTAACGAACACATGCATTAAACAATGTACCAACTACATATAGGTACTATGTACCAACGTATGCGCCTTGCTAATTCAACAAGGAACTTCTAACAGTGTCTGAGCAAAATTAATATATCCCAAACCACTTGGTTCGTTCACTAAAGGTAACACTTATGTAGTATACGAGAGCTAAACAACAACAAGAAACATTAGTTCACTAGTTCAAATATCGACGGTCGAAAAACATACGGGAAGTTATTTTTAGCGAGGCCGTTTCAAAATGGCTCTTACGTACATGTTATATTTGAGGTTGTTTCAGGGTTTACTTTGAATTCTTCAGACGTAGTTTTTCACGGAGATTCCAGTATTCAGCTGCATCTGGATAAACTGTAAGCCGACCTTTAAATGATAGAGAAAAGGCTAGACAGATATTGATATACCTATGCTTTGAGTTTTCAGTATTAATAAGACTTTTGTAAGCTATGTTTTAATCCTAGGGTTCTTGCTCACTATATCCACATCTTCTATTTATATCAGCAGTCATGTTAGTGTTTACTTACTTATTGGCCATTTTATCTTTTACTTAATCCAGTCATCTTTTCTTTGGTTTGCCTTCTTTCTAATGTCACCCACATTCATACCTATCACTTTTTTTTTTTTTAAGGGTGGGAAATCATCAAATGACTTCTTCCGCTCTGGGTGGAGCGGAAGGGCGTGTCAGACTCTTACTGACTAAAACCCATCCGTGTTCCTTTTAAAGCCCTTTGCGTTCCAAGGCCGCGATGACTCTTCCGAACAAATTCCGCAACCCTGGCAGGCTCTGCCCCTAGCGGGCCCAGACTCTTATGCTGACATCTATTTGAGGCGCGCGTGGAACAGAACGCGCCATCGACCCGAGCCTGGGTGTAACCGGACAGCGAGTCACCCAACGCTCGCCGTCCGCAGGCCCGCGCCTACGGTGGCCGGGGATCGCCCTGCGACTCCCGACACCCGGGGCGTCTTCTTCTGTAGCGGCGGTTGAGGCGAAGGCCTTGTCTTTCCCTCGCGCGGCCCGCCTCCTCCTTGTAAGTATTGCTCATTTTCTTCGAACAGATTCCGCAACACATACCTATCACTTACAATCCAAAACCGAACCGCCCAAAACTGTCGTCCATATAACCCTTAACTGCTAAGCTATACATCAACCAGTTCTTATTAAACTGTGCCAAGTTTTGGACACTCCTGAGACAATGGCGGACGGGTTGAGCCATCCTGACACCAAGATGGATGGTCGCTAACGATTCAACGATGCCTAATCAGTGTGAGTGGGTGTGCTTGGGTTTTTGCTGCCCCCATATGGATTTCGGATGGCAAATAGATTTTGTCCGCTTTGCAAAAGTCGTTGATTGTGGTTTGAAATTTCGATCTGAAATACTAGCTGAGACTTTTTAGTCTAAGCTGGATTTGAGGATTATAAAGAGTTTTAACAGAAAATCTAGGTCTTTAATTTAAGTTGAAGAAGAAATTGTCTTATTTACTTCATGTCGCATAGAGACGGGTAGCTTAAGTCCATAGAATGGGTTCGACTTAGCAGAAACAATATTAAAAATACGTTATTTATTTTTCCTTTGTCTAGAGCTTATATTATTATTTTTAAATGAGTAATTATGTTATTCAGTATCTTTCTGAGTAAGCTAAGGTATTTGTAGTCCTGCAAAATCTTTGAGAAGTATTTATTAATTGCTTTGTATCTTGGTATCTTCGTGCAGCAATAGCGAAGTAAGTAATTTGAACCGAAAACTTTTATACTCACCAAAAAGTCTCAATGTTCTACAATTCAACAGAACCATCAAAACAACCACAAATCACAATAACGAAACAGGACTCACTAAAGAGTCCATTTCATTAATAATATTCGCAACGCACTCACTAAGCCCACGCAACTGCAGTGAAAATAGAGTATCGTATTAAATTTAATTGCAACGGTCCTTTTCAGTGCAGCCGGGCCGCACCGCACTCGCCATAATGACGTCATTTCTGTAATGCCATTGCTTGCGAAGTTGCGACTCAACTTGGGGTCGAACCGATGTTGAGTCGCCATTGTTGTTGATTAAAACGCGGCAAAATGTTTTGCTGTGATTAAAATGTGCGTTTGTGTGTAGGCTTTGTTGTTTTTCTTTTGTGCCTTTTTACACTTGACTTGTACGCTTTTTTCAGTTGTACGACTGTGCATGTTTTCATATTTATTATTTCCCTCAGGAGTGTTTCTGTTCATACATTTTCTTCAACGTACACATCATCAATGTCATTATCTTTTCTTCTTATTCTATTTTTTTTTAATGTTTGCTTGACACATTGGCTTCGTCTTCCATATTTCTCTTTCTAGCCATATTATACCATTCAAATAGTCCACACAATCTTTTTTTGGTCCTTTCCTGTCCCACGGCATTTACCTCAATCCACGATAAAAATGCACAGTCAACATAAATGCTAAAATATAATAATATATATTTTAGTTTATTTTATTTTTTTGGTATGCGTCATGCTTGTCGCACATAAACTCTTTCTCTTTATTTTCTTTCTTTCTCATATACTTACATTATAAGCCCGAGACAATAGAGAAGCCGGTAGATATCTTACTTCTCTACACTTTGACCGCGAATGTTTGAATGGTTGGATGGATGAATGTTTGTTACTCAATCAAGCCTGAACGGCGGAACGGATCTGGATGAAATTCGGCACAGACATAGATTACAGTCTGAAATAGCACATAAACTAAACACACACAACATAAACACATAAACTTTCTACCTCGGGAATATGAACCCTTAGTATAATTTTCGACATTCACGCGGGCCAGGCCGCTGGCAGTGTAATAATTCTATCAGCTTTTCCTATACCTAGTACTTATGGATACATTATGTACACTGCTTAGTACTGGCTCCATCAAAACACACTATATAATATGGACAGGGGCTTTTGCTCGCCACGTTGTCCGATAGTTCAAGTGAATAAATTGCCAAAAACAACGGGTATTTGGAAGGAAAAAAGGTTGGAACTCAAAGTCAAAGTCAAAGTCAAAACTTTATTTCAATTAGGCCATTAAACGGCACTTTTGAACTTCATCGTTTACAGTTCAGTAAAAATAATAATAGTACATTAATAAAGTGACTACTGTCCATTCGGAAAGGTAGATTCTTATGCAGAAGAACGGACAAGAAACTCCATAGTTACTCTACTATTTGAAACTTTACTTTAGGGACGTATTTAGTTCGAATTAGATTCACGATACTTACCTACTTTTGAAGGTAATCGAAGACATGGCTTAGTTTAGGTTTCGAAAAACCACAGCTGGAAGTTAGATGAGTTGATGATTTCACTGCACTTGAAGCTATTAAAGCACAAATAGACACCAAACAAATATTGTTATGTATTCTTTCTTTTACTTGTGTTTGTGTTTGTGTCTGTGTCTTCTTAATATAATTTCTATTTTACATACTTTTATAAAGTTAGCGTTAGTTGAAGAATGTGTAAAGATCGAACAGCTTTTATACACAAAGTTCTCTCGTCCAATGCACTTCGAGACTTTAATGAAAATAGTCTAAAGCAAAGTTGAAAGACTGCAACCTAGTTTGTCTAAGGATGCTTCTGCACTTATAGGAAACTGTTTAAGTTAAATGATTAATTTATTGACTCTAATATCAGCGAAAATACGTTATTGTTTTAAGGATGTTGTTGCTATTCCATCAATTCGCACTAAACGTTTCCAAACGTCTTTTATAATGCGCACAGCAAAGGAGTACAACTCTCTGCCTGCATCTGTGTTTCCGAACGCATACAACCCTAATCTCTTCAAAATTAGAGTGAACAGGCTTCTTCTGGGTAAGCTCGCTCCATCGTCGACGTCTCTGTCATCTAGACTAGAGTCAAGAGCAAACCCATTTTAAATAAAAAAAGGAAAATTCCTCAATTGTTACGAAATTACAAAAAAAAAAATGACTATACTATACAAAACAATTTTGATACTGGGGTTTAGACAGCCTTATGTTTTTTCATAGTTACGATTTCGTTCATCCGTCTCAAACTCCACTGTTCACTGATCTATTTTCGTACCAATGTGACTAATGTAAAATCCTTCAGCTCCGACATCGTTCAGCACCGCTCCGCTCATCTTGCGACTATTATTCAACGCCGAACTAGTGCTGGTTACACATTCCGTCTACAGTGCAGTTGTAGCGTGATTAAGTGACATTTAGATATGTCCAATGCATCTTTGGAGAAATTGAGGTAAGTTCACTGAACGACTGTGCTTAGGGTCGATAGGGGAAGGGCCGAGGTGTCCTTATATTTAGCAAACCAATTTTTATCGTCAATTCATCATTTCATTAGCCGAAAAACCTTATGCCAGACACAGGCCTCCCCCAAGTGTCACCATATCACCCGGTCCTTTGCGTCTCACATCCCGCTGATTCCTGCGGCCTACATCAGGCAGGTCATCGTTCTACCATTTGGGAAGTCTTGCAACACGTGGCCAGGGTACCTACGAGTATTGCCAATTACGATCAACCAGGCATAAATTCAGCTACTACTTAGAAATTTCAGTTGGAAAACCCATTGACACTGCCCGATTCGGGAATCCCAAGAAATACCATTGTAATTCCTATGATTGTGAAAATGTGTAATATTATTATTTTTTTAAAATATAGTCGGATTATTCCGTTTATGATACGTTTTGAAATAGTTTCCGGAAATACTGCATCAAATATATACAGAAAAGTGAAATGAAATGAAAAAAAATATTGCGCTTTTTTAAATTTTGCACATTCATTCATTTCGCAAATGAAACATAAACTACTAAACACCGTGTGCACAAAGACACAACAATGCGCTTACATTAATAATACACATTTTTTTAAATAAAACCCACAAATAATTATACAAAGGCAAAAATTTTTTGACAAAACATGGAAATTGTCGAAACAAAGTTTTGTTTGCTCGCGCTATTTTCCATGTATGCACGCGGGCTTAGCATTTCCAAGTGTCAAAATTTTAACATCTCCACTCCCCATCCAAGTGGTTCCGAATTTAAATAGAATTGTACAAAAATGTTTACCGTATGCATGTTGCCTTTGCTTCCCAGTGCTCGACGTGAGATTTTGTTTTTTCGTTTGGCAACATTGCTTTTTAGCGGCCTGGCTTTGTGTGTGTGAATGTAAGGGGAGAATTTATGCTAAGATATAGTAGGTTTATTTCAATGTTTTAATTGGAATATTTTGCATTTTTTTCAGTAATGAGAATGGAATTGAAAGTTATTTCTGAAGTAGACGTAAGCTGCTTTTCAAAGTACGATTTATTTTTGGGAATAACTACTTACCTAATTTACTGAGAAATTTTTAGCTTCAAGAATCTTAATGAATTTTGAAACATTATATAAAAACCACTGAAATGAGAGCAAATACTTAAATTACAAAATTAAATTAATCACTCAATTTATGATTAAAAGTACTTGAACCGAAATAAACCTTTTATAAAAAAACATTGACACGGCTGAAAGCTAAACAAAATATTCAAAGCAATATACTCATTTATCCTAAGACAAAAGTACCTTTATACATTTTCAGGTCAAAACCAAAGAAATAATCTTAATTGATACATACAAGCGTCATCAAACAAAGTTTCTAGGCTTCCCTTTAATGATACCAAACCACGAGAACGTGGATACTTTATTTCTTGCCAGACACTCACATGTCGACACGAATTCTCAACATTTCTCACAACGACTTACGAAGCGCGAACGTTGGCTCCCAACAAAATTTTATCTACGGTCCTTGAAATTTCATCCACACGAATATGATTAATAATCTCAGGACCTTAGAGACCATAATTGCATGAATGTGTAAGGAATAAAAGTAATAGGTGGACCGGAAAATTAATGTTGTCATCCCAAACCCTACTTTCGATTCATGCAACAATTTTCACGGGAAAATGTTGCGGAATCGGAGAAGCAATTTTTCATATTGTGTGAATCAATCGTCATATTTTTATGTCACGGTGCCTTGATTTAGTTATGTATGGAAAATTCGAGATTAAGGGGGAAAGGCTAGATGTTCATTGATACTTATGTCACAGATAAATTTATATCATTTCTTTTATTTATTTTCCACAATCTCAGGCCCTATTATGTCGAGTTAAAACCATCATGATTCCGTTGTGGGAGAGAGACGAAGCCATACAACACGCATAGCTCTATCCCCTTATCCCAACGGAATCCTGATGGCATTGGCAGGCCACAGTAGCCCCCTGCGCTGTTAGAATTCAATCGAATCCTTTTTTTTATGGATGGGAAATCATCAAATGACTTCTTCCGCTCTGGGTGGAGCGGAAGGGCATGTCAGACTTTTACTGACTAAAACCCATCCGTGACTCTTTTGAACAAATTCCGCAACATTCAATCAAATCCTGCCACCTTAACTAGGCCAAGGAAACCCGGTATCAAACGTACTTATAGTAAAAGCTATAGTCCCCTTTTCAAAATTACCCCGAAATTCCATTATAAAACATGCCACGACCCCCAACAACTTCAACTAAATTAACTTACCCTTTATTTTAAAGCCACTTATCTATTCCCAGTAATTAGGGGCGGTATAATAGTTTCCATGTACATTCGTAATTGCTAAGACCGGACATTATTCTGTTGGCTTAACTGGCCAAGACAAAAGCGGTTAAAAATTCATCGGAATTAGAGCTGTGTTCTTTGAGTTTGTTGTGCTTATTTTGAAATGGAATGTTTATCTTTTGTCTAGATGTTGGAAAATAAATAAGTCTTCATAGGCGTTTCAAAAGTAATAAAAATTAAAATTTAGTAGGTACTCTAATTTAGTTGTCACTTTAAGTGCATCGAAGCGATTATGATGAAAAATACAATCGACTTCCAAATAAATAAAAAAACATTAAATAGTTATAAAATAACTTTAAAATCGGAAAGTATTTGCTTTCACATTTTTTCAAATTGGTTCATAAATGACGGAGTTATTAAGTAAAATTGGTTGACTGTAAAGTCGGTTTACGGACGATAGTTTAACGTGACAACGTCATAATAAAACATTGATGAAATGATCGTAACGTTACAATGAGCGTAACGTTACAATGAGTCATCCTTTTTCGTGAGTGCAGCCGGCGTTCATCGATTTATTAGACGTTGTCACGTCAAAAAACCATACAAAAAAAACAACTGAATTAAGAACCTCCTTTTTTGATGTCGGTTAAAAAATCATAGTCATTAATTTTCGTCACCAAAATGTAACCTACAAAACACCGACATATTCAGGTGTCTTTCATAAGTTAAACAAATGTTATTCTCCAAAAGCAATCAAAGAAGATATTAAACCTAAATTTTATTCAACAAACCTAAGGCCAACTAAATTCCGCTGTAGCAACCCAACCGTGCATACCATATTCCAGACCGGGCCAAGTTTTTACGAATGGTAATTTCGTTTGAGACCTCTAATGAATTTCTGAAGGTTTAGTCTAATCAAAGTTTTCACATTTGCTATGATGTATACCGTCATCGCGACGAGTTATATTTTGACAAATCACTTCAGTTTGGAGAATATTTCAAGTAAGGGTAAGATTTTCATCGGGGGGTGGGGGGGGGTTCTGACTTCAAAAAGGGGAGGTTCTCATTTCGGTTTTTTTGTATGTTTGTTACCTTACTACACCTTCATCTATGAACCGATTTGAATTCTTTTTTTATGTGAAAGGATATTTTTCCGATTGGTCCCATAGAAATTTCATCACGATGTAACGAAATTCCGTATTTTGCTTTACAGAAAATCAAAATACTTTTCAGTGGTGGTGGGGTACCAATAAAAAGTGAAAAATAAAAACTTTCTACAAAAAAAATCAACCTACTTCCACATAAAAAAACACTACAATATAAAATAACTTTAATTTCGGAAGTCGGTGTTAAAATACGAAGAGACAACTAAAAACACCGACTTTCGAAATTAAAGTTATTTTATAGTGTAGTGTTTTTTTTTTCTGATACCTGTGATGTGCTTTCGGTTATGTGGTCGAAACTTTTAAGAAAGGTTATTGGGATCCTTAAATAAAAAAACGGCTCAGTCCTCGTGCGCAAAGTCCAGTAGGTTCGGAAAAAATGGCTGTGACAGACAGACACACGAGTGATCAATTTTTCCATACAGAGGTTCGGAGCCTCAACATCAACACCCTATATAGACCGCCGTTGGACATGGACCTCTTCCACGCCTATTCAATCGCATTTCTTTTTACTCGATCTTCTGCAGTTACTTTCGGCTACAATTTAAATGCGTACCAAGTAAAATATGTTAACTTCAAATAAAATAAACCCACTCTAGACGGAAGTGCCTAAAGAACAACGTTTTAAATAATTGTACGTGTTGTATTTATATTCTTTTTGCCTACCAAAATGGATAAATGCCCACCAAATATTGTTTACTTGAAATACAATGTTACTTCTGTTACTAGTAGAACTTGGATGCAAGAGCGAGCTAAGCGAGCTCGGGACGTGGGGCACCCCGACTCGGACAGGTTAGGTAAGAAGGGGATGGCGGGGTCTAGTGAGCGAGCGAAGCGAACGAATCAGACCGCGCTATCCCCTTCGTGGTTGTTTTTTTTAAAACCATAGAGCCGACTTCGCCTTTTGTTGAGCATTTATCCATTCTGGCAGGTATTTCAAATTTTTTTGGTAGTAAAATAAGTACTTTTCTGATAGGCGTTTAATCACAGGCCGTTACTTTCATCTACCTGCTACATTTAGCAGGTAGATGTAAGTAACGGCCTGCGATTGTGGGGAAATAATTGTCCCTTTACCAAACTCAAGGGCAACCTACCAATATAAATAAGCATAAAGACAAAAGGCCATCATCAGCCAATTCTAGGTTCATTGCGACTGCCGAGCTATCGTGGGTATGCGGGCGAGGAGAATTAAAACCACGTGTTAAGGATGATTAACGATGCACGATTATTATTTTAACAAAATACCAACACAATTACAATCAGCACTTCCTAATCAATCGAAATATAACGACGCTCCACCGAACACGTCTTGCTTGGGTGTCCTGCCAAAGAGCCCGGGGTTGCGTCAGAGTGAAGAAACGTCAACCCACGCCTGTCAAAATGTCCGCTGTCATTCTTGACGTTTTCTTGACACTCTCAAAACGTCGAAGCGCCGTCAAGCATAAATTAACAGCCTATTTCAATACAAAAATCTATAGACATAGCTATTATTGATGTCTTCTAAGGTTTCTCGTTTATTTTTCCTAAATAACATTCAAGAGAGAATAATATGTCGTAAATACCTCTAAAAGAGTCCAATTTTCTTTTGACACGTGAGACTTCAGTCAAAACACAATGGTGGTTTTCGCCTAAATTTTCCTACCACGGTAATCAATAAGTGAGCCTTTGAAACGGAAAACATGGTACTCAGGAACATGAGAATTGTTGGGAACAACATTTCATCTTAATTAAACCGTGTTATCCGTAATTGAGACAAGCTCACTCATTTGTACGAAAAATTATTTGTTGGAATGACGTGTGGGTTGTGTAAAAGTGTAATAATTTCGTTGTTATTGCGGGGACTGGTGGTGGGTGCTAGCTTTGAGCTGGACTATTTAATTTTGTCCTTCGCGCAGCAAATGAGATCGTAACACTGCATCCCACTGTAGATACATATTTTTCAAATACAGATACAATAGGAAAGTTCATGCACAAAAGCGAGTTTACATTTTTTTTAAGTTAAACTTTACTTTAAAGTCTGTTAACACACCAATTGATCAATCGTCGATCAGTGGTAGTACTGATGAGTCGACGCCCATCGATAGTTTATCGCCCGGTATCCCTCGATCAGCCAAAACTACCACACAAATCGATCAACGTCGATCGATGCCGATCGACTAAGATCTTCGTCCAGCAGCGGACGGGTAAAGGGTTTTATGGAAAGGTGTGGTCATATTTTTAAACTGCTTCTGTGCATTGTCCAGTATACATAGATGAACGATTTTCTTCGAGAAAGTCAATTTTCAAAAAAAAAACATGCGTGGCAGTCTTTGGGGACTACCGATAGAAGTGAAAACTAAGCGAAAGCTAAAGCGTTCGGTGACGATGACGCGAGTTCCATGATTTCTGTTCACCCAAAAAGGCCACATATATTCACAGTCTACATATAGCTCGTGGAAAGCGTTCGGAGACCATGACGTGAGTTCCATGATTTTTGTTCACCCAAAAAGTGCTCAACGCGCCTAAAGAAGTTTTCACGTAAATAAAAAAAATCCAAACAAAATTATCATGAGATGATCAAAGTTAGTATGACAGGAATAGTTTTAACCGTCGTGTGTCTCACATCCAGCAATCAGTTGGATAAAAGCAAAATCCAACTAGCCAATTCGTATTGTATTAAAGTGTCTGCAGAGATCTGTCATCACGCAGAAATAAAAGTTTTATGGTACCCTAGACGTTTTAGCGCAAAATTTTTGCAAGGTGGCTCAAAAAAAGTATATTTGACAGGCTTTGTTCACATTGTGTTCTGTCGCTACAACGGTGACTTTTAAAAACACTCATTTGTTTAGGTCTTAAATTCTGAGCGCGAAAATGACGTATATTTTTTTTAACAAAAGAGGAGTCTTATTATTTTAATGGAAATGTACCCGCGATGAACAAACGCACATCAAGCTACTACAATCAGTCAAATTTCTTCAATAAATTTTCAACTTTAACGCTAAAGTATTAGGTTCAAGGTTGATTGGGAAAATTTGACAGTTTCGGGAAGCTTGATGTACTGGCGTCTGACGTACCTCGGCATTGTTTTGTCTTGTAGGTCTTTAGTTTTCAAGTTTGTCTAGGGATTAACAAGGAGAAAAAGGACATATCGGTCTCATTAAAATGTTATTTCCAATGCTTATTATATTCAACTGTTGAATAATGGTACTTTTAAATGGGTAAAAACTGCGTTATTTGACCCATTTATTCTTGGCTTGAGATCTCTAACGTTAGAATTAAGTAGGTGTGTCAATTAATGGAGGGTTATAATATCGAACTGCAAATATTTTTTGCCTTCTAGTTGCCCTAAGTATCGAATAAATATTGTACATACATATTTGTATTCAGCCTTTTCTCAACTATATTGGGGTCGGCTTCCAGTAAAACCGGATTCAGCTGAACGCCAGTATTTTAAGTAGGGCGGCTGCCTACGAGACCTCCACAACTCATTAACTGGGTGACACGCGGTACTTCTTGGCAAGACTGAAGTCAGATTTTCTGGCTTCTGACAATCCGTAACGACTGCCAAAGATCTACAAATGACAGCCGGGCCCAACGACTTAATGTGCTTTCCGGGGCACGGAGGAGTCTCGATATGTTGAAATAGTCACCCATCCACAGACCGACCTTGGCAAACGTTGCTTAACCTTGAAGATCTACCTTTACGGCTGTGATTATTTAGCCACGAACTCCTCTTAAAAGTAATTAGGACCAAAATTATTATGTTTAAATGTGTGTTTCCGAACGCATTCAACCCTAATCTCTTCAAAATTAGAGTGAACAGGCTTCTTCTGGGTAAGCTCGCTCCATCGTCAACTTTGTCTCTGTCATCTATGACCTAGACTAGAGTCAAGAGCAAACTTATTATTAAATAAAAAAAAAACAATTGCACAAACGAACAAAAATAAATGTGCTGGAGAAAAATAATACAAAACACTTACCATGTTACAAATTTTTCACGTGATTAAATTACCAATGTTTGTTTTTTTGCATCTTTACAAATTATTCAACCATCCCAGATTTCAATGTTTCTTTTTTTTTCAATCAAACTCAAAACATCTTAACAGCCAAAGATAATGAAAAACAAAATGCCACCCTATCACAAACCAAAATGAACTTATGTATCTAAGTTTAAATTCGTTAGCCAGTTGACAGAGTAAAAAACTTTTTAATTTAAATCCCCTGTATTTATTTGTTTGGTGTACCTCAGTTTGTCAACTTTCGTCTCTGATTACTGTAAACATTTACTTTTTACTTTGTTTTGTGGCACCGGAACGAGTCCTGCATTGATTGAGTTGGACTTTGTTTAAGAATTTTATTTTACGTTTGTTTGGAGTGAAATAATTTCGTGGGGGACGTTCGATTTTCAAGGTTATGCTGAACTTTCATGAACGGAGTATTATTATTCTTAAGACATCGGGACCTTAATAGTTCGATTTTTAATTGTATTCAGTAACTTGACAGTTGAAGGGTTCAGATTTTGACAAATAAATGCAAACTTTTTATTGTAAACTAGCTTTTGCCCGCGACTTCGTACGCGCATATCCCGTATTTTCCCGTTCCCATAGGAATTTCGGGAAATCCTCTCTTAGTGCTCCCCTACACTCCCCAAGGAAGGTTCTTTCAAAATTTCTGCTTTCTACGACTAGAGGTTTTGGCTGTGCGTTGTCTGTCAGTCACTAAGTCACTTACTCACTCAGTCTGTCAGTAACAGAAGAATTTTATATATTAGGATTTAATAACTTGTCTTAAAATCACAATTTAATACTCTATTGAAAATTGTCTTTGAACTGTCAAGTTACTAAAAGTCGGTACTACAATAATTAGAAATAGAATGTATGATACTTTTAGGCCAGCATGTTCCTAGACCACATCATCGCATACGTGAGATAGTCAACTTTGAGTTGATCAATATGAAAATAGGAATATTTTTATTTACATTTTTGGAGACATATCGGTCTCATTAAATGTTATTTCCAATGCTTATTATATTCAACTGATGAATAATGGCACTTTTAAATGGGTAAAAACTGCGTTATTCGGCCCATTTATTTCTTGGCTTGAGACCTATTAATGTTAGTATTCAGTAGGTGTGTCAATTAATGGAGGGTCATAATATCGAACTGTAAATACTTTTTGCCTTCTAGTTGCCCCAAGAATCGAATAAATATTGTATCTACATACATATTTGTACATATGTATGCAAGATTTATAAACGTAACGTACATCATTATCTGCCTAGCCTTTTCCCAACTATATTGGGGTCGGCTTCCAGTCAGACCGGATTCAACTGAATACCAATATTTTACGTGGAGCGGCTGCCTACCTGACCTCCACAACCCAATAACTGGGCAACACAACACGGTACTCCTTGGTAAGACTGGTGTCAGATTACTGGCTTCTGACTATCCGTTGAGACTGCCAAAGATCTACAAATGACAGCCGGGACCAACAGCTTAACTTAAATAAAAATACACATGTTGTCGTTAAAGATAATTATGTAGTTGGAATTTAAAACTCATTAATCCTTCTACTCCTTTTTATCTTAAAGAACGCTGTCAGTTCCTCTGTGACACACATTCTAGTTCTTTGAGATCATCGGAGAATCTAAAATTTAGTATTCGTATGCATTCCACTTCCTACTTTGACAAATCTTTCAGTATTCAAGCAGCTCGTTTGTGGAATGCATTACCCATAGAAGTGAGGAGTGCCCAAACGCTACCAGCGTTTAAAAGAATGGTGAAGGAGCATTACCTTTCACTTTAATTTTTCCGCTCCTTTCTTTGATATTTATTCGTATATAAATTGGTATTGTATTTATTTTATTTTATATTATTATGTCTAATTAGTATTGTTTAGAACGTTTGTACACTGACAGCCCTAAATCTATCTCCTTTCGTTCAGTCCATCCAAAGGTTGTCTGGAAGAGATTGGTTTGTGCGATAAGACCGCCCATTGTACACTTTCTTAATGTTTGACTGTCCTGTTCTTATTATGAGGTGAACAATAAAGTATATAATAAATAGGAGTCGAGAGCCTGAAAAGCACTTTTCATTAAGATACAGTTTTCCTGAATAAAAGTTTCATTGCGGATATAATATTGCAGGCGCTTCAGAAGTCAATACTTGTTAGTCAGAATCAGAATCCTACATAATTTACATAAATTGTACATGACTCTAAATACCAATAATGCTGGGTATATTACTCCAAATATACCCAGGATTATTGGTGTAACAAGCAAGTTTGGAACTGCTAATATTCGATACTCAACCCCCACTGAGGTCCAAACTAATTGGGGTATATTGCCAAAAAATACCTGATACTGGAAAATTCCTACGGCAATAATTATGTTTCATGTTACAAGGGAACTTATTGATAGACCTAGCTAGTTATTGAAAAATAAACATGACGAAAATATCGTAATAAAGCAGGTGTGTATAGTCGAAGAAATAAATTGCTTGCTACTTTATAGTTCAAACTATACTAGGTTAATTTGTGTATACTTATGATACATCCACATTGCATGTAACTAAAAGAGTTTTGATTATAAGTGTGGATGGATGGACAGGGAGAGGGAGGCTACAGAAAAATGAATGGATTGTGTGAAAAAATATTATGAAAGAAAAGGGAGTTGTTATAGCGTCTTTCATGAACAACAGTACGGTTTCACTAAAGGGCGTTGTACAACTGACGCCGGTGTCACCCTAATAAAGAAACATCTTTAACGCCTGGGAAGATTCAAAAGACGCCATTGGAATCTTTTGCGACCTCTCGAAGGCGTTCGATTACGTTAACCATGAGACGCTTTTGTTGAAACTCGAGCATTATGGGATTAGGAATACATCCTTTGATTTGATTAGATCATACTTGAAAGACAGACAGGTTAAAGTCCAGGTAAACGGTGTAAACTCACTAGGGTCTGAAATGACAATGGGCGTTCCGCAAGGTTCAATATTGGGTCCATTCCTCTTTTTAGTATATATAAACGATTTGCCCGAATTGCTTCAAAATCAACCAAAGATGGTATTATTTGCTGATGACACATCATTGATATTTAGGATAGACCGACGGTCACAAAGTCTTGATGATGTCAATAACTCTATTCATCAGGTCCAACTTTGGTTTACGGCAAACAACTTA
>NDFZ01005327.1:259601-372972 GCA_002192655.3 Mamestra configurata
CGCGCTTGGTCTATTTTAGTTACTTTCACAGCATTATGTCGTACGGTATTTTGCTGTGGGGTCGTGCTGCTGACATTGAATCTGTATTTATTTTGCAAAAGCGTGCTGTTAGAGCCATTTATAATCTTCGTCGCCGCGATTCTCTTAGGGAAATTTTTAAAAAGATTAATATTATGACAGTACCTTGTCAATTCATTTATGAGAATATTATGTATGTAAGAAAAAATCGACATCTCTTTAACAAAATTAGTGATAGACATCATTTTAATACTAGAAATAAAAATAATTTAGATCAAACATTTTATAGATTAGCCAAAGTACGAACATCTTTCATGGGGTACTGTGTTAAATGTTACAACAAAATACCTTGTGACATATTAGAACTAAATGAAAGAAAATTTAAAACTTACATTAAAACCACACTTTGTAAACAAGCATATTACAAACTAGATGATTATATTAAAGATAAGAATGCTTGGAAACATGCTGGTCCTGCTCCATAGGACAATCGAGGGTATAGTAGAAAAAGTCAAACTTGTTTTATTTACTGGTGTACTTTCAGGTTTTTAATATGTAATTTAACTCACACACTGATCCATTGTTTTTAATTATATTGTAAATATGTGAGTACCATGTCCCTTACTAGCAAACTTAATTTTATCTCTGCTGGTATTGCTTTGTTGTACCTATAGTATATAAGTGTGTGCTGTATATTAGTGTAATGTTGGATGCATTGTGCTCACATAATATAATCAATTGATCAATGTACCTATGTATACAAAATATTGTAAAACTTATATTTGAAAAGAGTAACTATGGAGTTTCTTGTCCGTTCTTCTCCATAAGAATCTACTTTTTGCGAATGGACAACTAGAGTCACTTATATTTTAATTTTAAACTGTAAATTTGACGTTCAAAAGTGCCTTTTAATGGTCTAGTTGAAATAAATGAATTGACTTTGACTTTGACTTTGAGCGTGACGGCTGAGAGGACAGAATGGAAGTAAAAACCGTGTTGCACCGACCACAAGTAACATGGGATAAGGGTAGGAAGATGATGATCCACATTGTGTTTGCATTCCAGAAGTTTTTGGAAAAGAAAAGAGTTCTTAGAAGAGATCCTCACAGTATTTAATACAACAATAAATATTGTTCGATGGATCCACAGTTAACAAAGAAAGAGAGTGACTTTTCACTTTCTGTGGAAATCTTGTTTTGTATGGTGTCGGACGTAAAATAATAGCACCATCCCATCACTTCCCGTGGGTGTCGTAAGAGGCGACTTAGGGACTCACTAGAGTATGGGCAGCAGCATAATCTGTGCATTGCAACAGCTACACTGCGATCGCCAACCCGCCTGCCGAGCGTGGCAATTATGGTAATCCCCTACTTAAGGGGAGGCCTATAACCAGCTGTGGACAACTTTCGGCTGATATGATGATGATGATGATAGAAATCTTATTAACCGAGACTATCCATCGGCGCGGGACATATTATAGTGCACAAGTGTGTGCGCAAACACAGGTGTACTCCCTCTTCCATTACTCAAATTCCGATGGGATGGCAACCCGACATGACCGGAGAGAGATCCGGCGCAGGACCAACATCTTAACGTACTTTCTGAGGCACGGGGGTGTCACACCACCAATTTCCAAACTCCGGGCTGTCACTGAGAAATTCCTATTGTAAAAACCCAATAACACATCGAACCGAAGCCTCCAAACTGCAGTTACATTACAATCGGTTCATTCGTTTCCAAGAATATGGAATTGCGAGCAAATGAAAAACCATGAATAGAATAAAATAGAAAACATTTATTCTGAATGAACAAAAACGAACAGCAACAAAGACAAAATAACAGATTTTAACAGAGATTTGATAAATAAATTATTCTTATTCAGAAATAATTGTAGTAGGTACAGAATTGCGATGGGAGTGCCCATACCGATAGGGACACCATCACAGAATTTACTGGGCGTGAGACACCCAGCGTTGTTTTTCAGTTGGCACCCCTATCATAAGGGGTAAATGCTATTAAATAATATATTCTTGTGGCTTACTAACCTACTCCGAAAGAGTGACGGTATGATTAAAATTAACATTCAGTGGAAAAACAATGCGGTAGAAATATAAATAATTTGTAACGCTTGATGAGAGAGACGAGCTTGACTCCTACCCATAAGACTGGCCCGTTCTAGCAACGGACTGAATTGTTTGTAGATGGGAGAGGGAACCTTTGCCTACCAGGGAGACAAAATAGGCTAGATAGGTCATCCGAAATGCATAACGCAAAAACAAAATACCATTACAAAAACTCAAAGCATAGTTAGCATAGCACAGTGGGGTAAAACCTCCTCCATCAAAGCCAACATTAAACAAGACCCTGAAAATGTCCCGGGAAATCATTAGAAGAGGAAAGTACCTACAGTACTTGTTGGGAACATAAATTGACTCTTCCACGCCTAAATACCCCTCAGTGTCCATTTGTAAAATGTAAAAATGTGGAATATAAATGCAAATATGGACATTAACAGCCCTTTTGTGTGGCGTCAAAAGTTTTGTCAGCGAATTTGAGAGGTAATTCTAGGGGGTATTTCAACAAAGTTTCTTTGGGTATATGGAATTTATTAGCAAAAAATAAGGTATTAGAGCAAAGTATAATGTGATTTGTCTTCTGGGCAGACCTGGGGGTCTATTAAGTGGAGTTAGCATGAAGTGAACTGTCATTCAATCTTGGTTGTATGGATTGACAGGTCACTTCATCTTCACTTCACCCAAGCTTACACGGTTTTTTTTTTAAGTGTGGGAAATCATCAAATGACTTCTTCCGCTCTGGGTGGAGCGGAACGGCGTGTCAGACTCTTACTGACTAAAACCCATCCGTGTTCCTTCTAAAGCCCTTTGCGTTCCAGGGCCGCGGTGACTCTTTCGAACAGATTCCGCAACCCTGGCAGGCTCTGGCCCTGGTGGGCCCCGTCTTTTATGCTGACATCTCTTTGAGGAGCGCGTGAAACACAACGCGCCATCGACCCGGGCCTGGTGGTGATCGGACAGCGAGCCACCCAAGCTTACACGGTGAGATGTTTACAGAAACGCACTGCTGGTTAGATGTTCAAAAAGGTGTTTTTCGACTGAATCAGGTTATACAGTGAATAATAAATGAATGAATTTGTCGTTCAAGTACCACCCACCCTCTCTTTTGTGCCATGCGGCATGGTACTTTGCGATACACGTCCCCGCGACTTTAGGTAAATTCGAGGCACATTGCATAACCTTGAAAATGTAGATAAAGGACTTTAGCAAATTAAAAAATAAAGTCAAGTTATGGCAATGACGAGAAAAAAACAACATCATCGCTAAGCAGTTTAGGAGCCCTACTAACCATCGTGCTTCCGACTTGAGAGAGTGACGGAGTTTCCAAAGACACATAAGAATCATGATGATATTGGTACATCATAGTAAAAGATAAACGTAATATCTAATTCGTTCTAATGATCATCTTTCTTTAGACCCTTATATCAAATGTTCTGTATGGTGTCGGACGTGAAAGAATAGCACCATCCCATCACTTCCCGTGGGTGTCGTCAGAGACGACTAAGGGACTCACATGAGAATGGGCAGCAGCATGCTCTGTGCATTGCAACAGCTACACTGCTGCGATCGCCAACCCGCCTGCCAAGCGTCCACTACTGGATATAGGCCTCTCCAAAGGGCGGGCTGATATGATAAGATGAATATCAAAATAATGATGTTAAGGAAAAAATAAAAAAAATCACCACTGGTCCAACAAATGCAAGCTTTACGTACTCTCTCAGTGTCACTGTGTCAATAAAGGCAATTTAATTTCAGGAACAAAAGGGCCATTACATTAACATTATTTATACAAAACAACTTTTTACTCACTTAAGTATTCGTACCAAACAAAAATATGTTAATGCGGACATTAACAGCCCTTTTGTGAATGTTCATTTTTGACATCTTTCTCCTGTCGTCCCGCCTCCTAGGCTTGATGAAAAAAGTTATTTTCGACCATGAAATAAGAATTGCAGAAGGTCCAATTTAAAAAAAATCAGACACTATTCTAGAGACACTAAGCTAGGGATGAACTAGGATTGCGGAAAGAGTCACCGCGGACCTGGAACGCAAAGGGCTTTTAGATGAACACGGATGGGTTTTAGTCAAGTAGTAAGATTTTGACACGCCCAGAGCAGAAGAAGTCAATTGATGATTTCCCATCCAAAAAAAAAAGCTAGGGATGAAGATATAACGATGTATTGCTCCATATCTGTATCAGTAAGTCCTTAGGAGACCCAAAACATAAAGTACGTTACACATTAAATCGTTTGGACAGAACGATTTTAATACAAAAGCTGCCAGAAATCTAGCGTAGAAATGTATGAACTTAAACATTTCTTTTTCAATCAACGATTTCCGGTAAATACTAATATAATGGTCAAGCTTAAATGATGCAGGTTTTGTTTAGTCACGTGTTGGATATCTGTAAGGGCGTTGCTGAATGTATGCACACTCTTAGGGTGCCTTTCCACCAGAGATGTGCTATGCAACGTTGCTATGGATGCGTTTGATATCGACCAATCATATTCATTGGCATAGCACTGGTGGAAACTGATTCAACATCTAAACTACGTTTTTTATATGGAAGGATGTGTGCTGTGGATGCGTGCTGTGTATGCGTGCTGTGTATGCGTGCTGTGGATGCGCGCTATGTACATCCGGCTCGCGCGAGGCCGCGGCGCCCGCGAGCGCCTCTCCCCTCACCCCGCCGCCACTCCCCGTGCCTTCCCTATTATCGATACATCACATAGCTCGAGCTGCGTATCTTCCTCGCACACTAGATTGCGCCGGCGCATTTTCATAGCACATTTTACTCGCTCCGCTACATAGCTTAGCATCAGTGGAAACGGAAGTATAGTTTCGTAGCTTAGCTTTTACATTCTTGCAGCATAGCTGCATAGTACATCTCTGCTGTCAAGGCACCTTAGGTGGCGTTTTCATATGCAAGCAATTTGCATGTAAGTTGAATTTCATTGAGGAGCATCATATTACACTGCGGGCAATTTACGCAATCGCTTACCGTTTGATAAAGTGAGATTTCTGTTTCCATTTAATTCATCATGGCCTGTCTTATTATTATCTACAGTCGGTGCGGGCTCCGAAAATTATCTTGAAGGTCTTTATCGCTAACTCGAAACGGTTGGTGGTCATAACTTTGTCTTAGTCCAGACGATAATAACTGGAACAGTTTACGTAAGTCAAAGGAGTTTTGTATAGGTACTTTCAGAGGTTTCGAAGTGAGGGGGAAAGGATTTTTTGGAAGGGATACTGGTTGGAGGGTGTGAGGAAAATGCGTAACGATAAAGTTGCTCATAGTTGGTTTGGGACGAATAGTTTAATATGGAACATTAGGAACCAAATTACGCATAGAATCTTGAGCTCTTAAATACTTTGGTGCAGACGGATATTTGATTTTGGCCGGTACGTGCTACGAGAAGCTGCGGTTAAAGTGAGACATATACAGCCTTGGCCAAGAGTATTAGGCACCCTATAAATTACTGCATATTTCAGGCTTAGAGAGAAATAAAACTAATTATAATGATTAAAGTACTTTATTTCCATTAGAATATTGTAAAAACATCAATATTTTGTTGGGCCACCCTTTGATTTTATGACAGCAGCAACTCTGTGGGGCATACTACGTACAAGTTTCGCACATTCCTCTGGAGAAATTGCATCCCATTCTTGCACTAACGCGTTTTTTAAAGCAGTTTTTGATGTTATCGAGTGTTCTTTTATTTTTCTCTTCAAAATACTCCACAAATGTTCAATAGGATTTAGATCCGGGGACTGGGCATGCCAATCTAGCAGATCAATACAATTTTCAGTAAACCAGCGCATCGTAGTAGCTGACTTGTGACACGGAGCATTGTCTTGTTGGAATTTCACACCATTTAAGTTAGTGTCACCAAAAATACACGAAAGCGAAGGTACGAGAGCAGTTTCCAGTACATTAATGTATTTTTCACTGTTCATGCGACCTTCGCAAACAAACATTTTGCCGACTCCATCCGCAGCCATGCAACCCCAAATCATTACACTGCCTCCGCCGTGTTTTATGGTTGGTACTACGCAATCTGGGTGATATTCTTCGCCTTTGCGTCGCCTCACAAACGTCACACCTGGTGTTCCAAATACCTGTAGATTCCAAAAAAAAGCACACATTACAAACTTTTATAACATTTGAGTTTGAAGACAAGCACAACAATGATCGTTGTAATTGTGGTATAGACTTCACTAAAAAAACTTACTTCAAAGTTTGATTCGTCAGACCACAGCACATTAGACCAATCCTCTTCTGTGAAATGTTGGTGTCTCAGAGCCCAATCAAGTCGTTTTCTTTTATTGTCTGCGGATAGCCACGGCTTCTTCCTAGCTTTGCAACCTTTTAAGCCGGCTTCTACTAGCCTCCGTCTTGCAGTTCGTGCGCTTATGGGATGTCCAGTCTCTTCAGTTAAAGCCGCAGCAAGCTCCGAAGAAGTTTTTTTTCTATCTTTCACAGACTCTCGGATAAGTTTTCTGTCCTGACGGCTAGTAGTCACGCGTTTTCTGCCTGTTCTTGGTTTATTTGCATGAGAGCCAGTCTCAACAAAACGTTTGATAGCAGATTGAACGGCGCATCGCGAACATTTCACCAACTTCGCGATTTCTTTTTGAGTCTTGCCTTGCTCATGCAAAAGTTGAATTTTTACACGATTTTCAATACTAATTTCGTTTCGTTTTGGCATTTTCAAATGAATTTCTTCTCAATTAATTCACAAAACCACAAATGCACTGTCTTTACACTAAGACTTCCAAATGGTAACTGACGAAACATTAAAAATAAATTTTGGAAAAAAAAAAAATTTTATTATTGACGCACCAGATGTTTTACGACTGCTTAAAAAATGCCGCCTATTGTCTTAAATAGTGTTTTATAGTTCTATAGAATATTGTTTCATTGTTCAAATAGCACAGGTGTGTGGTAACTATATTGGGGGTGCCTAATACTGGCTGTATATGTATATGGGATATCTACCTACCTATGTTCTTAATTCAAAATGTTTAACCAGTAACCCGCCCAGCTTTGTATGAATGCAAATTACATAAACAAACCTTAATCGTTTTTCACTTATTTTACACGACAGAAAGGAGGGTGATGATTTTATCTGTGAAAGCTGCATCAAAATTCTTTGAGTGGTTTTGATCAAGCGAGTGAAGAAGTATATCGAACCACAGAAAGAAAGAATGAGAATTGTATTTATTGTCACAATAAAAAAACACCTTAAAAATAGAGAATATAAAAAAGCGGCCAAATGCGATTCGGACTCGCGCACGAAGGGTTCCGTACCATTATCTATAAAAAAGGTAAAAAAACATGACTATTGTATAGGAGCCTCCTTAAATTTTTATTTTATTCTGTTTTTTTTTTGTATTTGTTGTTATAGTGGCAACATAAATACATCATCTGTGAAAATTTCAACTGTCTAACTATCACGGTTCATGAGAAACAGCCTGGTGACAGACGGACAGACAGATAGACGGACGGACAGCGGAGTCTTAGTACTATTACTAAGACTCCGCTGTCCGTCCGTCTGTAAAATTAAGTATGTATGTGTTTGTGTGTGTAATTAAGTTATTTAGGTACAGTTACAACTGCGGCAGTTGTTTTAAACTATTTAGAGATTAAATAAAGGGTAGGCCCTAGACCAATCCGACATTCATTTATCATAAATTCTGTCACAGAATTCCAGAATCAAATACTCAAGATTTAATCTAGCCAGCCCTTTGCCGTCGACCGTGCCGTCAAACGGCTAAATGATCTGATGATGCAAGTGACACCGGTTGTCATGACATTGCGAGGTTGTCAGTGATAAAGCAGGTATTCTCTTTGGTAGGAACTGTAGTTAATTTTGCGAGTGACTGTGCGCAGTCGAGCGTGTATCTCTTTTGATCCTTGTTTTAGCTTCGGATGGTCTGTGTGAGATAGTATTTTTGCGGGATCGGTGTTTTAAAAAATCAGCCGTTCTGCAAATAAAAATCACATTACTCCAGGAAACAGCAGATTTTTTTTCGTCCTAAATTACAAAATATTTACACTTAACAAAGGCACAGTAAACAAATATATACTTCTGGACACATCTATTGGCCCACCTTGTATTTTCAGTTTCGTTTGGTCCTAGCTAAAATTTTATATTAGGTCGAGCAAAAAGTTTTTATGCAGTTTTGAACCTGGCACATTCACAATTTCATTCAATAGTCTTTTTTTGAATTTCGAACACAGAATTTAAAGAAACAAAAGACAATTTGGAGCCTGTTTGTTGATATCAAACAATCGAATACTAAGAAAACTTGGTTTTATTGGTTTACTTGGATTTAATTCTTGAAAAAGTGATTGATATCTTTGGTTTTGCAACAAACATTACTTATTCTTAACATTAAGGTGAGGTTCTATCAATAATCTATGGATACTTCACCTGAAGTCGCCGCCCAAGCTGTGGCACTTATTCAGGCCGGACACAGCCAAAGAAACGTGAGTGCTCAACTTAATTTAAGTCGATCTGCGGTCCGAAATGTTTATCGGAGGTACCTAGAGACTGGCGGCTTTGTTCGTCGCCAAGGAAGGCCACGATCTCGGGTCACAACTGAAAGGCAGGATCGATTCATCGTGACGACCAGCTTGAGAAATCGTCACCTTACCTCCATTGAGATACAAAACCAACTTCGCGACTTCCACGGAGTATCTGTGAGCGCTCGAACTGTTCGGAGAAGGTTAAAAGAACGCGATATGGTACCACACAAGCCAGCTAATGGGCCCAAACTAACGCGAGCCCACCGAACAGCGCGCCTTCATTTCGCACGCAGTCATTTAAATTGGACACAGCAAGATTGGAGCCGTGTACTCTTTTCTGATGAGTCTAAAATTGTGTTACATGGCAATGATGGAAGGAAGAAGGTCTACCGACGTAAGGGAGAGCGTTTCGCACAATGCTGCTTTGAAGAGAGGGTTGCTTATGGCGGTGGCTCATGGACTGTCTGGGGCGGTATATCCGCGAGCGGCAAAACTCAACTTGAGGTTGTTACAGGACCACGGCTGCCAACATTAAATGCTGAAAGGTACATTCGTGAGTGCTTAGAACCTCACGTGATACCATACGCGGACTATGTGGGCCCAAATTTCCTTTTTATGCATGATAATGCAAGAGCCCATGCGGCCGGCATCGTCAGGGAATATCTTCGGGATGTGAACATCACAGTTATGGACTGGCCAGCCAGAAGCCCAGACATGAACCCCATTGAGCACATGTGGGACGAGCTAAAAAGACGTGTTAGGGCTCGTCAGCCAGTTGCCCAGACGATGCAGGAGTTGAAAACTGCCATAGAAGAGGAATGGGAGATGATCCCTCAAAATTGCATAGAGCGGTTGATAAACTCTATGCCTAATCGTATGAGAGCTGTGGTAGATGCCCATGGAGGCAACACGCGTTATTAAATTAAACCTTTATTTGATAAAACATGTTTTTTATTCAAAAATCAATTGCCTTTAACAAGGCGCATATCCGACTTGTTAGGCGTAGCTCCATGTCGTATGGTATTCTGAATTCAAATTTAAAACAATACGATCGAAAAAGATGGTAAAATGTATCAGGTTTAAAACTGCATCAACAGTTTTTGTTCAATCTAGCAATCATATTTCGGTAGGGGCCATCGAAACCTAAACTCTAAGGTGGGCCAATAGATGTGTCCAGAAGTGTAATATTTATTTCAGGTTTGGTCTCATATTAAAAGTGGTTCATATGCGTAAGTACATACCCTTAAAGATTTGTGTTTTTTTTGGCAGATCTATCCTTATTAATATTAAAAAATCTCAGCTGTTTCGCAATTGATAAGCGGATTAAAATATATTTTTAAAATACTTATACTGAAACTATAAAATGCTTCGATATTTAAAACTGGCAAATATATCAACCAGAACAGAATTTCTAACATTCTGTCTATTTCAAAAGTATACCAGGAAAAGCTTTTATTCTAATTTAAGCATAAAAGCGATTTAAGCCCGTAAAGGCTTTAGCGGTTTCCATAATAAAATATTTTTGAATGGATACAAAATATGAGTAGTAACACTAGCGGTGACTATTCAAATGGTCCATTTTCAAAACATGTTCCACTTTTGGATCCAAAAAAATAACTAAAAGCCGTTTGACATTTCCCCAATGAAACCACTCAGTGGAAGCAATTTCCTCTTTTGGCGAAAATGGGCTCAATTACACCGTAGTGTAACATAAATATTATTTTGTGTTGCGTGTTACTCAGAGTACTCTAAAGGATCGTTAAATTGAAATCGGTACTTTGGGACAAAACAGCATCCTGAAAACTGCAGCTGATAGCTTCGGCTCTCCGATTGTACAGCAGTTGTTGGCCTGTTGGTCGAGTGGATAGTGACCCTGACTGCTAAACCGGAGGTCGTGGGTTCGATTCCCACCCAGGACAAATCTTTGTGTGATGAGCATGATCATTTGTTCTGTGTCTGGGTGTAATTTGTATAATATGTATGTATTTACAAATATATAAGTATGTTTATCAGTTGTCTGGTTGCCATAATACAGGCTCTGCCTAGTTTGGGATCGGATGACCGTGTGTGAGTTGTCCCAAGTTATTATTATAGTTATTATTATTATTAGTTTGTGAGGAGGTTGTTTTTTACTAACACTACGCAATAAGTTTCATGTTTGTTACTAACACTCTATAGATTTTTGTATCCGAATTAAAGCAATTTTTTTTTTTATTTATTACACTATTATATTGTTTGACATGCCAGCAACATAATAGTACCTAACAACTAGCTAACGTCTGTGGCTCTGCTCGCGATAAATTAGTAGTCTTTTCTACAACTGTCTCCAGGGTTTCATCTATCTTTGTACCAAAATTCACCAAAATCGGTTCGGCCATTTAGGCGTGATAGCGAAATATATAACTTTTTTTTTAATATTGGATAGGCTTGCGTTCTTATGTTTAAGCTAGTAGTATTTTTTTGCTACTCTAATAAGCCATGAAACATAAGGTTGTACATACAACTTACATTTAGAGTTTTATTATGGATAAAAATATCACAATGTCACATTCCTGTACGTAAAAGACTGTTTATGGGAAATGTGAAGGCGAGTGTGATCTTATTTTCCTGTTTCGAGAATTTTCAATGTAAAATAGAAAACAATGGCTCAATTCGTATTGTCATATCGCCGTGTATGCAATATCGATCAGACATTCATGCTTCCGCTTTAATACAATATTATGTCAGGAATATAGAACTTTACAGAAGCGTATTATATACAGGGTGAATTTTTAAGTGTGCCTCGGTGGCCATATCCGAAACTATGAGGAACATCGGGAGACACTGAAAGGAGTCTCGAGCCCGATTTCGATGAAAAGTGAAACGGTCTTCAATAGGATATTTTACTAAAAAAGTCGAATTAGTACTCATAGATTTAAAAATATATCTCTTTCTTTATTAGTTCTTTCTTTTTTCACGTAAACAAAAAATGATGACGATACAGTGCGTTGAAAACTCGCTTGGCGTCGCTACGATAGTTCACTTTTTGCTAAAACGTCACGTTACCAGCCCCCACTCTTAAACTTTGATGCGCTTAAACTTTATTAATATTTATCTATTTGAAACGGGAAATAAATTAATGTCCAGTATTTTTTGAAAATCTAACGGACGGACGAAATTAGAATTATTCTGACTTTTCTGTCTAGTTAAATACCCTATTGATGCAGGTTTAAAGGCACTTGGGGCACGCCACTTATGTTTGATATCGAACGGGTCCGGGGTGTTATTGAAATGATTTAAAAAAATTACGCAACGGTGTAACAACAGCCGAATCCTTTAAAATATCGCCATAACAAACGCTTATAAAAATACCCATCGAGACTTGATAATAAAGGGTTTAGAAAAGGTTCGCTTTGTATGTTGTTACCTTAACCGAATGCGGAGTCACGGGGTATGACTTCGAAACGTGACGAGGGAAAATGGGAAAACGGAGTAAAGCTGGAAAAAGATGGGAAAAGAGGGGTTATAGAAGAAAATAAATGAAATAGGTTTGTATGAGTGTTATGAAAAGATTTTTTCTATACTGATTTTAGGGTATTTTTGTACCCTTTTAAGCGGGATATTTGAAAAAGGAAGTGACGAAATAAGTCATTGTGCGTGGGCGGGTTTTATTGTAATTCTCTGAGCAAATTTTTTTTTCGTTAATCGAATCTATTTAAATGTCAAGCATTGGGCTGCCCTTATACATATTTAATTCCCCTCCAGGACCGTAGAAATATTTAACCGAAGTATTGGATTTCAAGCATTTTACTGGACCACTTATTTCCCCTCCTGAAGGAAATAGAAGATTCATTGTTTCGCGACCAAACGTGGAATCCACCTAATTCATACTAAAAATTGCAATAAATGTAACTTAAAACTATTTACTTAAACTATCTGTATCTACTAAACCTAACTATACAGGTACATACGAATATACAAAAACAAAATACACAAATCTTAGGCGTCGAAATATTCCTCCGCATCGCTGTCATCCGGAAACGTGCCCAGAAGACTGGCAGCATTGCCACTTTGAATCATACTCAATAATAAATGCAGTTACTTACTGTCTGTCTGGCTGTTTGTTATGTTTTCACTCCAAAACCACTAAACTAATGTTGATCTATTTTAGAGAATACATTGATTGGACATTGGAAAAGGTTAATAGATACTTTTATCCCGGGGTACGTTCACGCAGGCAAAGCCGCTGCAAAGTATTATATGTATATTATAATTGCGAAAGGAACTCTAATAACATCCAAAATTGAAAATAAATAACTTAATAAAACATTTTCAATTAAAACTTTTTAATATAATAGATACGAAAAAATAATAAAATTGTATTTAAATTATTTAAATAATAAGATAAAATTATTAGGGTATTTTTGTGTCAAGCTATTAAAATATATTGTAAAAATATTTTTTGGTATACGGGCGGACCCATGACCTAGATGTAAGTATAGAAACCAGCACATCAAGCTACAAAAACCTGTCAAATTTCGTGAGTAGATCTTCAACTTTATCGCTAAAGCATTAGCTTCAAGCTTGATTGGGAACAAAATTACAGTTTCGAGAGTATATGCTGGCGTCTGTACTTAGGATACTTTTCATCTCAGTGTTCCTTTAGGCCAATAAAACACTATTTATAGATCATATTACCACATATGCGAATCAGACCCAACCATCCGCGCCTCCATAACTCACAAAGAAATACTGCCCATCAAGATAATTCTTCATTAGCCACCCACAAATCATAACAGGAAAATCCTGGTACATTTCTTCCCAAGGTCAAGCCATATATCTTAAAGACAGGTTGAAGCCAGGTGCGACTGGCATGGGCTACCCAACTTCCATACTAATAATATAAATGCAAAAGTAGTGTCTGTATGTTTGTTATACAACGTGTAACAGAATAAACGCAATACCTCTCAAGGGGTCATTGTACTCATGATTATGAACAACTTTTACTATGAGACTTACCCCGAAACGCGAAAAAAATATCAGCTGTTCAGTACATTTTGTCGAGTTATGCGCATAGTAATTTATGGGCGAGATTTACGCGAAATCTGTGTGGTCCTATATTAAATGTGTTCATAATGATGAGTACAATGACCCCTTAAGAGGTATTGCGTTTATTCTGTTACATGTTGTATATCTTCACGTCTTAACGCCGATGGATGCGAGACGCACAGGACCGGTTGTTGTGGCGACACTTGGGGAGGCCTCCCGGCGGACGTCTTTCGGCTGATATGATGATGACGAGTTTCGTTGGGCGAAACCGCACGCAGAAGCTAGTTTTACTACTATTATAAACGCGAAAGTTCGAATGGATGGATGAATGTTTGTTATTCAATCACACTAGAACAGCTAAACGGATCAGAATGAAATTTAGCACAGAGATAGGTTATGATCTGGAATAGCACATAGGTTACTTTTTACCCCAGAAATATGTTCCTTTGGTATAATTTTCGTGTTTCATGCGGGTGAAGCCGCGTACAGAAGCTAGTGGAATATAAATCACTTGGGCACCACTCGTGGCTACTGCGATGAAAAAGTGCCGCATGTAACGTTATGGAGGGATTGTGGGGCATATATATCATGCTCTGATCTTGTGTAATGACATTGCTGGATAGGACATGCGAGATAGAGGCTTTTGAGATTATTTGCCTTTTTGGTAGTAGTGCTGTTCTATTAGCACAACATTAAAACCTGCAGTCTCACTCAAAAATTAGGTGAAGTGAGCTATAAATCCATAGCTTCATTTAGAATGACAGTTCACTTCACGGTAGAGCTATACTGTTCTATTAATACAACGCCTGAAACCTGCTGTGCGTTTCCGTAAAAATCTCACCGTGATAACTGAGGTGAAGTGAGTTAGAAGTGAACACTTCATATGGAATGACAATTCACTTCACGGTCACTTCACCTAAGTTTGCACGGTGACATTTTAACAAAATGGACTCGTTGTTCCTAGAATCAAATTTGCATTAAATATGTTTTTAGAAGTCGATCGCTTCACTTGACTGCAGCGTGTAATGTTATGAAGGCATTGTGGGGCATATACTCGTCTCATGCTCCGATCTTGTGAAATGATATTGCTCGATTGGACATGGCAGATAGAGCTTTTTCAGTTTTTTTTTTTTTTTGGGGTGAAGTGAATGACGCATCTGATGGTGCTATCCTGTTCTTATTATCACTAGATTTTGGTCCTATTCCTGGAACCATTTTTGTTTTTTGCTTTTGATCGTATCACTTGACTTGCTATTTTTTAATCTATATTTCCAAGTGAAGTCCTCCAACAGGAATCGTCTAAATGACAATTATTATATTGACAGGGCTTGATCAGTTGTGTTATGGCTACTGAGTCGATTAGAGGTCCTTCGAACTGATCCGGAATATGGGTCTTAGGTCCACTTGCATGAACCAGTGTTATCTTCTAACTCCGAATTAGTTCGTGTTATCACACTAATATTATAAAGGCGTAAGTTTGTGAGTGTGTGAGTATATTTGTTACTTCTTCACGTGCAAACAGCTGGACCGATTTAGACGAATCCATCAATATTTTAAATGCAAAGTGTGTCAGTCTGTCTGTCTGACGGACTGTCACCTCTTCAAACTTAAACCGCTGAACCTATTTAGATGAAATTTGGTATAGAGATTGTTTGAGTCCCGGGAAAGGACATAAATAGTTTTTATCCAGGGAGTATATATCCTTGGAATAATTTTCGACATGAACGCGGGCAGAGCCGCGCGCGACATCTAGTTACGTATAAAAATATTTGTTATTTCTGGTGTGCCTTAGTCCATATAAATGCGTAGATTTGGATAATGTGTGTATCCAAAAGCTTTTTAGTTATTTCTAAAAAACAACTAAAATTAATTCAGACCGGGAATCCCCGATTTACAAAGTCTAGTCACATTACGATAGTTTTTATAAAACGAAACTTATTTAATAAAATATACACAGCAATTCTTCAAATTCTCAAACTCAACTTGGCAAACACATTGTTTTAGACAGAAGAAATTAAACAAAACATCTAACAAGCAACTATGAGTCTCTAAGAAACATCAAATAACAAAAGTATGACAATATCTTCCAACTCGGTTTAAACTTGCCAACTTTAAGAAAATATATTGTAAAGAAAGTTGGCCAAGGATTTTTTTTTTTTTATCTCGGTAAGTTAAGTTGTAAGGGGTACCCCCTTGATGGCGCGTTGTGTTTCACGCGCGCCTCAAAGAGATGTCAGCATAAAAGACGGAGCCCGCTAGGGCCGGAGCCTGCCAGGGTCGCGGAATTTGTTCGAAAGAGTCACCGCGGCCCTGGAACGCAAAGGGCTTTAGAAGGAACACGGATGGGTTTTAGTCAGTAAGAGTCTGACACGCCCTTCCGCTCCGCCCAGAGCGGAAGAAGTCATTTGATGATTTCCCATCCTTAAAAAAAAAAAAAAAAAAAAAAAAGGGGGTACCCCCTTACAGGATTTTGCCAACCGTTCTATTATATCTCTAGCATCAAAGGAGGTAACAGAACTAATTGGCGCTGTCGTGTCGTCCAAGTTAAATGTTGCTGTACATGCTTTTAAAAGGGTTCAATGGACTTTGACGATTTTCAGTGTTGATTAACTTTGTTTTAGTTTATGGGCCGAGTTGAGAGCGAAGGGTAGATTTCATCAAGATGGGCTCGTATTGAACGATCAAAGTTTTGAAGGTGTTATCATATTCGCGGTAAAAAGGAAGGAAATATGATAACGTTACTTAATTTAGTGGAGAAACAGATAGGGAAGTTGCTGGCAAGTTTCACAAGTTTAAGCATCGTCTCTCGACCATCTAGCGACGACGACTTTTTAAAGTAAACGAACCTCAATGGTTCTGTATGGCTTCGGACGTAAAAGAATAGCATCATCCCATCACTTCCCGTGGGTGTCGTAAGAGGTGACTAAGGGACTCACCAGAGAATGGGCAGCAGCATTCTCTGTGCATTGCAACAGCTACACTGCGATCGCCAACCCGCCTGCCAAGCTCTTGGGGGACGTCTATGTCCAGCAGTGGACGTTTTTTGGGACGATTATGTTTTTCGGCTGATTTGATGATGATGATGAACCTCAATCGTTAGTAAAGAACAATGATAATTTTATCAACCTCGTCTCTTTTATTGTATCAAATCTTATAAGTTTCCAGTGCAATGGACCTCGCCTAGTGCAGCAAGTCTTATTTTTTTGTTAGAAAGAAGTTTATTTCAACATTATGCCATTTCAATTTCATAATGATCTGATGAAAAACTTCGGAGGTAGACAATAAAACAAACTGTTTACAAAAAAAAACAACCGACTTCCAAATAAAACCTTAAAAAAAAAGGTAAATGAAGAAACGACATCAGAAACATCGACTTCCAACATTGGAGTTATTTTGTACTTTGTATTGGTTTTATTTGGAAGTCGGCTGTATTATTTTGTAAAAAAACGTGTTTTTTTCTTCTTAATTACACATGTATATGTAAATGAAGTAGTTTCATTTAGAGCACATTTCGCCGAAACAAAATGATCTAGAAATAGATAAAGATCCTTAAAATTAAATTAGTACTACTAAACCAATTTCTTGGTACCTAAACATAATTTCCATTCGTCATCAATTATCGTACCTAACCAATCGGAATTTCCCCTGCCAAGCCGGCAAATCGAGATTTGTATAAAAAACTAAATCCGAATAAAACAATCGCCTCTCCAGCAATTATGCTAATTATTGGAATCGTTCACGGTAGAGAAAATTATACGGTTTCCGTGTTCCCTTCCAATGTCAATGTTGGAACGAATCGATTTGTTTTAGATTGGAAAAAATAATTAGGTATAATTAGATAGGCAGCTTGTACGGAGTTGTATTTTCATGAAGCTAACTTGTCTTGACATTCTATCAGCGAAAACTTATTTTGAAAAGTCATAATGCAATTGACATTTTGGTAGCGCATAATTTAAGCCTTCTAGACAATTGCTATCCGTGTTGAAATGTTACTTATGGCCTGCGCAGACTGGCGGACGGGATGGCAGAGGATGTTTAATTTATCAATTGAGTTTAACAGTTATCCAATCGAAATAAGGTATACAGGATGAAATTTTTATAGTGTGCTTCGATGTCCAAATCCTAAAATATTACTTATATCGAAAAACATCGAAAGGAGTCTCGAAAACTCAAAGTGCATTATTGAATTTTTGAAAATCGGAATACTCACCCTGTATTATTACACCAGCCGAAACTTTCGCTACTAAGGATCGAATACTGGGAAGTAACAACGCATGGCATCCCCCGCTGCGGGATAATATTAAGCTTAAAATAATAATAAAAATAATTTTCGAAATGATTTTTAATTTTTTTTTCTACTGCTCCATACCTTTATGTGCGCATAACTCGACAAATTGTTAAACAGCTGATTTTTTTTCGCGATTTCGATATTGGTCCCATAGTAAAAGTTGTTAACAATGATTCCTTATGAGTTTTGCATATAATTATGTAATATCTAAACTGTATGAAAATGAATAAACGAAATAATAAAAAATCTTTTATTATCAAAACCAATTGACCGTGTCCATAAATCAAAACTAGATATCTAATTCATGCCACAGTAATGCACCTAGACTGCAAGTATAATCTACAGAGATAACTGTTATCTTTACAGGTTAATTATAATTTTATACAATGCATTGTCTGTCTGTCGGCTTACTGATACATAGCTCGTAAATTATAATAATCGGAATATTATTTTAATATGAGGATAATGATTCTCTTACGTAATATTTTATTACTTCATTATCTCATCATTAACAGATTTATGCAATTATAGATAGATGGCTGGCCTGTTGGTCGAGTTGTTAGTGACCCTGACTGCTAAACTGGACGTTGTGGGTTCGATTCCTACCCAGGACAAATCTTTGTGTGATGAGCATGATCATTTGTCTGGGTGTAATTTGTCTATAATATATGTATGTATTTAGAAATATACAAGTATGTTTATCCGTTGTCTGGTTGCCATATCACAGGCTCTGCCTAGTTTGGGATCGGATGACCGTGTGTGAATTGTTCCAAGATATTATATTATATATTTTTTTTATTATTTTTTTTTCCAAACTCTTTAATTGGTTCAATTGTTTATCTACCTTCTACTTCAGATAATTCCTTAGCTTGTATGTAAAGTGAAATTCAGTCAGCGAAAACGACTGCTGAAAAGTCAAAAATGTATAGATGGGTACATGTAATTAACATGCGCTAGTGATTATTTTTACCATAACTGCATGAAATATCACGTGGCCAATCCCAAATATATTGACAATTGCTATTATTTATACAATGTCACAATGCTGTCGAGATGATACAAATTCAAGATTAGCAAAACAGTTTGTTCAAAACACGACCTACATTTCCTAAAAATACTGAAAAACGAACTTTTCTGTTGTTTTATATAGAATAGAATACTCTTTGATAATTATGTACACCATGTAAGTATATATGTCACCGGAAAATTGTAGACTCCGTAAGATTGTAATAAATTCTTATAAGATTATGATTTCTCGATATATTATGAAAACTTCGTTTTGTATACAGTAAATCCCATCCAAATTCAATACTTTCCAATATTTCCATGTCTTATTAAGAAAAATAGCTTACGATTTCACGAGATATTTTACAATCTTACGGCGTTAGCAAATTTTCCGGTGACATACAACATGTAACAGAATAAACGCAATAACTCTTAAGGGGTCATTGTACTCATCATTGTGAACAACTTTCAATATGGGACCACCCACTGAGATCCTGAAAAAAAAAATCGCTTATCCCATACATTTATGTGCGCCTACCTCGACAAAATGTACTGAACAGCTGATGGGGTTGGTCCCATAGTAAAAGTGATCCATAATGATGAGTGAAATGACCCCTTAAGAGGTATTGCATTTATTGTGTTACACGTTGAATACAGCAGTGTATTCAGCATATACTAATCACCATTACCCACATTAACGAGACAAAGATTAGAACATTTACAGTCATAAAAATAATCTTACAGCAGTTGGAAACAACGAGGAGTTGCATAAATTATTACATCGGCCGTGATCGCGGACCGAGATTATCGATCGGTAGCGATAACTCGACTAACTGTGGCGTATTTGGTTTACTCTTTTACCTGACTTTTAACAACAAAACTGTTATCTGGGAAATGGGAATATTCGAGGGTTCCTGGAAAGAATAAATAAAGGTGGTCCTTTCATCTTTTACAACGTGAGTTGTTTTAATACACGCAAAGAAAACATTCGGTCACCATGCTCACCACTCACTCACCATCACTTAAGTGAGCGTGAAGTAAACTGTCATTTCACCTTGATTGAATGGATTGACACCTCACTTCACCTAAGTTTTCGTGTCACACGGGCTGGTTCAAGTCATCTTAGGAAACTTAAATTAGGAACAACGGGGGATGCCTTTGCAAGAAAGTGAGAAATTAGTGTAGCCTAAATTAAAAAAAAAATAACAGATATCAGGTAAAACAAAGCATCCAGCACCATTCGCATATCGTGAACTCCTTCTTCTATTGGTGTCTTCTCTGACCATTTTGAGAGGACAAAAAGGCCATAGGACTTTCAGGGTGATAAGAAGAGTGTGACAAGAGTGACGGGTTGTGAACTGTCGGAGTAGAGGTGATAGTAACAACGAAACCCTAGCGTAGATACGAGTAGTCTGTCAGGGTTGCGGATTTTGTTCGAAAGGGTCACTGCGGCCCTGGAACGCAAAGGGCATTAGGAGGAACACGGATGGGTTTTAGTCACTAAGAGTCTGACACTCCCTTTCGCTGATTCCAATACTTGCGTGGATAGTAGAGGAAAAGATGAGAAAATATTAAAATTACCCAACTGAACTTAAAGTTTATCAAAATACTAAAACACCTAACGGGTTGTCCAAAGAACCGCTACTCAAGTACTTACATACTTACCTACTACTCAAACTTATAACTAATTTTGTTTAAAAGCAGAAAACAACAACTCGACAGAATGTTTTAAAATGGAGCAGATGCTTGTGATGTTTTAATTTTACAACTTCAACATTGCATATCACAAAGGATTTTGCGTAACACAGCGTGAATCCGACAGTAACTGTCGGGCAAAGTAAAATGAAGGCAGAACTCAGGTATGGAAACGTTAACATAATGGTAGGAATACTTACATATCTATGCGGCCACATACGAACTGCAAAAATAGACTTAACGAAACACAAATGGGTGGGTATGTCACCAGAAAATTGTAAACGTCGTATGATTGTAAAATATCGTATGAAATTGTTAACGATTTTTTATTATTATTCTCTTTATTCATTTCACTTACATACTAATTTATATTTTTAAATATTTCTTAAAAAAAAAACACACACACACATAAAAAAAAAAAAACATTTAAAAATATAAAAAGCAGTAGTCCGCCGGTGTCGGGAGCAAGGTCCAAGCTACCGGTGGTTAGGGCTCCAGAGAAAGGAACCTCCTCACAATACGAGCCGTATCGAGGAGTACTGCCTTCTGTATCAGGCCCTTTACCCAACTGCGTAACGCCAACTTCGACAGATGGTCGTCGAAGCTTTTGGCCATCAGGCCATTGGCCGTAACGACAATCGGCACAATGACAGCCGAGTCCACATTCCACATGTCGACAACCTCGTGTGCTAAGTCGAGATACTTGATTTGCTTCTCTTTCTCAGCCTTCACGAGGTTCTCGTCATGCGGGATGGTAACATCGATTATCATTGTGCGGCGCGCTAATCGGTCTATCACCACTATGTCAGGCTTATTGGCAACAATAGTCCTATCAGTGATGATAGACCGATCCCAGTACAACGTGACATGGTCATTTTCGAGAACTGGGTCGGGCACATACTTGTAATACGGTACCTCAGAATCCACAAGTTTGTATTNGTCCAAGCTACCGGTGGTTAGGGTTCCAGAGAAAGGAACCTCCTCACAATACGAGCCGTATCGAGGAGTACTGCCTTCTGTATCAGGCCCTTTACCCAACTGCGTAACGCCAACTTCGACAGATGGTCGTCGAAGCTTTTGGCCATCAGGCCATTGGCCGTAACGACAATCGGCACAATGACAGCCGAGTCCACATTCCACATGTCGACAACCTCGTGTGCCAAGTCGAGATACTTGATTTATTATTATTATTATATTGAATTTGGGTGGGATTTATTGTATACAAAACGGTTATTTCATAACATATGGAGAAATTATAATCTAATAAAGATTTATTACAATCTTACGGAGTCTGCAATTTTCCAGGCACATCACGATGGTTGAGAGCATGGAGAACTTTATTCTCCATGCGCTCAACCATCGGGCTCCGCCCCGACCCTTGCTCGAGCCGCTGAGCCTGTAGTTCTAAATTCGTCTCTGAATAATAATCCTAGTTCAATCCAGCCTGTCCCTAGCTGTCCTCCCCCCAGCGATGCCCTAAGCCGAGGCCTGTACCCCACAGGGGGTGCCCTTAGCGTGTAGTTGCTTAGTTTGTAAGTTTTGATAAGCCCTGCCTGGAGGCTTTAATATCTATATTAAGGCCACCACAGGCAAGCCCGGTTAAGCAATCGACAACCTCATAGGTTGAACAGCGACACAAAAAAAAATCAACCATCGGGCAGTTGCCACAGGACACAACACTCGTCTGGTCGAAGTATCTTCCCTACTCAATAGAGGTGCCGAGACTTTTTGATACTCGGACTGATTCTGAAAAATGTACAATGGATAAATCCAATATTACATTGCCCGACCTCGTAATGTTTGACTACGAGCAGGGGCAAAGTGATATTGTATTTTGACCAGCTAAACCAGGTCCTGGTTTTCTTACTCAGCAGTAACCTATTTTGTGCGGACCTTAAGTAAACATACAACAACTTTTAATATGGTATCAAACATGAAAACGCGAAAAAAAAACCGACTGCCCGATACATTTTAATGAGTTTTAACTAAATATTCGTAGATGATGATGTTAAGATGAAAAGAGAGCCTCCCATCTTAGGTTAGAAACTGCTCTGGTGTATCAAAAATAGAAACGGACTGTGGCAAACATATTATTTAAAAAACGGACTAATTGGTGACCCTTGCACTAAAGTAACGATGCGCAAACGTAGCAGTAGACTTTATCTTCTATCTATATGTTAATGTATCAACACAATAGACATATTACATATACTTACTGTACTTATGTTAACTATCATACCGTTAGCTTCTAAACAATATATTATTTATAACGTACAGAAGAGGATAACACTTGAAGTATCGATTTATTGTGATAACAAACCTTCCATGTTTGTTTTGTCTCCACTAGAAGTAGGTAGGAGTAACATTAAATAACCCTACACACGATTCATTATTTTATATACGAGTACCTATATTTATTGTTCATGAAAATTAAATGTTAATGTCAGCATTGGAAACTATTAAAGGCGATGCGCTGAAGGATTATCTCTTATCTTTTCATTTTGGCCTTGCAGAGATAATATCCATGTTTGGTAGCCTATATTCATAAGTAATAAGAATAACACAGGCCTGCGAAAAACAATTTTTGAAAAGTTTTTTTCTTAAACTACCTATTAATATTCGTTGTGATTGTCTTAAAACTAATATACAATAGCATTCATATGATATTTATCACGTCACACTTGCCAGAATTAGATGGTATAGTGTACGAGAGAAATAAGTACACGACTATTTTTTTTCGTAATTTTATGAGACTACCTACTTTAAGCAATTTCCATAAAATGCAAAAGTTAAAAATAAAATACAAAACAAAGAAAACAATCAAACACAACGTTTTTTCTTTGAAAAGAAACTGCGTTTTGTTGATTTTCGTTTATGAAATATTGATTTCATCTCTACATATCGTCTAGCAGTACTTCGTCACCATATTAACGTCTCCATCGCCTCGATCTTTATTGGAAGTATAGAATAGTAATATAGACTATGGAATAATTAAAGATAAAAAAAACAGCGAGTTTACCAACTTAAAGTTTTTTTTTTTAATGTAGGTAGACTATGGAATCTTTTTTAAAATGTATTCCAATAAAAAAAATGGTTGTCTGTAATAGTCGGTTTTTTTTTTAATGATGGTAAATCAACTTACTGACTAAAACCCATCCGTGTTCCTTCTGTCCGTCGTGTCCCTTTGCGTTCCAGGGCCGCGGTGACTCTTTCGAACAAATTCCGCAACCCTGGCAGGGTAATAGTCGGCTTACGGACGATAGTTTAACGTGACAACGTCATTACAAAACATTGTAACGGGACAGTGAGCGTAACGGGACAAGTTTTCGTGCGTGCAATCGGCATTCATCGATCAACGTCTAAACGTTGTCACGTCAAAAATGTGACGTGACACATTAAAATAAAGTTCATATTTTCATTATATAAGGTCAACATTTACCAGTTTCCAATGTTGTGTTCATATAAAATTAGTCAAAAAACTTTTTCATCGCGGTGTACTGTAAGTTGTTAATTTATTTTTACTGTTTTCTTTATCTTGTGCAAGTCCCAAATAAAAAGTTTTTTTCTTTCTTTCTTTAAATATTCCACTCGTTACCAACGAGTGCATAACTTTTTTGGATTTTAATTTTTCTACTATTTTTTCTGTTTTTACCCGTTAATATACAATTGTTATCCATCTGTTATAGCTGTTGGCTTTCCAATAAAAAAAATAAAAATAATACTTTTATTGTGCGTAGAGCTCAGGACTGGAATTCCCTGCCAGAGTTTGTGTTTCTAGATGCGTGCCTAATCATCTACCACATTAAATCCTACCATCTGGTGCGATAATGATTAAACGCGAGCCTAAGGAAACTAAAAAGAAACCTACCGCCTCTTCGTTTCAGCTTTGTGTCTGCAATACGAACGCGTTTGCTATGCTTCTAGTTTTACAGGAATTCTAAGACGGCGATTACATACCGTCAATTAACATAAAAGACTAGCTGGTTCCACGACTTCGACCACGTACATGTTGGTTATCGCTGTACAAAGTTCCCCCTCCCATCACCCCCTATGAAGAGAGCTGTAGAGAGACCAGCACGCTACACAAACGGCAACTGCCGTCCCTCCGCCCTCATCGCCGAGGCCCGTTGCGATGTCCCCGTCAATGTCCGCCTCGACCCTTGCTCGAGGCCGCCCGCGCTGTTGAGCCTGTAGTCTTAAATTCGCCCCTCAATAATAATCCTAGCTCGATCCCTAAGCCAAGGCCCCACAGAGACCCCTAGCGTGTAATCGCTTAGTTTGTACCTAAGTTTTTTTAATAAGCCCCGGCTGGAGGCTTTAATATTTATATAAGGCCGCCACAGGCAAGTCCAGTTAAGCAGTCGACAACCTCCTGGGTTGAACTGAGAGAGACCACTCAAAAAAAAAAAACGTGTGCCATTTCCTGCTTAAAGTTAAAATTTATAAAATTCCTTTCTTAGATGTCGGGTGCTTTAGTAACCTACTAAATTAACTTTTATTCCAAACAGCTTTCTAGGCTTTGTAGTTATGGTTACTGGGACTGCCCCGATTCCGAGTCCTCGGTTCGATTTCCAGGTCAGGCAAAAGTGTTATTGGGTTTTTTGAATAGGAATTTCTCAGTGACAGCCCGGAGTACCCCCGTGCCTCGGAAAGTACGTTAAGCCGTTGGTCCTGCGCCAGATCTCTCTCCGGTCGTGTCGGGTTGCCGTCCCATCGGAATTTGAGAGTGATGGAAGAGGGAGTGCACCTGTGTTTGCGCACACACTTGTGCACTATCATATGTCCCGCGCCGATGACTAGTCTCGGTTGAGATTGGCCGACATAGCCGAAATCGGTCAGGAGGACTATAGTTATGGTTATGCGTTGAGAGTCACTCAAGACCAACTATAATTTAAGTACCTATAGATTAAAAGTAGCAGTTCTTCCGGGCTGTAGACTGTTCGCAATTTGTACCTGTAATTCCCAAGTTGTTTCTTCGGATTTACGCTTTTGAGAGAAGAATAGGCTGACCCTTGTCTCTCAGGGGTGTCGTAAAGATTACTGAGGGATATTCCGCTAAAACCTCAATCATTAAACCGTTTTCTAAACCGATGTTAACATTTCTTTCGATATTTATTGAAATATTTATAAATTTTGAATTGAATGAATTTTGATTTTTTTTTTATTGATTTTTTTGTATGTTGTTTGTATGTATGTATTTAGAAATATATAAGTATCTTTATCAGTTGTCTGGTTGCCATAGCACAGGCTCTGCCTAGTTTGGGATCGGATGACCGTGTGTGAGTTGTCCCAAGATATTATTATTATTTCATTTATTATTTATCAATAATTTATAGTGTTTGTCTTTTTTCTATGTAGACATAACTTTTATACACGATGTTTACATCTCTTTTATTCGACTCTCCTTTCGCAGGTATGCTGGAAGAGATTTCTTTAGAAATAAGCATCACCTTAGTACCTATTTTTCTGTTCTCTTCTTCTTATCTATTTGTTAAATGTGTGTACATAAACTGTTAAATAAGTAACTATATTAAAACTATTTCTAAAATCTAACTACGTAAATAATACATATACAAAAATCATTAACGTATAAATATTCAAGGGAAAATTAATAGTTTAATTCAACAAAAATGTTGAGGGAAAATAAATGGGTTCAATATAATAATATTATTTACAGGTATCACGTCCTATGATAAATGAAACAAGGAAATGTTGAATAGAATATGAGCAAGCCCTCCGGACAGTAACTGTAGTGTTTTGTAGCTCAAAATCCAGGAAATAATGAAGCGTCCTCGCGGTTACAATGAATTTACAATTATAAATACGTCAGAATTAAAAGGAACCCTTATTATATCACTCGTGTGACTGTTTGTACGTACCAATTTAATTTTTAAATGGTTTTCCTTTTCATTTTCTTGCTAATTATTCTGTAGCTGTTGCTAGGCAATCGCTCTCTTGTGTTAAGTACTGATATTCTGATGCATCAGATTGGACTGGGACCACAATCAGATCGTGGAAAGTCAAGAAATTATTTAACAAAAAAAAACATCATAAGTTGGACTGAATCAACCACTGCTGTGTATGTCTCAAAAGCCAGACATTACGTTGGACCCAGGAAAAATTCCAGCACTATTTGTCGATAGGTCCACAGTTGGCCAAAGCCGGTGGGAATGGAAAGAAGACAGGGAGGCTTTCACCTCGCAATGGGTCAAAACAGACTGAAAATAATAATTATAAAAAGAGTTAAGTTACAACACAAAAATAAGTCTACAGCTCCTGTTGACCCTATTTTGCACATAGAAACAAAATAAACGAAATAAAATTAACAAATAAAATATTGTATCACGAACACAATAATAACATAATCAGTATTATAATGATATCAATTAGAACATAGTAGTAAGTGTACGGTAAAAATTAAAATCAAGGTCGGGATCGCGTCATGGACATCCGATCGATAGTGTGGAGCGTGTGTCCATTGTGGTATAATTTGGTTTCTTAGACGACGTTCTCGCGTGATTCTACGCGGGACAAGCTTCTATCCACGTCTTCGCTCGCTTTAAAACAGATTTTGCGCCGCAAAAAGTAGCCTGTAAGCGACTCCAGGATCCTATCCCATTTGACGTTCAAAAAGTGCTGGCACTCAGCCTAATTTGAATAAATGACTTTTGATTTTGATTTTTTTATTTTTTTATCTCTATACCCGAATTAATTATAATCGGTTCAAAAGCGTAACGAACATACAAACCCACTTTAGCATTTATAATATTAAATTAGTAAAATGTTTAATAATGCAAATATGCGTAAAATAGGGAAGACTATGCCATGCAAATATCACCGGAAAATTGCAGACTCCGTAAGATTGTAATAAATCTAAATTAGATTATATTACAATTTTAGGGTGACATATACATGCCTTGGTATTTGGTCCGGTTCTGTAAACTAGTTATTTCTCACAGAATCTGAACTAGAATTTGCCCTAACACAATATGTGACCGAATGTGTTGCTATATAGTCAATTGATTAGTATATATATTCTTCTTAAACCTTTGACAGTTTACTAATCATTTGAAAAATCTCACAAAAAATCACCAAATTCATTTTTTTTTCTTTTTTAACATCAACAGAAAGACATTTTTTCAAAGTCAACGGTTATTTCAAATAAACCATTTACATGTACTTTTGAACTGTCGAAGTTAGTCAGTCAAAAACATGAAGCTATTTGCACGTTCCTAAGCATAGATCTCTAAGGAGAATAACGTGCAAGAAACTCCACGGACACTCTTTTATACCATTTTATGTTTTATAAAAATCCTGGTTACATCAACCTTGTTGCTTCTATATGTGAGAACAACGTAAGGAAAAAAAAATTCAGTCTCCACTGATGGCGTCCGTTTACGAACATGACGCGTGCATCAGCACCATTCAGCTCAACCATTTTGAAGAGAACTGAATGATCACAACACACACACGTGGACACAAGCCACGATTTTTCTCAAAGAAAATCCAACAAAAAATTCCTAAACTAAAACACTACCATCTCCCACCACTAACCCACCACCACCACTAACTCCTTATCGTCAACCGATCAATCGGTGCTCTAGCTGGCCTACCCGAGTTCAACAACCCTATAAACAGACCCAACTAGATTTATTATCCGTTAAACTTTAGTGTTACCCCTGGGAGGTCTTATGAAGCAGCGAACTAGCCTTGAAAATTTATCTGTTTCTGTAGCCTAGGTATCGGAATTAACCCGTGAGGTAAAATAAAGTTAACCAATGTAAAGATCCTATTAGTTTATTACGAAACTAGTGAGATTCTCGTGGGATTGCTGTGTTTTAAGGTTTATTAGGGTCTGCTTGCGTGTTTGTTTCCATTTTCCAATGTGCTGCTATTTTAAAATATTCGTCTTATTTTTTTTTACTTGCAGATGCTTAACTTGCCTTATTTATGAGAAAAATTATTTGATTACACTGTTTAGCAAATTCTTAATTCAAATGTTCTCTATTGAATTTGAATTAAGAATGAATAAATCAGTTTAATTTAAAATAATCATATCCCTTTTTAGATTTATTTTATATAATGGTCCAGTGTTACAAACTTAGAACGGAAATATGAACAAGCATAAAGGGCATTTTTTTTAAATATGTCTTACGTCACAAACTAAAAAGTTGTTCAATGAAAGTTCAAAACGTACATAATTATGTTGGTATGTAATAGGTTACAACCATTTATGTGAGATAAAAACATAGAACGATTGCAGTTAATAACGGGAACACACAACCGTCACATTTTGATTACACAATAATCTAACGCCACTAGTATTCATCAAATAGACTAATCGTACGAAAGAACACATATAATTTTATTTTAAAATGTGCCAATATAGGTACAAACAACAAGTGTTCTCAAATCCCCTAATCAGTCACACACATTGCAGTGACACATTGCACAATAATTACATCACTAAAATACCGTACGAACTCAACATATGGAAACACACACGCCAACCGTCAGTTTATATTTACGCGCCGTCTGACGCAAGCGCAGTAACTCACGCGACGAGGTTATGAACGCACGTGTGCTAATAAAACATCGATAAATATCGCACATAAACAGTGTATCGATAACAAAACAATCGATAATCGATATGGCTACGGTACCAGTGAACCTTCAGGAGCTAAAACCCGAGGATTTTAAAGCATTTCTCGATTCTTTCGATCATGTGTTTTCGGATTGTGATGGTAAGTTGTTTTCTTTTAATTTGGTGATGTTCCGTCTTTTGTTTTTGGTGGTGTTGCTATGTCGAATACAAGTGCATTATTGTATTGACGTGTTTTACCTATATAGTAATCTTTTGACTTTTAGCTATGTTTGTGTTCACGTTGCTTTTGAGTGATAGTAAAACCGGTATCGATTCTAGATTTTGTTGACCTCTGTCTGTTAAGGTTATGTGATATATTAAAGAATTACTCTTCAATATCAAAGAATTTGTGGCTTTCTTTAAAGTTCCTGCTCCTTTACAAGATCTAAGGTTTTCGTTTAAAAAATATCGTTGTCGATGCAAACTATGAGCAACAAAAACAGTTGAGTATTGCCCTGATTACGCCGAGTTACAGGATATTAAACTGAAATTTAAAAAATAAATATTTTATTTGAAAATATTAAGCACTGTCCAGCCGGTTGGTTTATGATATATTAAAATATTTTTTATTAAATAACGCATATTCATATTGAGTTCACATTCCATTCTTCAGATTTCAAGTAACCTTGGACGTTATCATAGACAAATTACTTCAGTAACATAATATTGTTTATTTTGAGTCATATACAGGGCGTCACACGGATATGCCACATGGAGGGAAAGTACCTTGAATATTGTAGATGGAACATTTTACTGAAAGACATTATTTGAATTTAAAAAACAATTTAAACTGCATTCATAGATATTTAAATAATTACATGGTTGAAAGGAAGGCCATGAATTTTAAAATAAATGTTAAAATTCATGGTTTTCCTTTAATTTCTGACACTATGTTATTTAGATAAAAATAATCCTTATGATGAAGCCTTTCAATCGGTATGATAAAGCTAGGGTGATTATTTTTCTCGTGTAACAGGTTCAATTCCCGGTCAAACCATGTAATTATTTAAATATCTATGAATGCAGTTAAAATTGTTTTTTTTAAATTCAAATAATGTCTTCTTTCAGTAAAACGTTCATCTATAATATTCAAGGTACTTTTCCTCCATGTGGCATATCCGTGGGACGCCCTGTTTATACTTGTATATTTGTCCAATACATTATCCGTTAAACTGGAGTTGGATATAACTTGATGGCTATGTATTTTCCATAGATATAGAGTAGTTTTGCTATCTCATCACAAAGGAAAATAGGTAGATATCCCATCAAAAAAATAAATGTGGAAAAGGGAACCATGATCAATTAGTAATATGCGTGATTGTCGACAAAAGAATTGAGATCTAAATGGGCGCCAAGTCCTGTAGATAATCCTGGAATAAGTTAAATTAAGGCTCAAAATTCGACTTGGCTAGTTTTCAATTTAAATTTGACTTAACTTATCATCTTTATGTTATGCGCAAATAACATTTTTTATATTGAAAGGTCAACATAATAACTCTTCTAAAAATTAGTTTTTATGGTAACTAGGTAATATGACTATGATAGTCGTTTCATTTATTCAAAATTTCATAAAATAGCTTTTTCAGGGTGGCCAAATACTTTTGCGTACATGGGTAATGCGTACTTTCACCAGTAAGTACCGGTCGATTCTGTAAACATGTCGAAGTGAAGGCTTGGGTGAAGTGATCGCGAGGTAAACTGTCAATCCATATAATCAAGTTGGAATGACAGCTCACTTCGTGATCACGTGACATCTTGATTATATGGATTGACAGCTCACCTCGTGATCACTCCACCCAAGCATTCACTTCGACATGTTTGCAGAATCGACCGGCAGGACTCTACAGAGCTAACCTATCTAAACTAATATGTATTTTCTTTTTAGGAGTAATATGGACCAAAGGGCCTTTGCCTGGTGTAGGCAAATTCTTCAGCCTGATGAAAAAACTTGGAAAGACTGTCAACTTCGTTTCAAACAACAGTTTAAGAAGCAAAGAAAATTATGAAGATCGATTCAAAGAGGCCGAAATTGAAAATGGCTATGTAAGTAACAAATCATAATGACATGGTTGTAAACTAATTTACTATATTCTGAAGAACAGCTCTTGGTCAAGTGCCATTGCATGTAGAATTCGAATTTGAAACTGCGAATTTAATGCTAAAATTATGAACTTAGATCTTTCGAAGCAGAAATATCAATCGATTGATCTCTAGGTTCGGAAATTATTTCAAACAAATTCGAATGATTTATTTTCGTCAATAATATTAAATCTGTAATCACACTTTTGATTCTTTACTAAATACTGCCTGATTTTAAAATAATTTTCCAAGCATGAGGTATCAATCAAGGACACGATTTACGAAACAACAATTCTTCAAAAAAAAAACAACAGCGAAACCCTTGATTTTGGCAAGTTATGCGAACAAAAATTAGCTGAACAGCTGTTTTTTTTTGCATAAATCCATACATCGTGTTTTCTATTGGTACCTTTTTGTAAGGGTGGGAAATCATCGATTGACTTTTTCCGCTCTCGGCAGAGTAGAAGGGCGTGTCAGACTCTTACTGACTAAAACCCATCCCTGTTCCTCTTAAAGCCCTTTGCATTCCAGGGCCGTGGTGACTCTTTCGAACGAATTCCGCATTTAAAGATACATACCTAATGTCCAGAAATATTTTAGATAAAAATATTTAACAACCACTGCCACTGCTGGGCAAAGGCCTCCCTCTCCCTTTTCCGAACACGTCGGCCCTCTGCCATTGCGGGCTTTAACCTTCCAGTAAAGGCCAGTTTACACAGTGCGAGCTGCTGACAAGACAGTAGATAGTTGTCGACGTTGTCGTATGCCTACTGCTTTGCTCGCCTTAGCTGTATCCACGATGATAGTAGCAATCCAGTCTCTTGCGAGGCGAGCACTCAAAAAATACAGGTTCCGCTCGCAACTTTCTGGCTGTCACTGACGAGCTACTTTCGAACACGTCCGAACGATGCAAGTGATATCCGAATTGTCGTCATGTGCGACTTACTAGTCAGGCGAGCAGGCGAGTGCAGCTACTCAGCAGGCTGACTCACATGCTAACTCGCACTGTGTAAACTAGCCATAAGAGTCAAGTTCATCTCACCACCTTGGTCTGTCGCGATTGTGCCTAGCATTAAAGCCCCAATAAGTGGTTATATTAGCCCACAGCTCATCTAATATGCGACAGATTTGGTCCGGCCCAATCCCACTATAGAAAAGCAGTTTTCCGGATAACATCAAATTCACAGACTGGCCTGGTGGTCGAGTGGTTAATGACCCTGACTGCTAAACCGGAGGTCGTGGGTTCGATTCTCACCCAGGACAAATCTTCGTATGATGAGCATGATCATTTGTTCTGTCTGGGTGTAATTTGTCTTTAAGTATATAAGTATGTTTATCAGTTGTCTGGTTGCCATAGCACAGGCTCTGCATAGTTTGGGATCGGATGACCGTGTATGAGTCGTCCCAAGATATTATTATTACAGATTCTGTTAATTTAGTTTTGCTGCGTAGTATTGTATTAAGATGGTGATTAAAGATCACCTCATATAATAACTGCATGGTATGTTGCTGCTTTAAATAGAACTGAAAACAATAGGGTCGACGGATAATCAAGTGCGAAACGATTTGAATTGAACATTAAACGTAGAAATTAATGATTGTAATGAAACCGTGAAGATCATACTGAAACGGAAACTTTATGCTGACGTAAAACAAACCATTAACTAGATATGCGAATTTATGGCTGATAGCCAATGCATAGCTCACCTGTACTCATTTCCTAAGAATGGGCATGACCGTCATCGTCATAGTTGTGAACAAATTTAAATTCTAATTCCCTGCAACCCTTCATTGAGCATAGTCAAGGTCATTTCTCGCAGTTGACAATGCGGAATGTTACCGAAACTGCAAAATAAAATAAATCAACTTCATTTAATTCCGAATGCAGAAAACTTGCTGAAAAGGAAACTATCTCTTATTATGCAAAACGTTGAACTATAAACCAAACGCGTCACTGGGCTGCTAGCCAATCCATTGTTCTGTAACCACTTGGAGATCTGCCCACCTCGTAAGCTGAGAACGAGGAAGCAAATAAAAGAGATTCTCTAAGATTTTCCAAATATTTTGAGAAGTTTCCTAAGATAGATTCAACTTAACATTTGTCCATAACACTTGGAAAACCAAATCAAATGCAGTCTTACACGAAAATCTTACACAAGAAGCCATATTTCTTTAAGCCTGCATGCTGACTAAATTTTCATTCTTCGACAGTATAATATGAAAACCTCTGATTGCTATTTTTACGCGCCAGAATTAATGCCGATGCATAACGACATTAGTTACTCTACTATTCTCGATATCTGGCCAGTCGGCACCGGTAGTTATGAGTACTTTCCAGATACTTCTATAGTAGAAGGTTCTGGAATTAATTGACCTACATATTTAGTATTGACTTTGCGATAGAAACGAATACTTCGGAGGCGATCTTCAAGTGCGATTAAAGTGATCAGTAGTAAACTTGTGTTTTATAATTAGTGAGTTTAAGTTGTAATTAGTTTTTTTAAATTAAAATGTCATTTTGGTTATTTAATCGGCTGTTTTTATTGTCACAAACCCCAAGCTCGTAACACTATTATAAAACCATGCCACTTGTCATCGTCATTTTACCTTCTTTTTCCTCTTCACTCTTCAAGTCGTTACGGTGGATTATTGTTTGTTTGTTTGTGCTCTTCTTCATACTTTACGTTTTGTTCATAAACTGATCTATTACGTTTATATTTATATACAATACGGATAATACACCATTTTGAAACTAGCAGTTTAGTTTCTAGTACCTCTTAGACACTGGTAGGCTCATAGAATCAAAGCAACCAATCAAGCTCATAAATGGTTTTCTTGTTGCAACGGCCATTTACTTGTACAATGCAAAACCAAAATAGGGTACCTATTTTCAGTCAAACACGTCAATGTTAGAAACTACAGCAAAGCAATAGCTTTCGAGTATTGGGTATTTCATTCATTCGCCATACATCTGTTTGGCACTTCAATACCGCGTGATATGCTGAGAAATATAACTTCAGTGTCATGACAAGCACCTGACATTTATCGAATCTGAGAATTTACTTTGAAAATGAACGTTACTGCCAAGCCATTTATTTTTGCGAGGTGAGACAGAGCTGCGAATCGTTTGCTGTTTATGATATTTGCACGTGGTGGATGCGTGATTACAATTTTATAATTAAGATATTTCTTGAACTATGCCCACGTAAAGTCCACAGGTAATTTTATGATAAATATGCAGTACAGTCTAGATACAATTTGTTATGATTTTCTTCCTATAATCTAGGAAGTGTAAAAATGCTTTATAAAATTCATATTAAGGCCGGTTTCTTAAGGAAGGTGTTATCAGGCTCAAGTCCAGTTTTACAAATCATCATCATATCAGCCGAAAGACATCCACTGCTGGACATAGGCGTCCCCCAGGAGGAGCGGAAGAGTTTGCCATAATCGCCACGCTTGGCAAGCAGGTTGGCGATCGCAGTGTAGCTGTTGCAAAACACAGAGAATGTCCATTCTCTGGTGAGTCCCTTAGTCGCCTCTTACGAAACCCACGGGAAGGATGGGATGGTGCTATCCATTTACGTAGAACACACAATACCTTTTTTTTTATTTTTTAATGATGGGAAATCATCAAATGACTTCTTCCGCTCTGGGTGGAGCGGAAGGGCGTGTCAGACTCTTACTGACTAAAACCCATCCGTGTTCCTTCTAAAGCCCTTTGCTTTCCAGGGCCGCGGTGACTCTTTCGAAAACCGCAACCCTGGCAGGCTCTGGCCCTAGCGGGCCCCGTCCTCATTGCTGACATCTTTTTGAGGCGCGCGTGAAACACAACGCGCCATCGACCCGGGCCTGGTGGTGATCGGACAGCGAACCACCCAACGCTCGCCGTCCGCAGGCCCGCGCCTACGGTGGCCGGGGATCGCCCTGCGACTCCCGACGCCCGGGGCGTCTTCTCCTGTTGAACACACAATACCTACACATATAAAACAGTTTACAAATACTTAACTTTAATTTGTTAGTCCAGAAATCGCGAGTTTGTTACTGTATTATACTCAAGATTTCATCATTCACTACAATATAACTTTATTCGACTGCATATTGTACGTCGTTGTCAAATAAGATTGTTTTATGTCCGCGGTGTTAGTAGGATAAGATTACTATACAAGTACTTTATTAACCTACGGTACTGCCGATCCATTCTGTAAATATGTCGAAGTGAAGGCTTGGGTGAAGTGATCACGTGGTGAGCTGTAAATCCATGTAATCAAGATGGAATGACAGCTCACTTCGTGATCACGTGACATCTTTATTATATGGGTTTGCGGCTCACCTCGTGATCACTTCACCCTAGCTGAATGTTGACTGTCACCTTAAAAAACGTCAGATAAATATGAAACATGCTAAATTTATAATTATTTTTTAATTTTGTACAACTAATAGTGCCAATAGTTAAAACTAAATGATTGTCCGATCCAGAAATCTGACACCAGTCTTACCAAGTAGTAGTTGGGTTGAGGAGGACAGATAGGCAGGTCGCACATACTGGTTTCAGCTGAATCCGGTTTGACTGGAAGCCGCCTCGAGTTCTCTATAATTAGGAAAAAGAAAAGTGAGTAAGAGAGATGATGAACATGATTTATGCCTGTCTGACGTATTTTCTATACAAAATCTGCCAAAACGCCATTTTTATTCCTCAGGTAAAAAACTCACTCTTGAAAATTCAGCCCTAAGAGCAATAACCAATACCTGAAGGACTAGAAAGATGCTAGAATTACCAGGCTTTTTCGGGTTAGTACCAAGATTTACGAGCATTTTTCTAATAATAATAGGTACTAATGGAATCTCAGCTGAAAAATCTTCCTCCTCAGCATTCTCCTAAGATGATTGCTTCATAAATATCTTGGAGGTACAGACATAAAAATCTTTTCACCCATACATAATAGATGTGGTCTATATTTAGTACAATACAGTCTTAGTATTGGTTGATATAATTGCAATATCTTTTGCAATATTTTCGTAAACAAAGTGCTGATTAGGCTATCTACATATAATGCCATGATAGATATTTATGTATAGAGTGAGTTTGTTAATATGAATGAATATATCCGAAAAGTAAATATTTTAATAATGATAATAGATCGATAATGGCAATATCACATTGTACTGGGATCGGTCCATCATCACTGACAGGACTATTGTGACCAATAAGCTTGATATAGTGGTGGTGGACCGAATCGAGAGGCGTGCAATGATTGTAGATGTATACATAACTGTCCCGCATGACGAGAACGTCGTGAAAGCCGAGAAAGATAAACAAATCAAATATCTTGACTTGGCTCGCGAGGTTGTCGACATGTGGGATGTGAACTCGGCAATAATTGTACCGATAGTCGTGTCAGCCAACGGCTTAATAGCTATGAGCCTCAACCAAAACCTCAGGAGGCTCTCGTCAGGCAGCTGGATAAAGGATTTGATTCATATGGCAGTACTTCTGGACACAGCTCGCATTGTTAGGAGGTTCCTCTCCCTGGAGCCCTGACCGCCGGTAGCTTGGACCTTGTTCCCGATACCGGTGGACTACAATTTTTTTTATATTTTTAATGTTTTTTTTTTGTTGTTGTAATTTTTAAGAAATATTTAAACAATGTAAGAAGTTTTAGAAAATAAATAAACGAAATAATAGATCCTTTATTTCAGGCAACAAAGGCCCATAAAACAAAATATATACATATAGGTGTAAAAACAATAACTATAAAAGAATACATATTTGATAAACAAAACTTAAAAACTACTGCACACGAAGTGACGACGTCGTGTTACGCTGCGAGGTGTCGCGTAGCCGGCTGCGGAAACGCTAATACAGCCAAAACTCTTCATTGAGGAATGATGAGTCGGAACGCGCACCACGAACGACTTGAAATTGGTGTTATGGCGCGCCTCCAACTTCTCCACCCTCAAGGTCGAATATGGTCTTCACCCGTATGTACTCTACGATGTCCTCAGTCTTCGTAGTGTGGTGTAAACGGGATACGTACAGCTGAGCCGTCGGTACTGCAGGACGTAGCAGCATGTTTGATCCTGCCGGCGCTGGCCCACACTGGTTTCGATAAGTAGGCTTCTCTCCACCTTGATAAGTCGTCCTCATCGTATGTGTTCTTCGGTGGATCCTGCTGTTTGTGGTCTATCACAGCGTCTTTAGTCGCGGTCGATGCTGAGCGACTCTGCTTTCCCCTATTTGTTTTTTCTGCTTGTCGTTTCGTTTGCCGTCTTGGCGTCAATTGCAGAATAAGCACGTTTGGGGGTCGATGTACCTATTACACGCATTGCTTCCCCGGCAGGTATGACGCGATCAGCGGAATACGATGCAACTCTTGCATTTTTGACAGCCGGTGATGTCGATTCACTCGCCGACTGAAAACTGCAGACTGAAGCATTTTGTGCCCCACGACGTGACACATTGGAGCCTTCCGGTGACCAACTTGTCGGAATAGCGTTACGTAACAACGCTACCTCGGCTCGCAATTCACCAATGATGACATCCGAAGCTCCAACTTGGACTTCATCTCAGCCAGGCTCGCCTTCAGAGACGTGATGTCCTTCAGTAGCCTGGTGACGTTGACGTGGTAGAAAGTAACGGGAGGTAGCTTGTGCAAGTCATCCGGATTGGTCCTCTTCACGCCACCATCCCTTCGGCAAGATGGCATTTGTCCGACTTGGACAAATGCCATCCATCATTGCATTTGCTGCATGATTTCGTTGTTTATGGTAGTAGTGTACCTGCCAGCGTCGCAAAATTGTTCAAAGGAGTTCCCGCGGACCTAGAACTAGTTTCGATCAAGAAATCTAGTTTCGGCCTTAGTTTCGGTTTCGGCCAAAAAATGGCCGAATCTTTCGGCCGCGGCGAAACTCGAGTGTTCGTTAATTATCGTGGTCATCCGGCCAATTTCGCGGCTAACACTTGCTCGCCCGCCACGCCGCGCGCCTCCGCCAGCTCAGTTCGCAGCCGTCCGTTGTTAATCATGTTGAGTTGGGGTTATGTTCTGCGCATAAACGATTGTCTTTTTATTTTATTTTACACTCCTTAACTGTCTGTATGTATATGCAAATAAATGTTTAAAAAATACAATAAATTTCACTATAAAATTGAAATTTTAATATGTGTTTGTAGTTTTCGGTTTCGGCCGAAACTGAGAGCCTGACCGAAAGCCCATCCATAAAATAAAGAATAGTATTTTTTCACAATCCAAGTACACACATAAGCATTATAATATCGTGCTCGAATGATTAGAGATGTTGCTTGGTTTAAAAAAAAATGATTCTATTTAGTCCGTCATAATATCGAAAAATATTGGATACGTATTTTTTATTTGATCAAATCAATAAAAAATAAAGAAGGTATAACTCATCAAAGATATGGAGTAGGGGCTTGTAACGTCACTTTCCAGTTACAAGTGTACTGGTAAGTGACTTCACACGAGTTTTCAACGCACTGTACTAATTGTCTTCATGTTTTGTTTACGTGACAAAAGAAAAAATACGTGTCCAATATTTTTTGGAAATCTATTTGACGGACTAATTAAATTTGTTTAGTCAAATACTCTATTTGATAAATTACGCTATGTATGGTCAGCAACATTGTCTAATAGATTAATATACATAATTATTATTTATACGATTAGCAAAGACAACTCGTTCAAAATAGGCCTAGCTCCTAGTTTTTTTATTGGCATTCTACATTTTTTCAAGCTGTAAGCGTGCCCAACTAAAGATTACATTTATGTAAAGTAAATCAATTCGTACTTACTAACTAATTGTACTAAAAAAGTGTATTTAAAAAAAATACACTTATTAGTTAGTATTAAAATCTAGTAAAGTATGTATAAATGGTCAAACGGAGTAAAAAGGGGGAGGAGAATAACTCATAGGGCATCGAAAAATTCGTCAACATTTTTGTCAACCGGATAGTGCCCAGAACACTGGCCGCATTGCCACATTGAATAGCAATGCTGATTCGTAGGCCAAAGAAAAGGCCAGCCCTCTGGGCACTTGAAGATTCGACTAACTACTTGCTGATTTCATAAAAAACTCGATGAGCACTATTTATTACATTTTCAATATTTCTAATACAGTTTTTCTTTTCAGGCTTACCTCACAATACCGTCCATCGCGATAGCTGAGTACTTAAAATCAGTCAATTTTAACAAGAAAGTATACAGTATAAGCTGCCCTGAGACTAATAATGTACTGAAATCCTACGGTTTGGAATATAAAGAGGGGGTGAGTGGGATTCCTAATATATCTATTGTTTTTTATTTAGACAGGAATATCGCAATCAATATTATGTGAATATATATTTTGATGGTTGTGCGGTATCTTGCAAAAATAATCATTTCTTTTATATAAAGTAAACCTAATCCTCCCTTTGAGTTTGTCCTCATGCATTCATCACAATGATATCAGATTGTTGGTCCCCCAAATGTCTCCACAACAATCGGTTATGTGCGTCTCGAATCCATCAGCTACCCGCGACCCTCACCAGGTCATCAGTCTACCTTGTCGCGGTCGCCACTCCAGTACTATTCGGCCCCATCTACCATCTGTTCTGCGAGCAATGTGCCCTGCCCACTCCCACTTTGGTTTCACAATCCTTCGGGCTATGTCGGAACCTTGGTTCTCTTGCTGATATCATCATCCCTGATTCGATTACGCAAGGAAACCCTCGAAAAGGAAAAAGAAAGCCTCTACATTACTCTTTGTGTGACTATAAGCCTTCTGATGAGTCCCATTGTGAGCGACCACGTTTCGGTTCTATAAGTCATCACTGGCACCACGCACTGGTCTTTCGTCTTGAGTCATTGTGTTATGTGAGACGAGAAGATACCACGCAACTGCCTTGTGTGGCTCAGTGTTATTGGGAATAGCTCAGAAGCAACAGGGGCTTTAGATATTGCCAGTGTGGTGTGATATTTTTATGCCATTCAAAGCACGTAAAGCCGTTGACCTTCGCTTGATCTCTCTCTGTTAATATCAGACTATGATTATGACGTAGAGAGATTGCACCTATGTTTTCACACAAGCTTCTACTTATCTCCTTCATCAATGACTAATCTTCGCTGAAATAAACTACCATAACCGAAATTTAGTAAGGACTATACTCGTAAGTTTTTAATTTGAAACCTCTTCGGACACAATAATCGCACATCACAGTATATTATGTATTTTTTTTGTAGCCAGATGTAGGTGTTGATTACTATGAGGACTACTTCCAGTACATGAAGGACGACCCCGAAATAGGAGCCGTGGTCATGGACTGTGACTTCAAAGTGAACCTGCCTAAGATCAACAAAGCCACCACTTATTTGGCCAGACCAGATGTACACTTCCTATGTGGAGCCACGGATAGACATGTGTATTATGCAGTTGGTGCTAAGAGTTTAGGTTATTATTATTCACATATTAAAAAATATATAAAAAATAAACCGAGTTCCAAAGTGAACACGACAAAATAACTGAAGTTTAATAGCGTTAGCGGGCCGCGTGAGGGAGAGGCAAACCTCACACTCAAGCCGCCGCAACAGAAGAAGACGCCCCGGGCGTCGGGAGTTGCAGGGCGATTCCCGGCCACCATAGGCGCGGGCCTACAGACGGCGAGTGTTGCCCGCCAAGGCTGCAGTGCCTGCCAGGGTTGCGGAATTATGACACAAAACGGCACTGTGCGACAAAACTCAGGGTTTTTGAATGGAGAATAATTTGAAGTCAAATTTCACTTTAATTTTAAATTATGACAAGTTCTCCACTTCAAATTCTCCATTATTAAACCAGGGGGCCACCAATGACATTGCAATTATAATTTCAGCTCCAGGAATATTCACGGAACTAGTAGCTGAGGAAGCAAATCGTAGACCTGTAGTTCTGGGCAAGCCAGGGAAACCTTTTGGAGAGTTTGCCATGAAAAGGGCTGGAGTCACCGACCCTAGCAGAGTCCTGTTTATTGGTGACATGTAAGTATTTTTTTATACATACGATAAATAACTATACTTATTGTGTGAATGCGGTAAGCAGTGACAGAGCAAAAATAAAATAGACGGGTAGTTCATCAATATCAGCCGTCTGACGTCTATTTCAGAACTTTTTTTTTACTACTATGAATGTTTGTAGTAATAACACTGCTTCAACCTAAGCTAATAGTTTTGCTCTAAATGAATGATCACTTACTAATTTACATAAATAGGTCTCACGCAAGAATTCACACAACGAGCGATCCTAGGTTAACAGTAGATTCCATCGACCCTTACCTTCTAGTTTGTTGCTCCACTTTTTGGGGGCCTACCTGCGCTACATGGTTTTTCAAAGAATACGGTGTGAAAAATGAAAAGGCAGATATGAATGGAAATGTCATTGTGTAAAATGAGATATTTGCTAAATTTGTTACTTAGAAAGAAAACGATGCGTGGCCGGCAAATTAATTTGACTACAACCAAAAAAAAATGTGAAAATACTACGAGTATTACTAGTAGTACGAGTACCTATCAGCAGTAGTATTATAGTATCGTATTATGTATCTTATTATTATACGATTAATAAGATTGTGAACCCAATAAGCTCAAAAGAGTTCGTGTAATATTACCAGAGGTCGGAATTAGGTAGAGTTATTAATGTACTTGCATCGAAATGTTGATATTAATATGGATCTTCCCGGGATTTCTAATAGCAATCCCGTGTGGCCAACACTACAAATAAATAAATTTTTATTTTTTCTTTTGTTCTCATGAGCTGTGTGCGAACTACAAATGTACGTAAACAACATCGCGCGTGTGCGCATTGGAATTTTGCAACTTCGGACATCCGATGTCGTTGATGTAAATTTGGCAACGTCGCGCGTGCAGTGGTTTAAATTGTGTAAAAGTAAATAACTTTTTTATTTAATAAATCTCGGGAATTGAGGCATATCCACTTTATTCTTTCGCTGTATGAAATCAGTGTAAGTACAAAAATAACTCTACCTAATTCCGACCTCTGAATATTACACACGACTGCTGTGTCGCCAGTACCTTTTTCTTTGAACTTGGCTGGGCACGCTTCCGTCTGTCTAGATGCACGTGTACAGAATATTAAGAAAACCAAGTTCATTTGGATAGAAAGCTCCGCATTCTATTTTATCACAATTACCGTACATAAGTAAAATTAAAGGGTAGTTTATACAAGGCTTTTATTTGGTACTAGTTGCCGCCCGCGGCTCTGACCGCGTGATTGTCGAAAATTATCCCAAGGCAACATATTCCCGGGATAAAAAGTATCTTATGTGTTATTTCAGACTATAATCTACCATTGTGCCAAATTTCATCAAAATCCATTCAGTAGTTTTTGCGTGAAAGAGTAACAAACATCCATCCATCCATCCATACTTACAAACTTTCGCGTTTATAATATTGGTAGGAAGGATTTTCTTATGACCTTTCGAAGTTGATGATAACATTGTATTGGCAACAGAACACTTAAAATTCCTGCTGTTTTTTATTTGTTTTTCTTTTTTTATTTAGATATAATTATTTATTTTTCTTCCAGGATTGAGCAAGACGTCGGCCTAGGCAGAGCAACAGGCTTCAAAACGTTGCTAGTACTGACAAACACTTCTAAAGAGACCATGTTAGCTCATAAAACTATTAGACCTGACTTCTATGCCGATTCACTCGGCAGTATTGTGCCTTTATTATCAAAATTATAGGTTAATTTAATGTAAATTTATAATTATAGCGCAATTTGAATAGCTAAAATAGCGTAATTGTTTATGGTTTCCATGTACTTGATGTTTAATCTTTTGAACGCCAGAGCATAAACGTATCGACGTGCTTGTTGCGAATTTGTTGCCCGACGCCAAGCCACAAACAAATTCATCGTACTTTTTGACACATACTTGTGACGTTTGGCGTACAGGGCACGCGCTTGCTTGTCATGTATACGTGACGCTGACGTTTAAAAGGTTAAAATACCTACTATTGTTAGCAGATTAGTTTCAAATGTCTACTGGCAGCAATTTTGTCTTTTAAAATATAGTCCAAGTGAGGCTCTACAAAGTGCTACTCTATTAAAGGTTGCGATTGTCGACATGCCAACATTGACCACGTGACATTTTGAAAGCGCGTGTTATTCATATTATTGACCGTTTTTACTTTACTTTAGGCTCTGGTAGACTTATGCCGTTTATGGAATAAAAAAAATCGTAAAATTAGTGACAAATTGTCAAGCACTCGTTAGGTGTTTGGTTACATAAATTATTAAGAGCCAGTAGCAAATTTGACTTGTTTGCAATCAAATTTTGTTTCAGAATTTGGGCCTTAGAATCGTAACGCTGCGATAAACTTATGGTCTTAAATAATGTTTTGTTTACCGAAAGTAGAACACAAATAGAACAAATTATTTTAGGAAAACATTTTACTTTTTTACGAAACACAGTCTAGTGTACTTAAAATTATTTTTTTTGTACTTATGTACTCGTTTTAATGATAGGCTACGATCGGGTTTCATTTGAAAATGTACTGAATATTATTTCGTAAATGTGAAGAGTAATCAATATTTTAATGAAATTGTATCACTCTAAACTACGATAACTTACCTGCCTTAAAAAAAGATTTGTGTCTATGCTTCAAATCATGCCTGTAATATTATGCACTAAGTATTTATTTTAATTACTTATATTTTAATCCACGAGAATGCAAACGAAAATATGATATTTATATCAATTAAATATACATTCACATCGTACTGAGATATTTTATTTAAAAGTAACTGCCCGCGGCTTTGCTTCCGTGGCCCATCCCAAAGAAAACCCTGCGATAGTCGATTTATATCACTGAAAGAACAGATCAGTATTTCCAGATACACAAAAAATAATCATACAAACCAACAATTTATGTTTTTGACAAATTATCTAATTATCAAATTTGTAATGAAAAAATGTGGATAAAAAAGGAAGGCACGTCTCTACGTGCCTTCCTTTGTTATCCACATTTTTTTATTACAAATTTGATAAGTTAGTATAACGCATGTATATAATTATTTTTCTTAAGTACCTACTAGAAAATTGGACAATATAATAAGTATACAATTTAAGCTCTTTCAAATATCATAATATAAGGAGTTTCATTAGTAAATCCACAGATTACTAAATAGTTAGTGAGGCTAACCTAAACCCTATCTATGAAAAATAAAAAATAAGTGCTGGTGTACAAAGGGTACAGCGGTGATAAATAGTAAAACGTTTTTATTTTCTTTATTATTCCTATTTGGCTGAAAATACTTGACATTCACCCATTCACTAACATAGATACTGAAAAACAAATTCGTTGTAGTTATCATATAAGCCTGTAAACGTACAAACCCTTTTACAGTCTCAAAGTCATAACTATATAAAAATTATCTGTAAAATAATAAAAGTCAAACTTTATATATTTTATTATGAATTTTAATGTGTGAGACGTGTTCATAACCTCTCCGTTTTACGATCTTCTTTATAGTACAATATTTTTACATGATAATATTTTTTTTTCTTTTTTGTGAAGATTAAGAGGTAATTGTGCAATGCATGCATTTTTTTATGGAAGGGAAATATTCTAATGAATCCTTCCGCTCTGGGCGGAGCAGAAGGGAGTGTCAGACTCTTACTGGTTGAAATCCATTCGTGTTCCTCCTAATGCTCTTTGCGTTCCAGTGCCGCGGTGACTCTTTCGAACAAATTCCGCATATGAGACTTTGTCTACAAAATCATTTCTAGTGACCATTGATCACCGGGATTATCTCTATTTAACTAATAAAAAAGAAGAAAATCGTTGCTGAACTTGTAACTCCACGTAAATCGACAACTTTACAGGAGAGTGAAAAACCTGCATAATTTTACATAGATCCCCTTACAATTCCATTCCGAAAATTTCGACCCATAAAATATAACAATAACGCGTCATCCTATTTCTGAAAATCAGTATTTTGTAAATAGTTCTTTCGGTAAACATTGGTTTACGTCAATTCTTGTTATTTAAATTATTTTCCAGGAATCTATCACAGCAAGGTAGGTAAATAATGAAAATGGCTACTACACGATAATTCCAACTAAATTCATCATCAAATATTGAATGTTTGTCGAAATTAAATAAGTGATTACAAATAAGCACCCAATCCCTTTAAAATGATCAATTTGTAAATTCCCATAGCAGTAAACGAATCAAAACCAATTTCAGAACAAATGCTACGTCTGTCTGAAAATTTATTTGCAACAAAGCATCCATATTTATATCGGCAATAAAGAATTAAAATCAATACAATTGTATCCTATTTTCTAGTTGAAAAGTCTCTATTCTGTCTTGAAATTGTGTCCAGTGGTCCGCAAAAAGGTTGAATTGATTACGCTATCCAAAAAGCATTTTTATTTATTGGTCTTTTTTTTTTCAATATAAATTCTAGCGGCCGAATGTTACCAATGCTTCCGGAATTTGTATTGGTTCTGTATAAAAAGTGGGACATACAAAAATACCGCAAGTTTTCTGTTTTTTAGGATTCCTTGAATGTTTAGGTCTTTGTGGTTGGTCCGGGATTTTAGGTTAGGTGGGTGCGTGAATCGGGATTCCACTTGCGTGTCAAGGGTTCACACTTTGTTCGTTCGCCACAAAGGTTCGGAATGGCGCCTAAACGAATAGTACGAGTTTGCTGTTTTCCTGCGACTGAATGGTCGCAAAAAATACTTGTAGTGATCGCATTGGTGACAAATGGTGGTAGTAGTGAAACCATCGGGTAATTTATAAATTATTCAAAAGTATTGTAGTACTTTATATAGCCGTACGGTAATTTTTGGATTTTAAAAAGACTTTTAATAGTACTAAGTTGTACGGATTCGCTGTTCTTGTGGCCGTCGGCACGACTGCTGAGAGTGGGGTCTTGCTTTCAATTCCCAGGTTGGGCAAAATATTTTTGCGTTTTTCCCTTAGGTATTTTCAAGTAGCGGTCCAGAGTTAAGAAGTTGACGTTGAGACACAAGTCGACACCTGTGAAAAGCACATTATTTATCTATGCACCAGCAGAACCCCATACTATAAAGGCCAAGACACTCTACCGCACATATTTCTATTCAGCACACACCTACGCAAGTTTAAACCGTTGGTGGTGGATTTTATTGCTGTGCGATAATGTGCTTTTCACAGTTGACGTTGAGACACAAGTCGACACCTGTGAAAAGCACATTATTTATCTATGCACCAGCAGAACCCCATACTATAAAGGCCAAGACACTCTACCGCACATATTTCTATTCAGCACACACCTACGCAAGTTTAAACCGTTGGTGGTGGATTTTATTGCTGTGCGGTGTCAACTTTTTTGCATCCATCGTCCGGGTTCCTGTGTTTACACATTCAAATGAAAGCGTTAAAATTGGCGAGATTCGGTGTTCATATTATTTGTTTTTTTTGACGGGCCTGACTTTTCTATTTTAAGTATATTAGGACTGTTTATTAAATAATGAACCTAAGTAAGAGGATTGCCTTTTTTAATGATAAAAACTTAAAAATCCTATTTCATCTCACATAAGCATTATTTGTACAGCAAGCAAGCCAACGGCAGCCCTGGGCACTTTTAGTTTGCGGTACAGAATACAGTAACCACTGCCAATTGGCCACCTTTACTGTTGCGAGGCCCTGGGCGGTAGATCTTTGCGAGGCCCTGGGCGGCAAAGCTCTGCGATTCGAATCATATTTCTGATTATGTTTGCGACTTTTCCTAAGACTAAAATTTTAAATCAAATCGAATTCCTCTGAATTCGATGGGATTTGATCTAAAATTTTGTCTGACACAACAAGACACAAGATGGGTTTTCAGCTTAGCAAATTTTTCAATTGAAAATGTCGTAGCTCATTGTGATTTGATTAACTAAAGAGTCAATGGCGCTTATAAGTTACTATTTGTTAATCTACTATGAAATAACTTCAGTTTATTGCTCAAAATATAAAGCGATTCAAATGTGAGCTTTTTTGAGCTCGGGTTGCGCGAGGCCCCTGCAAGAGCGATGCCCCGGGCGGTTGCCCTGTTCGCCACCCCCTAAGGCCGCTACTACCACTGCCACTGCTGCATTACTTAAATGGACTACCAACCACCAATTATGCAACACCAGACGCATCGAAGATGCATTGCCATCTAAAAAACAAAGTTACAATGTCGGCACTCATTGATACACTCCGATCAAAATGCCAACTGGTATGGTAGGAATATTTTCCCAGGTGAGCTGCTTCACAACAGAAGTCCCACTACTGGCAAAAGCCTCCCCCAAATACTTAAAGGAATTCTTTTCCCGCGCCACTAAGCTCCAACTTCCAGCGTTCTTGTCGTCATGCCACCTCTTCATGGGCTGGCCTGGCAGTGCCATCTGTTCGTGGAGATTTTTGCCGAAGTGCCCACCCAAGGGTGACTTGACCCATCCAATCCCATTTGAGCCTGACAGCCTTCTTTCTCTCGAACAATATTGTTAAGCTTTCTGTCTACATTCATTAACTCTTAAATACGACCAAATATCCCGATACACGTTCACACCTCCGACATCACTTAACAATTCCTAATTGCTGACACGTCCGGGTACGTGATCAACATACTTAATTGCAGCACTATCGACCGCCTGCTACCTACGGAACCCACAACACGCTTGCCCCGAAGTTTTGATGAACGCAATCATCCGACGGAACCCAATTAACGTTTGTTTTACGTTTCAAATCCAAGGGTCGGAAGTTGTGTTTTTGTCAAGCGGTTTTTTTTTGTATTTTCTAGGTTACCGTTTTACTTTTGAAAAGGGAATGAAATCTCTTCTTGATTCTTGTGAAATTAAATGTTCTATTGATTTTTCTCGGTTCCGGTTCTTGTTAAGTTAGGGTACATTTTGGGACCTACGTTATTTTTTTTTGTTATAAAACGCCATTCCTTCCCATTTTTGTTGGATCCCATCGCAGGTAGAACCTGAATCCTGGCAGGGTTGCGAAATTTGTTCGCAAGAGTAACCGCGGCCCTGGAGCGCAAAGGGCTTTCAAAGGGACACGGATGGGTTTTAGTCAGTAAGAGTCTGACACGCCTTTCCGCTCCACCCAGAGCGAAAGAAGTCATTTGATGATTTCCCATCCTTAAAAAAAAAGGGTCGGAAGGTTGAGATATGAACTATTGTTAGAGAGGTTTGAAAAATGAGTTTGAGTTCGTTTTTGGTTCTGTTTTTGTCAAGCGTTTTTTTTTGTATTTTTCTGGATACCGTTTTACCAACGGTCTATTTTGGGCCCTACCTCATTTTTTTTATGAAACGCCTTTTCTTTCCTTTGTTGGATGTTAAGAAGTATGTATACCTCCTTCCATTGTATAAGAAAAAAAAACTTTCCCTGAATTTATCCTTAGTGCAGGGCTTTTCAATAGACAGATAATATAATGTTTGATTGACAAATAAATATGGATGTTTGATATATTTCTCTGCAGAAGCGGTCAATCCGCCATTTTAATTCCACCATTTTTATTCCCCCCGGTAAAAATGATAGACTTTTGAAAAATCGGCCTAAAACATATCACATTTTCCTACCAGGAAAATATTTAGTAAAACTATTTGTGAATTAAAGTGGAATACTTACTACGCTAACACCGCCCGCGCTATGAACACTGAAAAGTGCTTCAAATATCGGAAATCTAAAAACCTCGTTTCATTTCCATGAAAACAAATTATTTCGTTTTAATTTTATCAACAATTCTGTTTGTTTGAGTTTACCATTCTTTGAAAGCGGGTTAAAACAAATAAAAAAGTAATTCAAAATCAAATCAAATCAAAAGTCATTTATTCAAATTAGGCTGAGTGCCAGCACTTTTTGAACTAGTGTATTTATAACCGATTTAAAAAAAAGTGGAACTCTATAAGTCTAAATGTATTTTTAAAGAAAGAAAAATGTTTATTTGGGACTCGCACAAGACAAACAAAACAGTAAAATAAAAATTAATAACCAAACAGTATGTCCCCGGAAAATGGCAAACTCCATAAAATTATAAAATAATTTGAGAGATTGTAAACTCTCGATAAATTGTCAACTGAACATTTGGAATACTTTTTTACGTATCAAAATTTGATAGTCTATAATATCTCCGTGCCAGTCCGACACATTGTAGACTGACATGAACTGGCAACCAGACTATTTTGATTACAATTAAAATAACAGTGCAATCACGATCTCTTTTGAGTAGATGATTAGACTGGTTAATTGCACCACCAAACCTATTTACTGCGTTTATTTTGTCCACCCAGTACACTTGGTATCAATTTAATGAACCCACTCACACCCACTCATATCGACCACCACAAAAAAACAATAGCCCATCACTCGTTACGTATGTACGTTTGAACTTCGAACAAGTGAGATATTCGCAACACGTAATGGCAATGTAAACAAAAATCCTAAATGGGACATAGGTAGATTTATTAGGGTTGAACTGGGTACAACAGGGTGGAACAAGCCCACCGTGGATTGCTTCGGTTTTATGGTATGTTAGGCAAGATCGGCAAACATGTCATTCAGCAGGTCAAGGCTGAATGGTTTGGCGATTTCAATATTGTGACCGTTCTCTCTTTGTTCAGCGGTTTTTGGCATTTGTTTCGCGTTGCTAGGATTGGTTTTGTCAGGGTCATTTGGTTAGGTAAAAATAAGGTATTTAAGACCTTATTTTGGACATGGGAATGGAGCTATAAGGCTGATTGGCGCCTAGGTATGGTGAAATAAAGGATTTATCCCACCATACCAAGGTGCCAATCAAACATTTAGTATGTATCCGAATCTAAAGGGAATCATAAAAATATAAAAGCTTTATTTTACCCTTTACAGAGTTTCTTATGTTATTTAATAAATTATTATGTAACTAAAAGGGAGGTCTTATATATATCATAATATCTAGTTTTCGTAGATTTAAGGCAGGTCTGGTCAACCTGTAAAGTATTGAAAATTTTTTATAACCATAGATCGGAATAGTTAGACTATATTTACCTAATGTTTGTAGAAGTAAATAACATAGAGTTGATAATACCTCCTGTAAAATCCCAGAATCATAAATGGAATCATGACAATTAAAACCCGGGATTATAAAAACATGAACTGGACTTTGAGTATTGTTACAAATTATTGATTTGAGGAATCAAAAGGAGAAAGAGTTGTGTGAAAACAAAGCTATTTAATTGAACATTTTTAGTAGAACGTAGTAGAACGAAGTAGAACTCTAAAAACATAATAAGATTCTTCAATATAATATTTGTTTTCAAATGTATTCAAAGCGCAATAAGTAATTTACAATTTCTTAAATCCCGGGATACAATTGTCATGTCTATGATTCCGGGATTTTAGAGGAGGTATTATCAACTCTATGTTATTTACTTCCACGAAAATTAGGTAAATATAGTCTACCTATTCCGATCTCTGATTATAACATTTATAACAACTTATTCACATAGTTTCTGTATGACAGCTCATTTTAACTAAGTAATAAGTTCTGCATAACAGCTCATTTAGATAAAAGTACACACACAAAATACATATTTAGCATAGATATTTAACCCCTAAAGAGCACCCTTTCTGCACTTAGTTACGGTGCATTTTACAGGCGAAAGCTCATCACAGGAAACATTTATTTTATCCTTGTTAGCTCTCGACCAATATGGGTAATGTTGAAGCAGTTGCATATTTTCCATCGTGTAGCTTCACGTTGTGAATTCCTTTGGTCCACTAGGTAAATAGCTGGGTTAAGGGTGTGTGTAGAAAGGTGTCTTTGGTGTAATATTTTTTAAGGTATATTTTAGTTTTGTAGTCAAGGCAAATTATGTAGATTAATCGGAATAAAGAAATGTTAAACGGAAGCAGGTTTTAGAAAAGTCAAGCTGGTAACCAGCCTAATATTATAGCTTTTGTATTTAGAAAAAATAAATATTTATCTCAATTTTTTTTTTTTTTTATGAAATTTTCGTATATAAATTGATGAGGCATTTATTAGGCCAGTTATAATATTTAAAAAAACATTAATACTTCAAATTAATTAAGTATCTTTGCTGAGATTAATGTCAGGGTAACCAGCCCCGCTACTAAGTTTAACCGACTTCAAAAAAAGGAGAAGGTTGAATTTCTTTTTTGTGTTTTTTACCTCATAACTCCGTCATTTACGAATCGATTTGAAAAATTATTTTAATATGTGAAAGGATTTACTTTTCGATTAGTCCTACAGAAGTTTTATCAAATCGGTTCAGTAATGTTCTAAATTAAAATAGCTGGAAAAATATATCATCCAAGTAAACGTAATCGCGTAGGTACTTTGCTTTCCTGTGACTTTCCAGTGGTGCTGTTAGGTGTGGGGACCACTAAAAAGAGAAAAATAAAAACCTTTTTGACAAAAAAACACAACTGACTTCCAAATAAATAAAAATACACTACAAAGTACCTAGTGTTTTTCCGAAATTAAAGTTATTTTATACCTACTTTCTAGTATTTTTATTTATTTGAAAGTCAGTTGTATTTTTCGTCAAAAAGCATTGCTAACGCGACTTTTTGACTGAAGTGATAATCGACCGGCCATATTCGCCGTAGAACCGATGACTGTTGGGGTAGACGTATTCTTAGGTGGGGTCTGCAAAGAGTTGCCGAGAATCGAGATGGATGGCGTAAAACGACCTTTGTCCAGTAGTGGCCTGATGTAGATTCATGATGACGTTAAAACGTACTCTCTCTCATCAACCACTAGAAAAAAAAAACCATTTTGATAAGCGACCACCAATCTATCCGAATTCCACGTCCGAAATTCCCTCTTGTATCGCTACAAAGTATTACCCTTGGGATAACCTCGCCCTAAGCCCGCCCGTCATATTCATTATCGTAAAACTCAGGTGCTAGCTCCACCGAATAGCCACTCGATATAAAAGTGCTTTGACAAGTTCGCTATTACCCGACCGAATTGAGAGTGCACTTTGCTCTAGAAAGTGAATTGTAATAATAGAACTTTGTAACTTGATGGTGTTATTTTATTTTTGTTTAGTTTTTTTTTTCTAATTTTAGATAAGAGTCGTTTTGGAATATAAAAGTGTTTTATTATGATTAATGTTGAGATATGAAGGTGCAATCAACAGTTTATTGTTTGTATGCGGATTAGACTGCATTCAAAGTAAATATTTTAGCATATTTTTGTTGTTAAAAAGTAAGCTAAATAATATAAATTTTCCTAAACTCATACTTCTAAGTAACTACACTGCCAGTGGTCGTTGATCCTTAAATTAATTGTATATTTTTCTTATTATGAAATTATTAGATGAACTTAAACTTCATATATATACTTATCCATCATATATATATGAAGTTTCACCAGTTTATTTATTTGACCTTGAATATTCTTTCGTACCACAATGAGAACTTAAAAACCCAACTTAGTAATTAAGTTCTTATATCTAAATATGTATATGTGAAATTGAAAGTGAAAAGGTGAAAACATTTTGAACAAGTACTTGCATTGACGCAATTTTGTCCTCGTTTTAAAACATCTAAAAAAATCGGGCTACTGTTAGCCAAACTACTAAGGTCAACGACCACATCATCGCTCACTCGGTCAAACGCGAGGCACCAATAAAAAAAAAATTGGCTTTCAAAACTAAATTTACAAGTTTACTAGAATTTGCCCGCGAGTTCGTGCGCGCATATCCCGTTTTTTCCCGTTAATGTACGAATATCGGCAAATCCTAAATTTGAAATGTAGGTTCCTTGGGGAGTCCCAAGGAACCTACATGGCAAATTTCAGCTTTCTACGACCAGTACTTTCGGCTGTGCGTTGTCTGCCAGTCACTCATTCACTCAATAACGCAGAAACGCAAGAGTTTTATGAATATTAATAAGGGTATAAATAAAATGGTCCTAAATTAAAGTTATCCCAAAAACCCCAACCCCATTTTTCAATACGGCCCGGATATTTCGTAAAACTTCGGCTAACTTCGGGATACACCGGGATAATCCCAGCTAGTATATGCTCAGTATAACGGTGCAATATTCATTACCATAAACCCAGGTGTGCTGGCTTTAAGGCCCTACGTGTCTTATTTGTGTAAAATATAAAAGGCATGCAGTCACATTAAGGTAGATGGGGCTGCTTTTACTTGAAGATGCCTTTAACATAATTTTGAGGTACATCAGTGCGTTGGATTTCAGGTTTATGCAACGTGTAACAGAATAAACACAATACCTCTTAGGGGTCACTGTAGTGTGTGTGTGTTCACGATTTCAGTGTTGGTCCCATGGTAAAAGTTGTTCAGAATGATGAGTACAATGACCCCTTAAGAGGTATTGCGTTTATTCTGTAACAGGTTGTATAGGTACTCTGTTATATGGTTGGACATGAAGTGTTATTGGGTTTTTCCATCTGTGTAAGCCTGAAGCTTAGAAGTTAGTCCTACATCCCGTTGCCGCCCCATCGAATTATGAGAGTGAATAGTGGGAACACCTGTGTTTGCACTCACACTTGTACATTATAATATCTTCAACGTGTAATATTTGTTGAAATTATCCACGCTGGCCAAAATTCACTGGCGAGGATTTAGTATTTCTTTCGACATGCGTTACAGCAAACAGTTTGTAGCTGGCAGACATTTGCAAAAAATATTGATCTTAATTCCTGTAGTATTATTTTCGCAGTCTAAGTCCTGACGACTTCAGAAAAAGAAGTAAGTAAATGAGTTTCCAATTAAAATTAAAAGGCTAAGTTTATTCTTCTTGACTAATTATTTTCCACGAGTAAATAACTTGTTCAATTAAATGCAAGTAGTTCATTTAGTCTCAAAATAATATTATTAAGTTGTTCGTTTCTAACTAGCTAGAGCTCGTATTTATGAGCGTTAGAACAAGTTTAATTAATGCTAACTTTCCAGTTTCGACGCTTAAGAACGTCCCGTCCTCGTCTAGGGCATGATTCGATTGAAATAAGTAAACTATAAAACGAAGTCATCAAATGGGACTGAGCGGGTGCACAACGCGCGTTGTGACGTGGTCGCTCATAATGTGCCTCATCAGAAGGCTTAAAGTCACCCGAAGGGCTATGGAAAGGGCTATTCCCGGAGTTTCCTTGTGTGATCAAGAATTAAGATTTCCGCACTGGGATCAAGGTTACCGACATAGCCCGAAAATTCGCACGTTGAAAATTTAGTCAATGTCGAAAGGTTCTGCCGGTCAACATTTCAAGCTTAGGTGGAGTGAGCATTGGGCACGCCACAATTGTGGCGGTAAGGCCCCTCTTTGGGGAGTGGCTGTAGAGGCGCCACGGCATCCTCACCTTCCACCTGACGCAGGTATTTACCGGACATGGCTGTTTCCAGAGGTACCTGTTTCGGATTAAGCGGGAGGACACGCCCGGTTGTCAGCACTGTGAGGATCGGCCGGAAGACACGGTGGAGCATACTGTGGAGGAATACATAGCATTAGAAGGTCTTCCACAAAATGGACCGATGACCTGGTGATTATCAACTCTATGTTATTTACTTCCACGAAAATTAGGTAAATATAGTCTACCTATTCCGATCTCTGATTATAACATTTATAACAACTTATTCACATAGTTTCTGTATGACAGCTCATTTTAACTAAGTAATAAGTTCTGCATAACANAGGCCGTGGTTACGAGTATCTGCTGAATGCGAGACGCACAGGACCGGTTGAGGCAACACTTGGGAGAGGCCTATGTCCAGCAGTGAACGTCTTTTGGCTCAATTATGATGATGACAATAACAGCTGTGTGAGAGTTCCTACACAAAGGGTTCCTGACCAAGTCGATCACGCAGGATTCCGTGCTCTTAATCACCAGTCAACAGCAAGCCAGCCACACTATTCCTAACTTCTGGAAGCCATCTGCCGAATCAGCAATGGCGACCACCAGAATGATGCTCGACGAGTAACTGAAAAACGCACCACTGCGTACCTCGTTTGTTCGTAAGCACGCCATTTAGCGCTTCTCTTACCCTGCGATAAATGACGTTCCTCCACCTGTCATAAGGGCATGGATACGTGGTCTGCACTCTAAAACCAGTGTATCTAGGTATAAGGGTTGCGAAATTTGTTCGAAAGAGTCACCGCGGCCCTGGAACGCAAAGGGCTTTTGAAGGAACACGGATGAGTTTTAGTCAGTAAGAGTCTGACACGCCCTTCCGCTCCACCCAGAGCGGAAGAAGTCATTTGATGATTTCCCATCCCTAAAAAAAAAAGAATAAAAAAAGGTATATAGGTATATAAAAAAGGTTCCTACTTGTATTATTGAGAGACGCACCGCTGAATATATGTACATGCATCTAGGTCTCTTCATACGCATGCCATTCCTCGCTCTTCTACTGATGTCATCCAGCTGCTATCTTGCGATGAACGGCGCTCCACATGGCCTGAGTGTGAGATAACAAGTCTAACCCAAAATATTCAATCATTGTATTTCTGTACTCGTGGGTATGAGTACCTGTATAATAAGTTAATAACATATATATATAGTTAAAAACAAGCTTTTATTTAACGGCCATATTGATTTTAGTGTAATGTTATTAACTTTATTGTTTTCTGCTCTTCAAGCCCTTTAATTTGATACCCATATTAAGGGGATGGAGGAAAAATATGTAATCCGCCATTTTGGAGCGGCGGCCATATTGAAATGATAACAATATTGAGTATTGCACATTGTATTATCATCAGAACTAAAGGTGTATGCAACATTTCAGCTCAAGCGAATACCAACAAATAGTCGAAAAATGGTTTGTAAATTTAGACGGATAACTTAGAAAGATACGAACAGTGCAAGTTAAATAAAAGCTTGTAAAAAGACGACCCGCTGTGTCCTGAAGTAGTTTGAAATTGTATTATAATAATTTCATTATCAAAGCCCTCTTAATATAAGCTAATTAGTTCAACATTGTAAGCCTATTAAAACTTAATAGTGCACTAACGTTAGGCCAACCTATTTCGAGGTCATTAACCTACAGAAAGGTATTAGATTCGCAATAAAATGATTACTGTATCAAGTAAGGTTAACCAAGGGTCGAATGGACCTAATCTGAATAAATACAAATGGGCGTAGAGTGAATTATCCCGAATTATTTATTTGGTAGTTTTAGCGATATCGTTTTGTAGTCTCGTGGGCTTTGACGGTGGAAGGGAATTGAATTATCATCAAATGGAATAAATTATTACTAGTATGTAAAATGGGTAAATAGAACTTCGGATGGCAAGACGAAGACTATAGACTCCTGCAAAGAAGAAGATAGAAAGAAAGAAAGAAAATAGTTTATTTGCGACAAGCAAACGTACCTAAATGTGGTAATACTTTCAGTATGGGTGCTCACCGAATAAAACACAATTAACAAGAAAAATAGTCGCCTCTAGAACAATTTGGAATCATCCTCCAGAAAGAATGAATAATTCTTGTCACTGCTCGAAACCAAAACATGTTCAAAGTGTCGATGAATCGGCTACAAAACCTATCAACCGCATTGTTGCAAAGACACGTGTCATTCGTTAAATGGTCCATATGGACCTGTTTGCGAACTATAGAAATGTGTGAACTAAAAGTAAACATCTTCTACGCGTGTTCCTGCACGTGTGTCTTACTGTACAAATTATATTATACTTCACTATTCACTGGCTACTTACTGGGAGCTATCCCAGGACACACAGTATATCATTATATGTGACTCGATTCAAGTGGAGTTGAATTAGAATAGGAATATTTTTTTGCTAATAGTGATAGTATACAAGTGGAAGATTAGACGGGACATCTGAATACACATGGCGATGGCCAACAGAATAAAACTTTGAGAGCATGGTGCACAAGGTTGAGCGAACGACATCAAAGCTGTACAAAAGCTCATTGGGTTGACGCTATCATTAAAGTCGTGGGAATGTCCCATATTTGCAAATAAATAATTTGAATAAAAGGGTCTAACAGTCCATATAATTATACCTGGTTCAACTTTGTAATGACGAACATTTCTGTATAGTGAACGTAGAATTAGGCTTTTAGATGTAATTGCGTAATTTCGTTTAGGAAATGTGGTTTTTAGGGCTTTTGATAACTTTAAAGCGATCTTGTTAAAATTACTTTGATAACACAAACGTAACACTCCGTCTCAGTTTTCGCTGCTGTAAAAAGGTTTTTGTGCCTGATAAAATTTTAGCAGATAAATTTAATATTTAAACGGCATTTTGTTTTTCATAAAGAACTGTGAATAAAGTATTTTTGCCACCGAAATGTCCACGGTTATTTACTGCTAGTAAAACATTAAGATATGACAAAAACTGTCACTGCAGGGTGCTTGGCGCGAACACAGATATTTTAGAAGAATTTGCCAAATAAACATTGGCTGGCCACCAGACTTAAGCTAGTACGTCGTCGGTCAGAGACCCAACTTCATGTTAGTAGATTTTTGATAAACTGCTTATAGCAGGATGGTCTAAAGGGCCCGTTGAGTAAAGACGAGGAAAACGGGCCTAACTTTGTCCATCAGTCAAACAGCATTTAGCTAAATACCAGTATTAATACTAAGGGGAAGACTGTTTTAGAGAATCAAATGTGTTACCTTTGTTTAGTCAAACTAAAGGTCTCTGGCATCTTCTGAAAAGGCTGGTTTCCTCCCGCAGTCTGTAAACTAGACGTAGAGTTTGGAGTTTGGATAAATATTTACCACATATTGAACACTAGTATTCAGCTGTATCCAGTTAGACTAGAAGTCGATCCCAACTTATTAGAGAAAAATCTAGGCGGATGATGATGACAACAATGGTTATTCGCAGAAAGTGAATCATACCTGGGCTCCGTGCAAACAGGCCACCGATCACAGCCCGGTGGCTGTCACGCACCACATGCTTTGGTGCTGAGCGAATGAATGTGGTCGAAGGCTACGGTCGCTGTGGTCATGGTGGATGCGAGTCACGAGTGGCCGCCGGTGGCAGTGGTCTGTGGCCCGTTTGCGCGGAGCCTTATGATTGCTTGAGACGACAAAGCCAACCAATATTAGACCTTCTGCGAATTCTTCTTCGTTGTAGCTCGTTACATCAGGGGTGGTGGCAAGCTTCACAATCCATCGCCATTCCTTCCATGCTGTAGATCTTCTTGTAAATTCGTGGAGTGGACTATTGAGTGTAGTTTTCACTTGGTCGATCCAACTTATTGGTGTCCTGCTGCGCGCTCTTATGCTTTCAACTTTTCTCTGCACTACAAGTCGTCCCACTGAAGTGTCTTCTCGACGTGTGATATAAAGTGAGGATACGACATTGGACGATGGAAGAAAGATGCTGCTCGATACCAAGTTCTTGGAGTATTGAGATGTTGGTTCGGAACTGTGTCCAGGTTATGCCAAGCATTTTTCTTCAACACCATATGTATTTCTAAAGCGTCTATCTTTCCCTTCCTGTAGCTTAGTTTTCCGCCTTTAAGTCGTTTGATAGCGGCTCTCACACTTCGTCCTTCAACATGTATAGCTCTTTTTTTCGTCCTTGGGCTTTCTCGGAAGACAGTTGTGAGCTTGAGGATCGTTAAATAATTACAGATATTGCACCTATTTCAGCCAGTAATTCTCCTTGCGAGTTTTCTATAGCCCATGTTCTGAAAAGGGGGTTTCGGTGATGGATTTCATTTTTTGGTGTAGGTAGCCGGTTTCGTGTCTATCAGCGTGAACTTCTACTTCTGCACACAAATTCTGTACATGTTTATTTAGATCCCGCCTACAAGCTTCTTGTATACGAGTGTATATTGAGTTCATGTTCTATACGTCTGCTCCCTGAGCCTTTATGTTTTTTCTTTCTTTTACAAGGCAAACGTTCCACCAGTCATGCAGTGTTGACGCTTGCAAATTGATGCAGAGGGCTTTGATTCTATCACCGCAGTTTTGAGCAGCTCTTTAGCCTGACCCCATAGTTGATCTAGGTATGCTGATTGAGTATCTAAGTCAGTCTATAGACGCCATTTTTGTTTGATTGCAGTCACAAACTTAGGTTTGTTTCCCGCGAATACCGTAACTTTTAATATTAGATTAATGGTTTAGAAAATATTTAGTGCACAGTGTTCTAACCGTTAATTTATCAATTCTGAGAACCGTTCATAAACTATTAAACACTATACAAAGATTAGTTTAGCATTAGTTTTAATTCTAAATAATGGGTATTTGAATATTAAATCAACGAATAACAAGAACATCATTGCAGTTGAGATTTGTAGTACTGATATAATATTCACATCACTTTAGCAAAATTCATGGGGTGGGTTCATGGGGTACTGTGTAAAAATGTTACAACAAAATACCTTGTGACATATTAGAACTAAATGAAAGAAAATTTAAAACTTACATTAAAACCACACTTTGTTAACAAGCATATTACAAACTAGATGATTACATTAAAGATAAGAATGCTTGGAAACATGCTGGTCCTGCTCCATAGGACCACAGTAGATAAATATACAGTAAAACATCTTCATACAAACGTGCCGCTCTCGGTTTGAATGTGTGCGTGCGCGCCGCGCGCCATGTCGGCACGCGATTTCACGCACACGCTAGCATAATATAATGGGCAATAAGGTGGCGGCAGTGCGGGCTGTGCAGCGCGACTGTGAGCACGCGCGTACGCTACATGACCGCTTGCGTTCGTCAACTCTCGCCGGCGCGGGCGGCGGACACTTGTCGTAAATTACGAGTATCATGACTTCAAAAAGAGGAAAAAAATATTGTAGTGTTTTCGGGTGCCTCAATAATGATTTCGCAAACCCGGACTTATCATTCTTCATACTTCCTACTCAACCAGAAATGTAAGTACCTACTTATACTTAAATATTATTAGAAAATATGGTATTGTATTGTTTATTTCACAGTTTATTTGCTTTATTAAGAGCGTAGCCGAGTCGCATTTTTCTGAATACTATGTTTAGAGCTAAAGTTTATTTTAAGAAGTCTAGTTTTACTATAAAATAGAGGATTGAGTACGAAACATCGTTTTGGTAAACATATTTTTCGCGTAGGTATAGTTGTAATAAGGACAATTTCACAATAATTAATAAATAATAATAAAGCGTTCCGGACGTGCAGAAACAGGAGAAAAATTTTCTCGGTATCAAATTTGTAACTTAGTATAATAAATGTTATGTGAATAAAAGCTTTTTATTTTTACTAAATTTATAAATTGGTAAAATATTCAATCATAATATGCTTTTTATTTTATAAATTTAGATCAAGTGCTGCTTGTTCGAAAATATTAACTAAAAGTAAAAGTGACAACCCTGGGTATCAACGCAAGAGTAGGCTAATAACTCGGCGGGCGGCCTTAGATAACCTACTGTATATTTATCTACTGTGATAGGACGATCAAAGGTGTAGTAGAAAAAGTCAAACTTGTTGATTTATTTACTACATAATTATATACTGGTGTACTTACAGTTTTTTTTTTAATATGTAATTTAACTCACACACTGATCCATTGTTGTTAATTATAATGTAAAAATGTGAGTACTTTGTCCCTTGCTAGCAAACTTAATTTTATCTCTATATACTAATAGGTACAACAAAGCAATACCAGCGTATTGCTTTGTTGTACCTATTAGTATATAAGTGTGTGCTGTATTATTGTTTAAATACGTGAAACAAATTTTTGAGCAGAAGTAACGTTAATCCTTAGTAGTACAATACTGCTTGTTATCAAGATGACAATCATGAAGAATTGCTATTTTTTTTTCACAAATACTTTATAAATGTTCTCTTACAGTGGGAAGAGAATGTATAGTTAAATAGAAGTATGCGGTACAGAGGTTAAAGTCCCGTACACTTCTTTTGAAAATGGAGGATCCTCCGACCAGACGGTTGTTGTGTCTGGTGGGCAACTGCCCGATAGTTGATATTCGGACAGTTGTATATGTTCAAATCACATGGAAAATTTTGCTTGCGCGATGCAGGAATTCGTTGGTAGTTCGTCGCTGACAGGATAGATGGCGTTGTGGTTCTTTTTATTGCCGTAAAAATTTCGCTACTTAGTTTTTTCATGTGGCAGTATTGATGCCGCTACAGTTAGATTCAAACATAATCCATCTACAAATCCCCAAAACCCAATATTACCATTAAAACCAAAACCAATGTTAACACAAAACCAGTTGAAAATACCCTTTAAATCATAATGAAACGCTTTAATTGAAACGTTTCCATTACCGGTTTCGGATAGCCACGTTTCATTCAGCCGTTCATTGATATTTAATACTGCTATACATTTCTAATGTAAACAGGGTTATATTTTGTTTAACATTGTGTGCTTTATCAAACACAGAAATATAGGCTTTATGAAGTACAGTATAAAGGTAAATATTGATTTGTGCTATAGCAAGTACGTTTGTTGTAGTTTCGTGAAGTTATTCTTGTCATCCATCTGTTTGTAACAGACGCCTATGTTTAGCAGTAAATAGCTATGCAGATACCTCAATGAAGAGGTTCTTGAAAAGAATCAATTGACAGAACATCAAGAACACATGACGACAGAAGTAAATTGGCTTTGGGTGCCAATTTAATTCATTGCATGATGCAAAAGTACTAGCAAAGACTTGATTTACAAAAATGTTAAAAAAAAAACCAGGCCACGGTCTACCTTTGTGTTAAGTTTTTTTTCTTAACTATTATGTACTTACTTTCTTAACGATGGAACAGCCGGTCAATTCTGTAAACATATCGAAGTGCAGGCTTGGGTGAAGTGATCACGAAGTGAGCTGTCATTCCATCTTGATTATATGGGTATGACTTCGTGATCACTTCATCCAAGCCTTCACTTCGACATGTTTACAGAATCGACCGGCTGATGTTCCGTCGTTAAGACGTGAAGAGGATACAAGCAGACGGAAGGAGTAACTTTCGCATTTTTAATATTAGTATGGATAAATGGTGTCTCACTGAAGAACAAAGTCCGCCCATCCTTCCTTTCAATGTCTCGGTCTAATAATATTGCAGACAATTTTTTATTTGCGGAATGGACTTTCTCTTGTCCTCGATCACACCTGATAGAAAGCGGTGGATTAGGTCTATGATATAAATCCATTCAGGATGAGTCTAGCTCATCTACCACCAGTTTTTCAGCCTATTGCACAGTAATGCACAGCCGTTTGCTGCTAATTGATATCCACTACGTGTGTACTTCAGCCCACAGTCAAGCGATCATCATCATCTTCCTGTCCTTATGCTCTGATACTCGGGGTCGGCGCAACACGTTTTTTTCTTCCATTCTGTCCTGTCAACCGTCACGTTATCACTATCTCCATTTTCTTTCATACCACTTCTAACACAATTCATCCATCTTTTCTTTGACCTTCCTCTCCCTGTCCATCCCTCCACATTTATATTCATAACTCTTTTAATTACGTGCATTTCATCCCTCCTCTTCACATGACCATACCAAGATAAGCCTTTTAACTTTTCTGTTACTGGCGCCGCTTTTAAGTTACCTCTAATGAACTCATTCCTCACTTTACCCATTCTCGATACTCCACACATCCATCTCAACATACTCATCCCCGCTACAAGCAATCTTTTCTCATCCATTTTTTTCACAGCCCAACATTCTGATCTACACAGTACGACAGGACTTATAGATTTTGCCCTTTCAGTCAAGCGATAAACTTATGAAAATATAGTAAACCAAATACATAAATAACTTAGCTATAATATCTCTTCCATGATTCTCGATCAATTTATAAACGTTCCAACACAGGAGCGCGTACTAATAAACAAGGATTCAAGATACCAATTATCCGCAGTGAACCATAGAGGTAAATTGATCGTTGATAATCTCTACTCTCTCTATCAAAGCCAATTTAATTATGACTAGCACTTATCCTGCGGCTTCGCTTATTAAGACAATCTCACAGGAACCGTGCAATTATTTTTTTTCGGAATAGTTTATGGCCCTCGGTGATGTTTAGCTTTCTATCAATCAATCTGCATAGCCTTTTTTTTTAAGGATGGGAAATCATCGAATGACTTCTTTAGCTCTGGTTGGAGTGGAAGGGCGTGTCAGACTCTTACTAACTAAAACCCATCCGTGTTCCTTCTAAAGCCCTTTCCGTTCCAGGGCCGCGGGGACTCTTTCAAACAAATTTCGCAACCCTGGCAGAATCTGCATCTTCTCTGCCTCTACTTGTCCTTATCCGACCTCCAGAACCGGGTAACAAGGCAGCATGATTTAAGAGTCGGTATCTAAGGCATTCACTTTGTTAAGATGCGCCTACCTGCTCATTACATGAAAAATAAATTTCCAAATAAATATGAAGCGCCTAATAAATTACTTACCTTAGAGTTAACAAAATATTAATTACGTCATAAATCAAAATTATAATAAGGAAATAAAATAATAATGAATTATTTTTAAATTAAATGGTTTTTGCAATGTTACTGAATAAATAAATGTATAAAATTTATAAAACAATAATTTTAATTCAAGTTATCACATTAAACACCCAGTGTTTTTCCTCATCTCTCCTACTTGATCTAAGCTATTTTTATTTATTTATTTTATTTTTATTTGTTTGGGACAAAAAACTGTTACACGTTACATTTCAACACAGGTGTTTAAAAAAATATAAATAACAAACAAGTAACCCACACTATTGTCCGCGAATTTGCAAAAGAGACAGAGATTGACCAACGTACACATATTGCTCATCAGATTAATTTAACAAATATATTCATGATGTTAATATCTGTATACATTGTGTAGAACAAAAAATTAAGATTTTACCCTTACGGGGATCCGGATAGAAAGGCTATGCCCGACAGGGTCCATAATTGTGACTTATATACATAACTATTTCCCTACCAACTGTACACATTATGGTACGCAATAAAAATTGAGAATTGAGAACATTATTTTAAAAGAGAAATAGGACTTTAAAATTTGATACTTGTTACAAAACTTTGTATGTAGAAAGGATATTATATTTCTAAGTAGAAAGATGAGCGCAAGACGTTGAGTGCATGTGATCATAATTTCAATTTGCCTTGCGAAGTAACCTGTTCTGTGTGTTCTCCGTAGTAATATGCCTGGGTGCCTAAGTATGTACACAATTTCAGTATGCACATGGATGCAGCTACTCTAAGCCCCTTGACGAGAAAATAAAGTAGTACCTAGACGGAAAAAAACCTATTACAAACATAACATTAAGCCTGAATTTTTTGACGCACTATTTTAGGGTTAATTTAGTTAGGAGTTTTTATTTTTGTATCTAGTGTATATAGTTTGTGTACAAGTAAGAACTAAATACTTAAACAACTAGACTAATAATCGCGAAATTATGTACAAATGCGTATAAAAGCAAAATGAATCATTGGGCATCAAAAAATCCACATGGCTGTCAGTGGCAAAAGTGCCCAAAACACGAGTTCAGTGGCAATGCTGATTATTTGGCCGAAGAAAAGCCCAGCCTTCTGGTCACGTGAACAGTCGACGAGTTGTTTACTGATGTTCCGAAAGACTCGGTAAGCACTCGGACCCCATGGGCCTAATGTTTCAACCCCAAACGGCTAAAAATAGCTCCCAATAAGGTTGTTATATTTGCGCGGTTTGATATATAGTTAGTTAAGTATTTATTTAAACTAATACTCTTTAACAAAAAATAAAAATAATAAGCCTAATGTTATAAAGCCGTGTCTTTAGATCTTTGATATGCAATCGTTTGGGATAAATATCAGACATCAGACTTGCAAACAGAAATCGTGGTATGCAGTTAGGTCGGCATGTAAAATACTGGTAATTTTCCGTATTCAGTTAGACTAGAAGCTGAAAAACCTGTCTACGATTGGATTATCTGGCTTTCAGTTTGGCTTCAACTTTAGGGCGTTTACGATAACGTGGTAAAGGAATTAGGGTTCCAGCAACAGAGAGACGGAGCTACGCAAGACCAATACAGGAGCTGGAGCTGTGTAATCTCTTTTTATACAACGGCATCATGGTGGCATCGACATGTCATAAGTAGGTACCTTCTCTGACCAGTACAGAATCATTCGCGAGCATAAACGGTATCTCAATAATAACTCTAGTTCGATCCAGCCCGTCCCTAGCTGGCCTCCCCCCAGCGACGCCCTAAACCGAGGCCCGTACCCCACAGGGGGTGCCCTTAGCGTGTAGTCGCTTAGTTTGTAGTTTTTTTTAAGCCTTGGCTGGAGACTTTAATACTATATTAAAGCCACCACAGGCAAGCCCTGTTAAGCAGTCGACAACCTTATAGGTTGAACTGCGAGACGCCACACACAAAAAAAAAAAGCATAAACGGTGTCATTTTAGTCGTCTTAAAAAGACGGCCCATTTAATGCTGTTTGATCGTGCAAGTCTTTCTACATCGTTCTCACATAGATGTATGTTTGTATAGTTTTCACACGAATAATGTAACCATATCATTGGAAAAAACATTGATTTAAAAGAGTGTCCGTGGAGTTTCCTGAACGTTCTTCTCCTTAGAGATCTACGTTTTGGAACGTGTAATTAGCTTCATATCTTTGAACAGACCGACCTTGACTATTCAAAAGTGCCTGTAATGGTTTAATTGAAATAAATGTTTTGAGTTTGAATTTCAGAATGTACCCGACATAAACTACCTCTAGGCGCGATTATTTTTTAAAATAATTTATTTAGAAAATAGGTACAATAAAAATAAATAATGCATTAGAATTATGAAACACCCTGTTAATAATGTTTACGTATCAAAATAGTGTCGCCGTTCCATTCCGCGTCGTCCTTGGAACACAAGGCTCGACTGCGCTCACTCCTGGATGTTTCAAACTACGTCATGCGTCATGATAATGAATAATATTTCCATTTTTAAAAGTCGAATGTTCATGAGTAACATATTTTTTTAAAGAATGTGCAGTAGTCATTGGATAGATGAAGTGGGCTGCCGTTGCAAGGCGACTAAAATGGCACCGTGTTTGAGAGCAGGATTATAAGTACTTATTAATTGAAGTTTTTTTACATAAATTTTAAAACCTTTGGCTTGACAGCCATTCTACTTACGCCTGTAATAAAATTTGGATGAGTGTTCATGCGCCATTTTAGCTTCTAAACCACTCAAGCGGTCCAGATGAAAGTGGTATCCACAGTACGGATAAAATAAGCCCTTATTATATAAGACTATGAACAGTAAACCTAGACAGGTAACCTTGACCTTAATTTTAACTGTGTACATAACCTAAAGAATTTAGGCAGCGACGCAAAAAAATACGCGCGCTTTACGGCCAGACTAACACGTCTCAGCATTTTACGAGTTTCGGCGACTTTTTCATAAATTTTCCGCTTTTGACGCACAACAGTATAAAAGTTTTGAAATGTCCCCGACAACACTGTTTTGGGAAGTTTTTATTTTTGTCATAAATTTCTTATGGTGTATTTTTGAGCCATGGGAGTAATAGAATTGATTTTCTTAATTAGATTGTTAGATTCTAATCCTTACTTCTCCAGAGAAAGAAGAGACAAGGAACATTTATTTGACATCAGTCTATTAGAAACACACACAAAATAAATAAGTGACACTAAACATAAAATGACTGGCCTGTTGGTCGAGTGGTTAGTGACCCTGACTGCTTAACCGGAGGTCGTGGGTTCGATTCCCACCCAGGACAAATCTTTGTGTGATGAGCATGATCATTTGTTCTGTGTCTGGGTGTAATTTGTCTATAATATGTATGTATTTAGAAATATATAAGTATGTTTATCAGTTGTCTGGTTGCCATAGTACAGGCTCTGCCTAGTTTGGGATCGGATGACCGTGTGTGAGTTGTCCCAGGATATATTATTATATATTATAAAAAAAACATAGTTTGCGCCTTATGGCTGTGCCAAAAAAGGTCTTCACTTCCATATGCATTAATTAACCTAAACATTATCAAAATAAACTGTCAGCACGAATTTATAAGCGCCACTTTTGACAATAATTTTCAGTAAATCGTAACTACACTAGGTACTGCTGGAACTTTCTAACTGTCACGTAGACAAATAGACATTCAACCTAAAAGTGATCAAAATAGTTTCAGTGACCGACGTATAAGCTTTTCCACACAACAGCTAATAAAAACGAGAGAAGACTAAACTAAATTCCTTTAATTTTATTTAAAATTCCACATCCTTAAAACAGCTTCCAAAACATAAGTGAAAGGTAAAATATTTTCCGAAGTATTACACAGCCCAGTGATCCAAACCGGGCGCGCATTAAACCGTGGAGTAGACCCCGCTTCTATCCGTATTCATCCATGTAAAAGGCTAAACAAACCCCGACGATTTTAATAGTGATGAAAACTAAAAAACTTGCATATAGCCGGACAATGAAGCCGGCGGCTTCTAACTTACTAGGGCTGCTAGATGACAAATAAAAATCAACATTGCCGCTTTCGATATTTTGGCGGGAGGGAATTGGTTTTCAGAAGTTTGGTACCTAGGTAGTATATTTTATTTATTGATAAGTCGATACTGTTTTATTGGACACTCATAAAGTTTATTTTTGTTTGATTTATTGATTGCTGAGGTTTAATTTTTTAAAAGGGCAGGTTTAAAACTGCCAACAAAGAACTAAATTCAGTGGTGCCAACGTCATCCTCACATTAAATGATATTAGGTCTTTGACCGCCAGAAATGCAGCAAAGTAGAGATATTACATTAAGTTAATAGTGAAAAGAAAGAAAGGCTTACAAAAACGAAACAGACTCTACAACAATAATTATGGAGGATGGCAATTAGATTACCTCGGGTTTAAAATGGATGCCGTACAACCCTAACTGCGCATAAAATATTTTTATTACCTGCAATATTTCTGGGTTCTCTATACCTAATTAAATTAATGAGTTTTATAGTTCATTATAAATTAGAGGAAGAATTTAATTTAGTAGACGTGAAAGCTTTTTAGAAGAAAAACCTATTCACGTTTATTGCTCGCTAGAATAGAACGGTATATTAAATTTCTTCACTCATTGCCTGTGCATTTCAATTATAAATACTCGGAAAATATTCAAAGAAAAGCACTTTTATTAATATTTGAAAAAATAATAAATATTTTATTATTAATATATTCAATATTAGTCTACAGACAAGGCATTATTCTAATGCGGTGTATTTTAAAATTTCAAACCTGTTCGAAAACTTTTCAACCACACTACACTTGGACACAACGTGTTCACACAGCCGCTGATGCGACACTAATTATTGTGTCACAATAAATTTTTCAATTAGAGACACTCGTTCACACAGAGATACTCGGTTTATAAGTCGCAACCAATAAGCTTAATCAACCGTATCATTAAAAGCCTAGCCTTTTCGTTTAACTGCACCGATTTTTCAGTGACCTAAATGGCATCATTGTTTTAATATCGTTATATGACTTGCCCATGTCACTTATGTCGCTGATTAAACGGCGCAATAAAATGAAAACCCCAGGCTTTTAATGAAATGGTTGATTAAGCTAGTTGGTTTTTCTTTAAGAGGGTTGATGGTATGTAATACAAATACAAACCCCTAAAATATCCTAAACTAACAAAAAGACACAAAATAGAAGCCTTTTTTTGGATGGGAAATCAGCAAATGCAACCCTGGCAGGCACTGGCCCTAGCGGGCCCCGTCAAAAACGCTATCATCTCTTTGGGACGCGTGTGGAATATTACCCGCCATTGGCCCGGGCCTACTCCTTATCAGACGGCGAGCCACCCGCTGTTTGTCGTCCGCTGGCCCACGCCTGCGGTGGCTGGGAATCGCCCTGTGACTCCCGACGCCCGCGGCGTCTTCATCTGCTACCGGGGCTTGGGCGTGAGGTTTGCCTCTACGCGTCCTGCCTCTAACTACATCCCACTATCAGATTGCCCAAACGACGGCGATAGGCACTAAATCGATCTGCCTAGCTTTTTCCCAACTAGTCGACGATACGACAATAAATCGAAACACAAGCAATACTAGTTCACACGAATATGTTGTATTCTTTCACAGATTTGATGTCACTAACTGCAACAGACTGCTTGGATGGAATATTGCGTCAGAATAATAGTGACTTTCCTGGACTCGTTTGAGCTTATGTGACGTTCAATGCAATTGCGGTGACAAGTTTATTTTTAATTTCGGTGACAGGATTTATAATAGTTTCAAAATATTCCTATGAACCAGTATTGCCAGTGTTATCGTTTATTGTCATATCGATGTCTCCACATTGTATAATGGGGTTGGCTTCCAGTTTAACCGGATATACAACGTGAACTGCCAATCTGACCTTCACTACCCAGAAACTGGGTAACACGATAACCCTTGGCAACATTTTATTTGTGTTACATTTTCTGGTTTCTGACCATCCGGAACGGCTGACAACTTCAAATGACAGCCAGGACTAAATACTTCACGTTCTCTCCGAGGCACGGAGGTGGCTTGGTGTTCAATGCCTGTTCACCCATCCGCAGACCAACCTTTTTTTTTTTTTTGGCAGTGGGGGCCGAAATCCCACCGGCTGTCGAGCACTAATCCAAGGTACTTCATGGTGGATTCGACAGCGATACGGGCCCTCCGACCACGATGTGCGATCCCGGCGGCCGCGCTCGCCGGGGGCCATGAAAAACGATGGCCTCCGACTTGTTGAGGGCCACCTCCAGGCAGTGACCAGCATGTCGTCAGCGTAACACACCAGGTTCACTCCCGGCCGGAGCTCGCCCCTCAGCACCCAGTCACACCCGATGTTCCACAGGAGCGAGCCCAAAACCGAACCCTGCGGAACACCGCACGACATGGGGCGCTGGTATCTACCATCGCGTCCCAGATAGGTGACACACCTCTCCGCCAAATAAGCCCCGACGACGCGGCGGAGGTAGGGAGGCACTCGATTATAACGCAGTGCCTCCCGAATACAACTCCAGGGCAGGTGTTGAAGGCGTTGGAGACGTCCAAGGACACCGCCAACATCAGCCCGCCCCGGGACACTGTTTCCTCCGCCAGAACTCTCACTCGGGATATCGCCGTGACAGTGGAGCGCCCTTGCCGAAAACCGTACTAGCATTCGGCCAGGTCCGGCCCCTCTCCGCACAAGTGGCTGACGAGGCGGGCTGCGACTATCCGCTCAAACAGCTTTCCCATCTCGTCCAGCAGCACTATGGGCCAGTACGCGGACGGCGAGTTCGCAGGGCGCCCCGCTTTCCTGAGCAGGACCAGACGACCAGATTTCCACTGGGTGGGAAACTGGCCCTGCTCCATCCCCAGACCAACCTCGCTTAACTTAAAGATTGAACCGTGCGGCTGATATTATTTAGCCACGAGCTTCTTTAAGTCCCTGAAGATCCAAAACCGCCAAATAGAAGCCTACGTGTTCAAAATCACATTAGCACCAACAACGTTTAGCTAACGATACTGCATCTTATTGATGCGAGATTGCCTAAACGACGGCCATCGACACTCGAACAAGTATTTAATTAACTCCAACACTTAGAGCAACCACTTCGCCTTAATTACACAATATACCGAAATCGATAAGGTTTCTTTTCCTTTCTTAGTTTGTTTTCCTGAAGAGGGAATTGGGTAGCGTTTAGCGGCGATTGTTTTCAAAGATTAGGAGCAAGTGTTAGCAATTAAATGTAATTTGTGCAAAATAGCACCTTTATATAATAACTATCGTAACTTAGTCTATGCCGCTCAAAGGTGTGTCAAAATATGTATGTCTCTGACTTTAGGCCATCTTGTCTGGTATGTGCTGATTTTAATTGTTACATAGATGAATTAGTTTACTGTCCTTTGTTTTTTTAAATTAATAATAATTGCACCCACAGGCCGCCAGAATCCGCTGGATGCAAAAACCACAGAGCGATCGAAGAGGCAACCGACGTTCTATAGAGATGCAGCTGTGGATAAAACATATAAGATAATATAATAATAATAATATGATAATATCTTGTGACAACTCACACACGGTCATCCAATCCCAAACTAGGCAGAGCCTGTGCTATAGCAACCAGACAACTGATAAACAAACTTATATATTTCTAAATCCATACATATTATAGACAAATTACACCCAGACACAGAACAAATGATCATGCTCATCACACAAAGATTTGTCCTGGGTGGGAATCGAACCCACAACCTCCGGTTTAGCAGTCAGGGTCACTAACCACACGACCAACAGGCCAGTCAAGATTAATACCACTTAGATATATTACTTGAATATTTACTCTGAATACTTTGTATATTTATATAAATAAACTAGCGGTCCCAACAGACGTTGTCCTGTCCGAACGTTTGCTTTGTGTCTGACAAAAAATTATAGAAACAAATTGCAGCTACTGGGTCCAATTATGAATCTAAACCATTGTCGAATCCCCTTGAACACACACAAAAAATTTCATCAACTTCGGTCCAGCCGTTTAGGAGGAGTTCAGTGACATACACACGTACACAAGTACATACACACTCAGTACCATATGTCAGCTACAACAGTGGGCTTTATCAATATTCTGTCTCAGTAACTGCTTAACAGGAACGTTAAGGGGGATCAATAGCGAAACTTTTTCATCGTGTCGAGCCTCGATGATTCCCTGAAGACTACTAGCTTCTGAAGATAACTAGGACGCGAAATGGCGTGGTTTTGCTTTGTTTTTCCGATAGTACATATTGGAGATGTTTTTTTGTGTTAGGTTGGCAACGGCTGACTTGATAGAATGTGACGATCGTAACTTCATGTTAGGGAGAGGCCACACGATGCGGTGCGGCACCGGCGCGGCGCCTTAGCCGTGCCGCTGCGACGTAATACATTCAAATGTCCATGGGTGCGGCGCCGTCGCACCGCACGCTCACCGAACCAAGATTAGGGGGGAGGGTGTATGCGCCTCAGCCGTTGCCAAACGGTACCGTAACATTGTTGTGACACCGCGTACTACGGATACAATTTGATAGAATGTGACGATTCGTAACTTCATGTTAGGGAGAGGCCACACGATGTGGCTACCAGCGCGGTGCCTTAGCGGTACATTCAAATGTCCATGGGTGCGGCGGCGCACCGCACCGCACCGTGTGGCCTCTCCCTTAGACATGATTAGGGCTTGATGACATCGGCAAAATCAAGCTTAACTAGGAACCTGTTATTTATAAAAATGAGAAGAAGCCCATTTTACGATAGGCTTTTCCTCATTTGAAATTAATATTAGGTATTTGTACAATTGTTTGTCCTGACTGACTTATCAACGCACTGCTAGAACTGAAGTGTAGAAAGCTGCAAATGGGAATTTAGGTAACGCAAGCATCAGCTAAGAAAAGAATTCTAGAAACTTCAACTTAAGGGCAAGTAAGGCAGTCTTCATCTTTTGAGGCCCGACATCTACGCCAATTGTAGGCAACAGCTTATTATTATACACATATAAAATTCTTTTGTTTATAAGTGACTGACAGACAACGCACAGCCGAAACTACTAGTCGTAGAAATTTGGAATTTGACATAAAGGTTCCTTGCGGAGTGTAGGGCAGCAATAAGAGAGGATTTCCCGAAATTCCCACGAGAACGGGAAAAACGGGATATGCGCGTACGAAGTCGGGGGCAAAAACAAGTGTATGGTAAAACAAATTATATTTTTGGAAACCTACGTAAATATCATTAAATCACAGAACATCTAGCTACCCCAAAAAACCAGAGGGTGTCACTGCTTACTTATAGAAATTGACCCATGACAATGTTGACAACCGAATCTTGCTCACATTTTCAGGTTATTATTAGTAATGGCTGTTCTAGAGCTTTTTAACTATCCTAACTTGCTAACTAATATTAAAAATGCGAAAGTGAGTCTATTCGTTAATTTGTAACAATTATAACGCTTTAACACCTAAATCAGATATGAATGAATGAACGAAAGATATATTTATTTGCAAGAATATAGGTAGCTAACATAAGTTCTTAAAATCTAAGGATTTCAATATATACGGCATTTCCGCCGTGCAAATATTTAGATTTTACATCTCGGTAATACATATAACATGCAGTACACATTTATCTATTTATTTATTTATTTAACTGCCTTAAAACTACCATTACAGGTCTTAACCTAATGCGATAGCTAAGTCACATACCCAAACTTAAAATTAAACCACAAAATACTAATACAATACCTATTAAGTTAGTTTTTTGTAACAAAGTGTAAACAATACTATTTTTGCGAATTCACCCCAGGGACATGTGTATATCTAGTAACACTGTGTGACACAATTTTCTAACATTAATGAGATTACGTGTTTTGAATTCCTTATTTTGTTGTTAAAAACATTGTCTATTGATATGGGTGTCTAACACGTCACGTTTCTTAGTAATAGTGTGAATACTATTTTCATGTACCCTCGTTTAAAATAAAATAAACATTGAGTAAAAGTAGTCAATTGCAGATTTATTTTAATACCTAGAACTCTGTATGACTTTAAATTAAAGTGTTCTAAAGATCATTTTAACAGTTTATTTGGGATATTATAGTATTTTTTTTTTCGAAAATCATGAAGATAAGTGACCGCCGTAAGTGTTTAAATCATTCGGATAAGTTTTGTTATGTTTGTGGAAAATATATTATTAAATCTCAAGGAAGAGTTCCAACTGACAAGGTTAAACGAGCATATTTATGTTATTTTGGTCATTCTGTGGTGCAAGATAAGGAATGGACCCCGAAACTTTTTTGCATTTCGTGCTACGTAAAATTAAATGACTGGTATAATAGAAAGCCTGTTTCTATGTATTTTGCTGTGCCAATGATCTGGCGGGAACAAGTTAATATATTACTATTTTTTCTATAAAATTGAAAATATAATTAAATAAATATGATTTAAAATTTTCATGCTGTCTTTATTTATTTAGAGTACTTTAATTTATCATAACTTTAAAATGGTACGTGTTACAAAAAATCTGTTTATGTTTTCGTATTCAGCAGGTCCAATTTGACAAAAAATTGTTTTTTTTTGTTAATGTTATAGAACATAAAAAAACATTTGTCACACTGTGTAATTAGCAATTACATAATAATTCTAATATGATAGATGGGGCCACGAGGAACAGCTAGTCTTATACAAAAATATACCAACCCCGTGTACTACACAGGTACTACAAATCGACTAGAACTTCACTAACCCAGCGTGAGTTACGAGATTGAGGTTCCATTGTCGTCTCCGCGGTTTGATGCATCCCTTTGTTACCGTGGGACACGACAATGGTATCTCTAATACGGTTCGTGTCGAGTATTTGACTTTTTGGTACCCGATTACTGGTAGTGAATGGTTGTATTTGGAAAGGTAGGTACTCTTACATTTACAGCTATGTTCATGAGGGATGTCATTTATACACCGGTGGACAGATTCGTTTTTTTTTATTTGAAGTACGGAATCCTGAAAAAGAAGTAACTTTGAATGGACGAAAGCCTGGATTGTTGAGCGACTCTGAATCGTTGGTCTTGTGGTCCCAGGCGCTACTAGTAAGCATGAGGTTCTTAAATAAGGTTCGATTCCCAGGTCGTTCAAAGTAGAGATGTCAGCATAGAAGACGAGGCCCGCTAGGGCCAGAGCCTGCCAGGGTTGCGGATTTTTTTCGAAAGAGTCACCGCGGAAGAAGTCATTTGATGATTTCTCATCCTTAAAAAAAAAGGTCGTTCAAAGTATTATTAAGTTTTTCCATCTGGGATTTCTCAATAGATGGCCGAAGTCTGGATTTGAGCCTAGTTTGTGTACCTATTATAGACGCGCTCCTATAACATGAGGCTTAAACATAACTACTGGAATATGATTTCACTATCTACATCTATGCCTGGCCCTTCTGAGATTACAGTCGTGATGTGATTTTATTAATTTTTCTCTCTTACCTACCCATAAGACAAACGAAACATCATTCACCTTTTGCACGCCAAACGTCACAAATATCTGACAAAAAAATACGACAAATTTGTGGCTTGGCGTCGGGGGCACGCCGATGCGTTTATGCTCTGGCGTTCAAAAGGTTCATTTCACAAGTACTTCATCACGAAAACATTCAGCAATTTACGAATGAAATATCACCATTCACCTCGTTAAAACTTTAGCAATGAACCAATTAAGAAATTCTTAACAGACACTCAAAGAAAAGTGCTCAATTGCCCACTGAAAGGGTACCGAAGTACCAATATCTAAGTATCACTCTCCCATTTTCGATCGTCATCTTTTTCTCAATTCTGAAGTCAAATATTTGAGTTCCAAGAATTTGTTCTTAAATAGTTGTTTGATTTGGATTTTAGTGCAAATATGTACCTTCTTAGGGCCTTAATATTAAATGAATAGTTTATCTTAGATGTTATTAGAGTTTGAATAGACTGAATTTGCGTTCTTTGGCTCATCTTATACCTAAGGCATTCATAGTACATTAAACCGAAAGACTTAATACATTCGTTTCCAATACTGCCAATTTTTGCATTAAACTGACGACAGTTTTTTTTTGCGTTTCTATTTTTGCTTCGTAACCGATACTAAAAACATGAAATGTGTAGATCTAATAAAATAAATCTAGAAACATTCAATCAATCTGCCTAACCTTAATCAAATATAGTATTTACATACATACTAGTATTTTACATAGATCCACAACCCAGTAACTGAGTAACACAATAACCCTTAGGCTAAAACTGATAACAGATTTTTTGGTTTCAAAAGACTTGTATTCATTAAATATTCATAATCTCTCATGCCTTAAAATTCCATTTTAAAACCTGTTCAGAATAGAGAAATATCAAAATTAACTGCAAGCTTGCTAAAAACTGTAATGAAAATCTGCGTTTCCCAACAGAAAATAAGTACAAACATAAAAGTTCACTTATTAAATCATCAATCCGAAAGACTGCCCACCGCACCGGTTTAATTAAGACTTTCTCGTAAATTCCCTAAAAGGTCTTAATTATCATAAAAGAGTCTTAAAACTTAAAATCCGGGCTATATCAAAATAATAAAAGATACAGAACCCAATCCGTTGTCAATTTGCTGATGGATTGCGAGATTTTCACTAATGAAAAACGGTTCGAAATAAAGTGCTAAATGGAGAAAAAAAAAATATTGAATTACTCTGCCGCTACCTAGCAAGTAATCTGTCTCTAAAACATTTAGAGACCATAATCATGAATATATCAGTCAATAGACGTCCACTGCTGGACATATTTTCCCCAACGTGGCAATTATGGCAAACCCCTCCTGGGTGCCATAATCGCCACGCTTGGCAGGCGGGTTCGCGATTGCAGTGTAGCTATTGCAATGCATAGAGAATGATGCTGCCCATTCTCTGGCGAGTCCCTTAGTCGCCTCTTACGACACCCACGGGTAGTGATGGGATGGTGCTATTCTTTTACGTCCGACACCATACAGAGACCATAATTATTACCTAGTCCAAAACGAAAATAATGGATGTGGGAGATCGGTTGGGTACGAGTAACGTTAGCCGCATCGCGCCGTGCCCTCATCTCTGTGGTAGGCAGAGACCTCTCGCTGCCGGCCGTAGTCCATTCTATGGTCGGCGGAGAGGAGTCCTGGGACGCGGTGGTTTCCTTCTGCGAGACAGTTATTGCGCAGAAGGAGGCTGCTGAAAGGGAGAGGGAGATTTCAACCGCTCTCCCGGCCCGCAGCAGGCGCATTGGGCGTCGGACAATATAGCATACGCTGCCCTCTTCCGGCCCCCCTAACTGAGTCCAGGGGCGGTGGACTTAGGGATGTCCGTGGCCCTGGACCCAAGGTGGCGGCACGTGGTGTTCCCGTGCGCCCCTTTTTGACGAAGCGGGGGGAGTCAAACACCTCACTCCCCCCGCTGACGCGAGGTGGCCCGCAGAGGCGGGCCGGCACCAGCCGGGGATTGCGGAAGTCACATACACGTTCCCGCGATCCCTGGCCTAGTTGGCAAATGGAACACTGGGGTGGTTTTAGTCAGTAAGAGTCTGACAGACCCCTCCACCCGCCCCAGGGCGGAGGACATCCATGAGGATTTGCCCCCGACATCAAAAAAAAAAAAAGTTAGCCGCATGCATGTGACCGTTGGGCAAAAGTTCACCACACTCCACACAATGGGTGCCCGCAGATGGACGGCGCCGCCGAGGCCGGCCCAAGAAGAGGTAAGAGCGTAACGGCCTGGACGCGTACTATGAGGGCTGGTACGAGAGGCGCGGGAAAAGAATTTTTGGAAGAACTTAAGGTAGGCTTTTGCCCAGCACTGGAACAGTGGGCCAATTAAAAAAAAACCTTGTCTTATGTTTTTTTATCACTATTTGTAATTACTTTTGGGTTGGCTTACAGACTAGCTAAATACATGTATACCAGTCGACCAGTTCTTCCAGTGAAGCGACTTCCAGATTAAGGCAAGACACGGAGATCAGATTCTGTCTCTATAATTCTAAGTTGGAAGGCAAAACTAAATAACTTCGAACATAGGTTCGTAGTTATTTTGTTTGATTTATTTGGTAAAATAAACGTTCACACATTTAGTATGTTTGTTTATTTTAATTAATTTCATCATCTATTTAAAAATTGACACTAATTTTCTAATTAATGTACCGTAACTGTATACTAGAAGAGCGGAACTACCAGCTTTTTTTTTTGCATAACCTTAGGTTCTCATACTGAATTCTTACTTACATAACTTTTTTTTTACTGTTCTAGGCACTCGTATGACCATTATCTCACCCGATGATAAACGATGATGTGGTCGACGATGGAGCACGCTTGCCTAGAAGTAACCTATTCACTCTTGGCTTAAACACTCCCAGGTTGTAGCTGTCAGGAAATACAGACTCAGTTTATGAATTATTATTTTTTCTTTGTTTTACTTAAAGAGCGAGGCATATAATATTAAAATTTAAATCTTTGTCATAATATTTAAACGTTTTATAAAACTAATAACTAGCTTTCGCCTGCGACTTCGTACGCGCATATCCCATTTTTGCCATTCCCGTAGGATTTTCGGTACGAATTATATACCATTAAAACATTACTCATGAACAGAGGTCGGAATTAGGTAGAGTTATTAATGTACTTGCATCGAAATGTTGATATTAATATGGATCTTCCCGGAATTTCTAATAGCAATCCCGGGTGGCCAACACTACAAATAAATAATTTTATTTTTTCTTTTGTTCTCACGAGCTGTGTGCGAACTACAAATGTACGTAAACAACATCGCGCGTTGGAATTTTGCAACTTCGGACATCCGATGTCGTTGATGTAAATTTGGCAACGTCGCGCGTGCAGTGGTTTAAATTGTGTAAAAGTAAATAACTTTTTTATTTAATAAATCTCGGGAATTGAGGCATATCCACTTTATTCTTTCGCTGTATGAAATCAGTGTAAGTACAAAAATAACTCTACCTAATTCCGACCTCTGCTCATGAATAACCCCATCCATAGGTGAAAACCGCAAGAAAATTGGTGCCGCAGTTTTTGAGTTTATTGCGAACAGACAGACAGACAGACGCGGTGGAGGACTTTGTTTTATAATATGTAGTGATAGTGATGTGACATGCAACAATTGAATATGTTATTATCAAAAAAAACTATGACTTGAAAGAATCATCTAACCCAGTATCGAAAGAGCTGAAATTCGTGGAAAAAGACCTTTGACCAGCACTAGGATGTCGCAGGCTGACATATAAGTACAGTCCCATCCAACCATAATATAAGTAAGTATTTTCTAGATTAATCTGTGAATGTTCCATGAGTTGCAGATCTTGCAGTAGTCGAAGACATGCGGCAGATATGTATCAGAATATTTGCTTCGTGCAGAAAACATGTCACATTCAGATTAAATCATACATTTGAATGCTAATTAGTAGAAACTTTACTCTCAACAGAGCATTTGAATTAAACTAATCATGGTTATATTATTTTTAGGGGTTACCCAACGGAACCCTATTACTAAGTCTCCGCTGTCCGTCCGTCCGTCCGTGTGTCTATCAGCGGGCTGTATCTCAAGAACCGTAATAGGTAGACAGCTGATATTTTCACAGAATGTGTATTTTTATTGCCGCTATGACAACAAATAATAAAAAAATATTAAATTTAAATTAAAAGGGGTTCACATATTATTTTTAAAAAATATACACGCTGAAATTTTAATGGTTGTTTTCCCGCGGCAGAACGATTAGCCATCAGTAGTACTATTGAAACATAAAGTTAAACTTAAAAAAAAAGTTTTTGTTTTAAATAATTAAAAAAAATCAAAAACTCGTATCCTATTGTGTTTCATTAAATCAGGAGTACCTATCAGCTGGTTGATACGCGAAGGGCAACGACCGCGGCCGCTTTGCGCGAAACTATCGCAATGTACAAGTATTGGTTCGAAGTCGCTTTCGAGTTTTGATTATCACAATTGTTATTCTGCAATTTCTTGATTTTAAATTTATTATTTTTCATAAATCGATTGTATTACCAAGACAAACTCATTTCGCTGCGGGAAAACAACCATTAAAATTTCACGCTGTATAAGCCTGTTTATGTTCAACGGTCTTTATTGCACCAACACGTAGAACTCGTATATCCAATCCGGCCCTTATTAATAATAATAATCAACCTAAATTCGGTCAGTTATGACCGGAAAATGATAGGCACACAGTAATTAGTTCATCCTAACTAAATTAATGATTCCCTTGTGGTTGTGTCACCGCAGTGAGCACCGTTAGTAATTGAGCCGTAAATAAATAAGCAGATTTTGAATGATGTGTTTTAATAATACCTGAGTGTCAGCCTGTAAAAATTTACCGTTAAACAGTCCCTAAATGACCGCCCCTATCGTCATCTGCGTAGCCTTTTCCCAACTATATTGGGGTCGGCTACCAGTCAAACCGGATTAAGCTGAATACCAGTATTTTACGTAGAGCGGCTGCCTACCAGACCTCACAACCCATTAACTGGGTGAGACGGTACTTCTTGGCAGCACTGGTGTCAGTTTTCTGGCTTCCGACAATCCGTAACGACTGCCAAAGATCTGCAACAACGATGCTGCAACGCGTTTTCACCGACATTGATCCACAGATAAATACGAGGTGTAAGCGTACAGCGTCTGCCAGGGTCACGGAATTTGTTCGAAAGAGTCACCGCGGCCCTGGAACGCAAAGGGTTTTAGAAGGAACACGGATGGGTTTTAGTCAGTAAGAGTCTGACACGCCCTTCCGCTCCACCCAGAGCAGAAGAAGTTATTTGATGATTTCCCATCTTTAAAATACAAAAAAAAAAACGTACTGCGTGATAAATTATATGTTCTACATTCGAGTTTTAGAGGCTTGCAGAGGCCCGTGCCATGCTAAGCCGTTGGTCTAGGCCGTCATTTGTCCGGGGATTGCGGAAGTCGCATACGTTCCCGCGATCCCCGGCGTAGGTGGGAGATGGAACACCGGGGTGGTTTTAGTCAGTAAGAGTCTGACAGACCCCTCCACCCGCCCCAGGGTGGAGGATTTCCATGAGGATTTCCCCCCGATATCAAAAAAAAAAAAAAGGCCGTCATTTGTAGATCTTTGACGTTCATTATGGATTGGAGCTTTGACTTAGTACTTAGTTACAACTTTTGAATAGTTACTTTAAGCAGCCATATTATTTTACAAAAATGTTCAAATAGATATTTATTTATTTTTTATCAAGTGCCCAAATACATAGGCTTTATCTTCAATAATGTCAGACTCCCATACAAACTTCCACACCCTTTTCACCCCCTTAAAGGATGATTTCTGGGATAAAAAACTATCCTATGATCTTTCTCGAGACTCAAACTATCTATACCAAATTTTATCTCAATAGGTAGCGGCATCAATGCCGCCACATGAAAAACTAAGAAAGCGAAATTTGTACGGCAACAAAAAGAACCGCAGCGCCATCTACGACGAACTAACATCGAAATCCTGCATCGCGCAAGCAAAGATCTCCGTGCGATTTGAACATATCCAATAGTCCGAATATCAACTACCGGGCAGTTGCCCACCAGACACAACAACCGTCTGGTTCGGAGGATCCTCCCCTTTTCGGTGGAGGTATGCGGGACTTTACTCTCTGTACCGCATACTTTCAAAGGTTCAGCGGTTTTCAGCGTGAAGTACAGTCAGACAAACGTACAGACAGACACACTTCACATTTTTAATATTATAGTATAGATTCAATTTGGCACAAAAAGCATAGTATAGTATTGCACTCTTGGTGATTATGATAAATAAGTAAAAATCATTGATTCAATAATAATAATTGTACTTAATATATTTGCACACTCTTATTTAAGATCTTGCATGCATGTATTATTTTAATTCTGTTTTGTATAGGGTAAAAGCCGGATAGTTGCCACACTTTTTATAAAAATATATAGTTAATTATTATATATTTAGTTAGTTGTCACTTTATTCATAAAACGGGTAGGTACTTTGGTTTATTATCTTCAAATTTGTGAAAGTAAAGAACATTATTTTTGATATTTCCAGAATATTGGCGATTTTTGTCGTCCATTTTGTGACATCTATCCCATATGGGGGTTAGTTGCCTAATCCATTTAAATTACGTTTAGGATAGGTGCCCCGCCAAGAAAGAAGATTTTTATCGCGCAAAAACTTTGATCGCACCTTGCCTTCCCATGCAATCGCACAGACACATGCAACACGATCTACTTAGTTGTCGTTGTAAAGTCTCTCGATTGATAAATAAAATAACATGTGATTCATCCGCGAAGCTAGAGTAATTAAAATCGATGCAACTATACCCCTTTTTTTTTTTGATGTCGGGGGGAAATCCTCTTGGAAATCCTCCACCCTGGGGCGGGTGGAGGAGTCTGTCAGACTCTTACTGACTAAAACCACCCCGGTGTTCCATCTCCCACCTACGCCGGGGATCGCGGGAACGTATGCGACTTCCGCAATCCCCGGCTGATACCGGCCCGCCTCTGCGGGCCACCTCGCGTCGGCGAGGGGAGTGAGGTTTTTGACTCCCCTCGCTACGTCAAAGAGGGGCGCACGGGAACACCACGCGCCGCCACCTCGGGTCCGGATGAATGGGGGGCGACGGACATAGGCAACTATACCCCTGGGGCAACTATCCTGGTTTTATCCTACACATGTTTGAGCAAATAAAATATCTTTCTTTCTTTCAAGTTTATCTACTTTTCCATTAGGAATTTATTAGTATCAGGCCCGTGTAGGCCGGGTAAGCGGTGGTATGATACCCCGTGCCTGAGATAACACGTAAAGCCATTGAACCTACGCCTGAACTCACCACCTCTCGCCGGTCGTATCGTATTGTCATCCCGTCGAACTACGATAGTAAAGGAACAGAGTGCCTGTCGTGCACTTGTGCACTAATATATCTCCTGCGTGCTTGGCTAATCTCACTTGAGATTGGTACCCGCGATCGAAATTCGACATCTCGCATTATCGCGCCGCATCCGACTACGGTAAGCCTCAGAAATCCCAGCTGTGAGGACCAGTGGGGCCATGAGCTTTAAATTCTGATCTCAGTGTGTACGTTAAAAAAACTCTTTTAATTATAATCCCCTAGTGGCCTGACTACGCCCTTAGGTACAGAGGGACGCTTATTCTATTTTTCTAACGACATTCACAGTACCCGTAGGCTACAAGAAAACTTTAATATTTTTTCGTATCAACTATCTTCTTCCATATTTTATGCCTAAGAAAACACAAACAAAACAATATCATGACATATTTATAATAATCCAAGTGTCAGGGCGGCGAAGTTTACGCAAAAAAACTCAGGTAAACAGGAAAAGATATAATCCCAAACGTTACATGTATCGCGACTATAAAGACAATAAGGAACCCTAAAAATAGGGTTGCCGCTATGTCTGTACCTATTTGGGGGACCAGTGAAACGCTCACTTGGGTACCACAGGAATCAAGGTGGTTTGGGTTGTGGTTCCTGTTACAGCGATAAGACTTTAGGTAGGGGAATCTTTTTTATTATTATAATTTATGAGCTGCCGCCCACGGCTCCAGTCCTCCCACGTGAATTTCGAAAATTATCCCAAGGGAATTTACTCCCGCGATAAAAATATCCTATTGTTATTCCTGGCTATACTCTACCTCTGTGCCAAATTTCATCAAGATCCGTTCAGCCGTTCTGACATGATTGAGTAACAAACATCCATCCAAACATTCATACTTTCGCATTTATAATATTGCTAATGTCGGAAAAAAAAAACAAAAAAAAGTAGCCTATGTGTTATTCCAGACCTATCTGTGTGCCAAATTTCATTAAGATCCGTTCAGGCATTCTGACGTTAAAGAGTAACAAACAAACATCCATACCTACAAACTTTCACATTTATAATATTAGTAGGAAGGATAAGTATAGATACCCTGACTAAATTTTGGTAATTGCAGCCAATATCAGCGGTGACAAACCATCGACTCGAGCGAAATTATAGTGCTCTAGTCTGAGCGTAAATAATAATTAACCTTTTGAGCGCCAGAACATAAACGCATCGGCGTACCCTCGACGTTACGACGATAACATATTTGTGATTTTGGCGTACAGGGCACGCGCTTGCTTGTCATGTATATGTGACAATAGCCTTCAAAAGGTTAAGCAAATATGTCATCTGTGTTTTACTCAATCACATAATTAGGTGTCAGCTTGTCTTGTACAGAATGCTAGCAACCGTCTGAAGTTGATTCCGAGGGTTTAGTTGTCATCATCTATACTTCTATATCAGATCTATACTAATATTATAAAGAGGAAAGATTTTTATTTTTGTATGTAACGAATAAACTTAAATACAACTGGACCGATTTGAAAAATACTTTCAGCAATGTATAGCTACATTATCAGCGAGTAACATAAGCTATATTTTATCCCCGTACTCCCACGGGAACGGGTACTACGCGGGTGAAACCGCGTGACGTCCGCTAGTGAGCTATATTTTGTTTAAAGTTGTTCGTAAGTGTTTGTTGTTTTTGTTTGTTCTGTATGGTGTCGGCCGTAAAAGAATAGCACCATCCCATCACTTCCCGTGGGTGTCGTAAGAGGCGACTAAGGGACTCACCAGAGAATGGGCAGCAGCATTCTCTGTACATTGCACAGCTACAGCAACACTGCGATCGCCTATGCACCTACCAAGCGTGGCGATTATGGCAACCCCCTCCCCTTTGGGGGAGGTCTATGTCCAGCAGTAGACGTCTTTCGGCTGATATGGTGGTAAGTGTTAAAGAGACTTTAGTTAGTATGTGTTTAAACAAAATTATCAGATTCTATTGTTCTAAGCTGCATGGTCTTGAATGAATCATGAATGCAATGTGCAGTGAACACACACATGATGATCGAGAAACCTTTCTTTCTTCATCGTTTTTTCAGAGTTTGAGTTTGATGATCGCTTCAACGACGCTTGCCACAGTGTAACAGTTACAGGCTGTTATTACTAGGTGTGTATAACATTTCTCGCTAACACTGACACCTCACTTCAGCTGTGTCCCAGGAGAGCTCTCTCATCTTCTTATTGCAGAGAGTTTTTCCATCAAATCGGTGCCCTTTTTTGTCAGGGCCTGTTTGTGAATTGTACCCGAAGAACAATAGGGATCTTGCCAGACAGCTGCTTATCATATAGAGGTGTAACGGTATTTGATAGAAGATTTAATAAATGCACAGTTATGTTATTTTCAGATGTAAAAACAAAAATAAAAGAACATGGGTTGGTAGATATAACTTCATATTTTTGAAGGACAAAAACCTGGTTCAATGCTTGATTTGAACTGGGCCAAACCAGCCTGCTAGGCTGGTTTGGCCCAGATAATTAATAAAGGGAGAATATTCAGCCGAAAGAAATTCACTGGTCTTGGCGCTGCCTGACTCAAGGGCCGCACAACAACAGGCTCTGTGCTTCCCGTACGCAGCGGATTCATATCGTTCTAACTGATTATTCCATCTAATTGAGGAACTATCAAAAAATGTCTACTTAAATAATCTCTATATTTACTTCTACATTACAACAAAGTAAAAGAAAACTTGAAAGAAAACTCAACAATGTTACATTTCGGTGTGACCCTCACCCACTTTTATTCCACCTGAATATTCTAAAACAAAATTGTGATAAACCTTTATTGGTGCCCTCTAGAGCGACACAGCTTTGTTCCCCCGTTGGTGCGAGAGCGATATTATTCTCGTTTTTTTTGTCGTCTGAACACACCTTCTTTTTGTTAGGACTCAACAAAATGATTGGTGGTGTTCTAACGATGTGTTTGCTACTTTAAGAGTGTGATACGTACGCGAGATTTCTCGTCTAGGTTTTTTTTTACACTATACAACACTCCAAAACACAGGAAGAAAAGAAAGAAAGAAAAAGAAAAATTGGTGCCCTGAAATCGCAAGACGGGGCCGCGGCAGACCACGGAGGAGATGGCGGGAAGACTTGGGTGTGTCCCTTAGAAATTGGCAAGAACTGGCACAGAACCGGGGACAATGGAAGGAATGGCTTTTGCCCAGCAGTGGGACAGTCGGTCGATATATAATTATAAGCTCGCGTTTGACCACTATATCTAGTTCGATCCAGCCCGTTCCTGGCTGTCCTCCCGCCAGCGACGCCCTAAGCCGAGGCCGTGCCCCACAGGGGGTACCCTTAGCGTGTAGTCGCTTAGTTTGTTTAAGCCCTGCCTGGAGGCTTTAATATTTATATTAAGGCCACCACAGGCAAGCCTGGTGATGCAGTCGACAACCTCATAGGTTGAACTGCGAGAAGCTACTCAAAAAATAAAATTGACCAGTGTATCACCACAGTGTTAATTCTACATTTTTTTAAGCAACGTTTGCATTCGAATCTCAGTCGCGATGTGTCAACAATTTATGAAAAATGAGTTTTTTTTGACAGATTGCGACAGACGCCAATGCGAACGTTGCTTAAGAATTGGCAATCTGATAGTAGGCGATGGAGCACTCGTGTCTTATGTTAGAATAGTTTAAAGAGAAACAAATCTAACCAATCCAACTAATCTGACGAGTAAGTAAACTTTCCATCGTGTGGTAAGTCACTATGCCAAAAGATACAGAACTGGTGTAAGGTGACACAGGATATAAGGTGGTTAGACTAAGTGATTTTCCGAGGAGCTCGTGGCTAAATAATAACAGCCGCACGGGTCGATCTTCAAGGTTAAGCAACGCTTGCCAAGGTCGGTCTGTGGATGGGTGACCATCTCAACATACCGAGACTCCTCCGTGCCTCGGAAAGCACGGTAAGCCGTTGGTCCCGGCTGTCATTTGTAGATCTTTGGCAGTCGTTAAAGATTGTCAGAAGCCAGAAAATCCAAAAACTCCAGTCTTGCCAAGAGCCGTGTCACCCAGTTAATGGGTTGTGGAGGTCTGGTAGGCAGCCGCTCCACGTAAAATAATGGTATTCAGCTGAATCCGGGTTGACTGGAAGCCGACCCAAATATAGTTGGGATAAGTCTAGGTAGATGATGAGACTAAGTGATTTTCTGGCTGTTTGTTTTTTATGTTAACAACCATCATCACGTTGGATATCCCATCAACACCATAACAACCACACCGCAGTTGACAGATTTAACAAAGAGATACAATTAGAGCATCCCAATTACCAAACATTTGGAGTGAATCCAGATGGAATTGCAAATTGATTTGCGGTATTGATAATAATCTACGGAATTCCACTAACAAACTGACCTAATAATCAAATGTAAATCAGGGAGATAGTAAATCAGTTGGCACTAATGAGATATGAAATGTGTGTGGAATTGGTTGTGATAATCGTATGTTTGTTACAAATGTTGGCTGCTTAAGGTTGATCTGAACAAATCAGAATGATGCCCGGGATATAGACGGTGTATACGGGGATGTAGACCCAGGTACGGCCCGGACACGCACGCAAATTAACGAGTTCATATAAAAAACACACATCATTTTTTTTTTTTGTTACTGACGGAACACGCCCCTTTTTATTTATTTATTAAAATTTTATGCACAAGTAAAATCACTGTACAAAGGCGGACTTAATGCCTTAGGCATTTTCTACCAGTCGACCTTAGGGTGGTGCTGCGACAACATGGCAGGTTTACAGAGGATTTATTTATATTATTTTTTCCACTGCACTGCCAATATTTATTTCTAATGTGTGCATTATAACTTTATGACATACTTACGAGTGTGGTGTACAATAATTGTCTACTCAGCATACTCACAACATTGTTTAAAAGTAGTTGCAAGAAAGCTGCCTGCATGCCTAATAGCTTTGTTAACTTTACACGCTCCTTAAAAATACGAGAATTGTCCATCACGTTACAACTGCTTCTAACCCTTAATTATACAATTTATTTATTTATTTCCCACCACACAATTATCTTTACAGGTGATAAACCTAATGCGATAATGAAGACAACTATTTTACAACTACACATTTCTACTAATAATATTTTCGATCATATGTACTTATTTCTACTACAAACACCATATCTATGTCACAGTAGGACCATCACTTATTTCAAAGAGAACTTCTCACTATGAACCCACACAGAGTACAACAAATAATTATCCACTCTTGTCTCAAAAACAATGCACGCCAACATTGCACAAACCGATAACTCGAAGAAACCACAATGCACGCAGAGCAAAACGGGCTCTCGAACTTTATTACAAAATAGTCCCACTATAACCATTTCATTTCTGTAAAATATATAAGAAACCAATTGTCTTGGAACACTCGGTCTTACCAATTGCTTATCTGCAGTTGCCAGACTGGCCTCACTCCAAATAGATTCTTCGTGGACGTAAAGTAGACTATTCTATAACCTAAGTTGTGGGTTTGGGCACACACGGGGACTTAGTTTGGTGAGCTTAATTTAGGTAATGGCGAGCGAGTATATCATCAGTTTTAAAATGATCGCAGAAAGTGCGCACCGATAAGTAAACGAAACCCTAAAACGATAATTACCGGATAACTTGACCTAATAAAAAAAACACTAGGTACAAAGTATAAAATAACTTAAATTACGGAAGTCGGTGTTTTTGGTTGTTTCTTCTTTATTTAACACCGACTTCCGAAATTAAAGCTATTTCATGCTTTGTAGTGTTGTTTTTTTATTTGGACATATTTATTAGTTTTTTTTTTAGTTTTTTTTTTTCTTTTAGTGGTACCCTACATCTAACAACCACTGGAAAGGCGCAGGAAAGCAAAACACGTAATTTCGTTTACTTGGATGATATATTTTCTATTTTCTCCAGCTATTTTGATTTAAAACCAAACTAATGAACCGATTTTGATACAATTTTATGGGACCAACTGGAACGTATATCTTTTCACATGATAAAATAATTTTACAAATCGGTTCATAAATGACGGAGTTATGAGGTAAAAAACATAAAAAAAATACAACCGAATTGAGAACCTCCTCGTTTTTTTGAAGCCGGCTAAATAGTGGAAACAATTTGTTAGATTCAATTTATTCTGAACAAAAAGCTTTAAATAGCGATAAAGTGATCGTCTACCAAAATGATTAAATTATAAAATTTTATGAAACCGGACTTTAAAACCAATATAAATAAAATCAATCTCCCTTAATATTCAACAAAACCGATAACAATAAAAATCACCATCATCATTACAACAAATAAAATCGTAACCCGACCCAACTTTATACTTCCCATTCTATCAGCCCATGAATCACTTTATGAAAATTGCATCGTAACATTTTAGTGACGTAAAAACATTCATTTCATACATCCTGATATCCCCTTCACGTAATATGACGTCATATTTCATGTTTTACGAGCTTAACCCTCAAGTTCGGTAGCACTTTGCCGTTCAGTAGTTTCCGACAGCCGTCAAGCTTCTAAGTATTGAAGCAGTATATTGAGAATTGGTGCTGATAGTTTCGATACGTGAGAGGTTATTTTTTTGGCTGATGGTAAGGGTTATTTTGGAGAATCTTATCGACCGTTACTTGATCACATTTCTGAATTTCGCACAAAGCTCAAGTGGCTTCACATACGCCTTCGCCGGGATTCTCATATTTTATTTCTGCTCTACAGTATTCTGTTAAATCCTACAACCCCCTCTTACCTTAATAACGTTTCAAGTTCCTTCATGACACACATAATAGATATCTGAGGTCATCGGAAAACTTGAGACTAGAGATGCCGGATGCATTCCACCAGCTTCTATGACAAACCTTTTACGATTCAAGCGGGGTGATTATGTATTGCCTTGCCCGTGTCGGTAAGGCGTGCTCAATCTTTGTCTAATTTTAAAACTTTAGTCATAAACCACTACCTCTCTTTAATTGTTTTTTTGCTAGAGTTCTCTGCTTTTGTTTCATTATTATTATTGTAAATATTAAACTATTATGTATCTATTGTATATATACATGGTACACCTAAGACTACCTACAGTTTCTTCTCTTTCTAAAATCCATCCAAAGGTTGTCTTGAAAAGATCGCTTTTAGCGATAAGGCCGCCCACTGTGTCACCCTATGTCATGTTTTCCTTGTCAATATTTTCTGTAACTTATATGGTGTACATAATAAAGAGTATTCTATTCTATTCTACTTTCCGTAGTGGATGTTCAGATAGAAATGAAATTGCTAGCCATCTTACTTATGTATTACTGTACATGCATTCGGTGAAGACAAGATTCGCTCGGTTCTGTATGGTGTCGGACGTAAAAGAATAGCAATATCCCATCACTTCCCGTGGGTGTTGTAAGAGGCGACTAAGGGACTCACCAGCGAATGAGCAGCAACATTCTCTGTGTTTCTGTGCATTGCAACAGCTACACTGTGATCGCCAACGCGCCTACCAAGCGTGGCGATTATGGCAACCCCTTTGGGGGAGGCCTGTGTCCAGCAGTGGACGTCTTTCGGCTGATATGATAATGATGATTCGATGTAGATAGTTCTACAGCATGCATATGTAAAGAAGCCAGTCAGAAGTTTACAATCTTTCTGAGTCTATCATCTTATCAAATTACATATGTTCTAGTGGCTGTTCTGCTAATATATATCTTGGGACAACTCACACACGGTCATCCAATCCCAAATTAGGCAGAGCCTGTGCTATGGCAACCAGACAACTGATAAACATACTTATTTATTTCTAAATACATACATATTATGGACAAATTACACCCAGACACAGAACAAATGATCATGCTCATCACATAAAGATTTGTCCTGGGTGGGAATCGAACCCACGACCTCCGGTTTAGCAGTCAGGCTCACTAACTTCTCGACCAACAGGCCAGTCAAAGTAGTTAGGTAGTGTAGTTTACGTAACTCAGTGCATATTTATATTTTTAATCATCATCTGCCTAACCATTTCCCAACTATATTGGGGTCGGCTCCCAGTCAAACCAGATTCAGCTGAATACCAGTATTTTACGTGGAGCGGTTACCTAGCATACCTCCACAACCCATTAACTGGGTAAGACGATACTTTTTGGAAAGACTGGTGTCAGGTTTTCTGTCTACTAACATTCCGTAATGACTGCCAAAGATCTTCGAGTGATTTTCGAGGCACGGAGGATCTCGATATGTTCCATCCACAGACCAACCTCGGCAAGCTGGGTGATGGGTAATCATCCATTATATACCGAGACTGCTCTGTGTCTCGGAAAGCAAGTTAAGTTGTCGGCTTCGGCTGTTATTTGTCCATGGTTATGGATAGTCAGAAGCCAGAACATCTGCCACCAGTCTTGCCACAGAGAACTGAATGACATAGTTTACTCAGTAACTGGGATTTAGAGATCAGATAGGCTGTCCTGAGCTGCCACCGCTATTCCACCTCCACTGAAAATCAGGAGGATCCTCCGACCAGACGGTTGGTGTGTCTGGTAGGTAACTGCTCGATAGTTGATATTCGGAGTGTTGTGCATGTTCAAATCGCACGGAGAACTTTGCTTGCGCGATGCAGGATTTCGTTGGTAGTTCGTCGCTGACAGGATAGATGGCGTTGCGGTTCTTTTTTGTTGCCGTACAAATTTCGCTTCTTAGTTTTTAATGTGGCGGCATTGATGCTTCTACACGCTACACTGGTTCTAAGGTACTGGTTAGATTGGAAGCCGACCCGTTAAATAGTGGTTGACCTTTCCTGAGTATGTTTAATATTTCACTAGCTTTTGACCGCGAATTCGCCTGCGTGGAAAAGTTACTTTGAGCAGCGATTTTTATTTTTAAGATATTTTTTTTTTAAAAGCTTTTTCAAATGTTTATTTGTTTTTCATCAAGTGCCTAAATACAAAGGTTCGCAGTTATATCTTCAATAATGACGGACTCGCAGACAAACTTTCATTTCCTATTTCAAACCCTTCATGCTCTTTTCTGACACCTGTCTTTCTCCAAATTCCAATTTATCTCTGTACCAAATTTCATCTAAATCGGTTAAGCGGTTTTAGCGTGAAGAGGTAACAGACAGATACTCTTTCGCATTTATAATATGAACTATGGAAATGGATAGATTAGTAGGTATATTAGTATCTATGGAAGAATGGATTCAGAAACATTCACATTCATTTTCTTGCCAAACAAAATCCAAAAATTCCTTGAACGAAAACACCTCTAAATAACTCCAATATTGGGTAGTACACAAATCAACAGACTTACGTTAGGAGCAGATAAAAATATTCGCCCGGTCCGTTTATCCGGATCCTAATAAAACTTTCTTGCGTAAATCCGTTGCTCCATTGAGCGAGACTTGTAACAGTCGCAGCGATATATGAATGTTTTTGTTCGTACTGTGTGTTGGTTTCTGTTTTGGTAGTATTTGGCGTGATAAGGAAGGAATTTGGGGAAGGAGTCTGACTACGGTAGTCAGACTTTACGGCTTCTGATTACTTAACCGTTAATAAAATATATATATATATACTGACATGTTTACGTGTTCTGTACACCTCGCAAACCTAAGCACCAACATGTTAGTTCGCACCGACAATGAAGCAGACATTAATGGAGAGCGGAGAGTCGCTCTCTATCAATGTCTGCGTCATCATGCAGGGTTTCAGTCACAACCATGGGCGTGCAGTAGGCTACAATAAGGGTAGGCCAGCACGTGCATGGTCAAAACATGCCCCAGATATCTAAACTGAGAGACCCGACACAAACATGCCCCGCTGAGATATACTGGTGGTCGCTCAAGTTATCTATAATAAGGTCCCATTAAAAGATGGATAAACTTTCAGAAAATATTCAGACCAAAAATTGAAACAACATAAAAAAAAATAACAAAAACGCATTAGATACTTGCAAGAAAAAAAATCAGTTAACGAAAATACACCTAAAATGTTGGTTACCCAATGCATAAACACATCCATGTCTAGGTATGTTATCCATGTGTTATCTCATAATTTTTATACTACAAAGTCAAAGTCAAAACGTTTATTTCAATTAGGCCATTAAACGGCACTTTTGAACGTCATTATTTACAGTTCAGTAAAATAATAATATTACATTAATAAAGTGACTCTACTGTCCATTCGGAAAGGTAGATTCTTATGGAGAAGAACGGACAAGAAACTCCATAGTTACTCTTTTCAAATAATGGTTTTACAAAAAATAATTTAATATTATGTGAGGACGATGCACCCAGAGTATGCTACTTAAAGGACCAAAGTATTACCAGCAGAGGTAAACTTATTCATTTTCTAAAGAAATTTAGGTAAATGGTACTCATATATTTTCAAATATTGGAATCTTTACAAATGTGCAGGCGCACGTGACTATATCAAGTACCTTCTCATAATGGATGTGTTTATTCTAGTGTGCTGTTTATTAATTTAGATCAAAATAAAATTACTTTAATCAGTGTATATATCTTTGGTTAGACGTACTAAACGCTGTGTTAAAATTTGTCCATAAAAACCTATCAGTGAGTTTCCAGCAAAAAACAACCTTTTGGGTATTGATACCAACATTATATGCCTGTGATCGCCTAACTTTAAATCACCGATGTGAACTGACCTGTCAATATATCAGCGGCAAATCAAGTTTTTCATCAAGCGACAGTCGCCTGATGAAAAACTTAATCGAGCAGTCCATTATCAAAAACTCAATAAAAAAACACGATATAGGCCGTACACAATGACAGAACGACACGTTATACACAAAATTAAAATAAAAACCTCATCAGATCTTCACCCTGCCGTGAAACCAAACGAACAGCAATCACAACTCACATAAGTTAGCAGTGGAAATTAAATTTACGAAGAATTGCCCTATTCCAAACTGGGGTAGAACATAGAATAAGAAAATGTATAGAAGTGGCACTCGTCTACTCGTTGTGCTTGAGCCGATACCACCAAACTAGTAATCCTGCCGCATCCTGCCAAACCTCTAGGAAATGACAGTCGTTTAGTTGTCAATTCTGGCGGCAATCTAGCGCAGAGCGCGTATGTCGCCATAACCGATGACACAAGAATGTGTTTACCGTTTATTTTTTTTATTTTATACTCTGCTTTTCCTCTTTCTACATGAAGTTATCCTTGTCTTCGCAACCTATTTTTTTTTTTATTTAATGTGGGATTGCTCTTGACTCTAGTCTGGGTCATAGATGACAGAGACAAAGTCGACGATGGAGCGAGCTTACCCAGAAGAAGCCTGTTCACTCTAAATTTGAAGAGATTAGGGTTGTATGCGTTCGGAAACAGAGACGAAGGCAGAGAGAGAGGTATTTCTATCATATTGTGCCCGTGCTTAGTTTTGTCATATTACGAGTCCACAGTTAGGTTCGCAGACGTAGTTTAACTAGTCCTATTCGCATCTCGAGTTTCCCACTGGGAGTTTTACAGCTTCATCGCTATAAACAATCTGAAGCAGTTTTGTTCGGTACTAGAATACATTCGTGAATTTGTTCGAAAGAGTCACCGCGGCCCTGGAACGCAAAGGGCTTTAGAAGGAACACGGATGGGTTTTAGTCAGTAAGAGTCTGATACGCCCTTCCGCTCCTCCCAGAGCGAAAGAAGTCATTTGATGATTTCCCATCTTTCAAAAAAAAAGGGTAGGTTTCGCTTCTGCTCATTCTTAATCTATGGTACGGATTCCGCGTAAAAGTTATACGTCATTTTTATGTGCGGTTACGTTGAATGTAACCAAATATTTGTATTGTGTGTGGAGTATCGCATATTTTAAGGATTTATGCCCCACCCTTTTCTATTAAGGATGAGTGTGGTCGTATATAAAATTGGGGAATTTCAGGAGCTTAAATCGGGTGTTGTTTTTAGTTCTAGTTGTAAATGATAAGGCAAATTTTATGTATCTCTGTGCCAATGATGTTCGAATCAGAATACTTCATTCGTTCATTCACACAACCAATTCTGTCGGACTCGAAAACGATACATTTAGCAGTTATGATATGGTTTATGTGTTCGTAAAGAATTATATAAATTATAGTTATAATCTTATTGACAGGCCACTGACTCTATGCGCACCGCAATATGTCACATATCAATGGACTACTTGCTTTAAACAAAACCACAAGCTCACTACTGCGTAGATGGAGGAATTTTAGTAATGCACTAACTATTTCAGATGAACTTTATTACCCTTTATCAACACTATTTGCAATTTGGTACGACATTCTTCTATCATCATGGCTGGTCCTAAACAAATGAATGTATTCATGGACCCTTATCAAGACTGTATAAGCAATGATATCGGTTGAGATGAGCTAAATAAAGCGATGTATATTAGTGACAACTATACATATATACTACGACTAGTGGACGTCACGTGGTTTCACCCGCGTAGGTCCCGTTCCCGTGGGTACCCCCACTATAATTTAGTTTAAACACATTTCACTAAAGTCTCTTTAACACTTACCACCATATCAGCCGAAAGACGTCTACTGCTGGACATAGACCTCCCCCAAAGGGGAGGGGGTTGCCATAATCGCCACGCTTGGTAGGTGCATAGGCGATCGCAGTGTTGCTGTAGCTGTGCAATGTACAGAGAATGCTGCTGCCCATTCTCTGGTGAGTCCCTTAGTCGCCTCTTACGACACCCACGGGAAGTGATGGGATGGTGCTATTCTTTTACGGCCGACACCATACAGAACAAACAAAAACAACAAACACTTACGAACAACTTTAAAAAAAATATAGCTCACTAGCGGACGTCACGCGGTTTCACCCGCGTAGTACCCGTTCCCGTGGGAGTACGGGGATTAAATATAGCTTATGTTACTCGCTGATAATGTAGCTATCCATTGCTGAAAGAATTTTTCGTAACACATACAAAAATACAAATCTTTCCTCTTTATAATATTAATATAGATAAATGCACGGAAATAACATTGATGCGGAATTTCTTTAAAAGAGTCACTGCGGCCCTGGAACGCAAAGGGCAATAGGAGAAACACGGACGGGTTTTAGTCAGTAGGAGTCTGACACTCCCTTCCGCTCGTCAAAATCATCAAAGGAGTCATTTGATGATTTCCCAACCATTAACAAAATGGGAATAACATTATGCAACCGAAATGCCTGGTGGTATAACTACACACTATCGGGTGACAGTCGTTAGGTACTACTGGCAGAATTGTAAATTTCCTCGGCCCATGATCGTGACCTTTGTCTGATGTTACTTGATTTTCCGCCGTGTGCATGTTTCCCAACACATAACAAGATACTACGTCATGTATTATTAATAGTGTCGAACCGAAACTAGTTTTACGACCGAAACCGAAAACGAATTTCGGCAACGGTCTCTGTTTCCGTTGAAGCCGAAACTCCTCTTAAGGAAACAAGGATCATATTTTGAGGGGAAAATAAAGAAAACGTTATTATAATCAATCAGTCTTTATTATTTTCTCTTTAAATCACATAGATAAGCAGTCTTCGACATTTCCATTTATTAATAGTCAACATAGGAACCTTTATTTAAGAAAAAAATATTAGTTGCGCCTCAAAAATATTCACAATAGGTATTTATTTGAGTGGGTAGACTCTTCTTATATTATTACACATAAGATTATATACTTAAGGAAATTTATTAACGCCGCGGGAGTTTTCCGAATGCAAATTCGGTTTTGGTCGTAGTTTCGGCAAGTTTGCCGCCGAAAACGAAACTAAACCAAAACTCGTGTTTTTGCCGAAACTCAACCAAAACCGAACATTCGGTCGGACACTAATTATTATTAATATCCCAAATAATACACTTAGGCAGAATTTATAATTACAGTCCATACATAACCCAGGCAGACCCAGATCTAGGCAGAAACGTACATACGTGATAATGTGACAGGGACAAATAAGTTACGCTTGTGAGAAATGTTTTCATCTATTGTGGAGTGTAGACGAGGGTTGTACGGATGTCGAAACGTTGGCAAATGTATTTACAGAAATTTACAGAGGTAGGTACTCTGCGTACTTTGGACGTGAATAGATTATTTTGGTACTTTGTGTGGATTTTGTTGGGTTGTTTCTGGTTCGTGTGTGGTGCCAGTTATTCTGACAGTTTTAAAGGAACCAGGTGATTGCAGCCTTCTTGACTATCAATAAACCCCATTGTCAGTTGAGAATTCTTTGTAATCAATGTTAAAAATTACATCAGTTTTTTTTTTTTTTATTGAGATGAGTTTGCTCTAGACTCTAGTCTAGGTCATAGATGACAGAGACAAATTCGACGATGGAGCGTCCTTACCCAGAAGAAGTTGGCTTGTTTTAGGTAATGGTTGGGTATTTTGTAACAGTGGATTTCTTATTTATTTTTCACTATGTCGAAAATTTTCCCAAAGGGACATACTCCCGGAATAAAAACTATGCTACGTGTTATTCCAGACTCTAATCTATCTCCGTGCCTAATTTCATCAAGATCCACTCAGCCATTCTGACGTGATTGAGTAACAAACATACATCCATCCAAACTTTCTCATTTATAATATTATTAGGTATAGACTTTGAGCGTAAATAGTAATATTTTGGGTAAATAGAGGTCAATAAAATAATATTTGAGCAATTTTGAACGCTTTTTGCACCTCTTTCAGATTATATTTATAATTTTAATATAAAAATACACTAAGAGCCCAGTTTTTTTTAAATAGATGTCCAAAAGGCACATCTATTTTAAAAGGATGCCGTTCAAATTATAAGTTTTGATTTTAAAATGAAATAATATTTGACATTCTTTATCACACTTTTTCAAATATATTTCAAACAGCTTCTCTCACGAACTATTTCTAATTTCATTTTTCTTTGTCTACCCTCCAGATATTAAAATGACATTAATTCTCGTCAATGTCAATGTAACAGACGGAGTTATCAATTCCCGAGACTTTGGAAGTTCCATTTAATAATTTGCATGTATTTATGGAAAAATAATTCAATCGAAAATGTAATTAGTGAAAGGTAATTTTCTCTGTATTGTATGATAGAGGAGCTGGATAAGTTGATTCCTTTGGGATAGCAATTCGTTTCTAGAAACTGTTGGTGAATAGAACTATGCGTAGAATCGATTGTAATAAATAGTTATGTGCTTCGCGATTGCAACGCAAATTCAATTTTGTGATTGCGTTTCAAATTTCATAGGTATAAACCCATTAACAGTAAGTACCCAGTAACCCAGTAACATTGGAATAAAAGTACCTAGTACTAGCTTTTGCCTTACTTCGTACGCGCATATCCTGTTTTTTCCCGTTCCCGTTGTAATTTCGGGAAATCTTCTCTTAGTGCTCCCCTACACTCCCCAAGAAACCTTCATGCCAAATTTCAGCTTTCTACGACTAGCAGTTTCGGTTGTACGTTGTCTGCCAGTCACTCAGTCACTCAATTACTCAGTAACGAAAGAGTTTTAAATACATATATTTATAATTTAGCCTAAGCATAGAACAAACGAACCTCGTCAATCATGCTTGGCACTTGCATTGGATAAACTAACATTACATTATTTCTTCAAATTCAATAAGTTTTTAGTAACTGACGGAAACCAATTATTAAACTTCCTCCGTAAATCCGACCTTCTATCATCAGAAATCAAGAAAAATGTTTTTTTTTTCGGTATATGCGAGTCCTATCTTTAACAGTCTAGTAAACGTAGAAGCGCCTACCATTTCCTAGAATCATGTATTAAATTATATTTCTGGTTGGGCAGGAGTTGGATCACATACGTTCTGTATGGTGACGGTCGTAAAAGAATAGCACCATCCCATCACTTCCCGTGGGTGTCGTAAGAGGCAACTAAAGGACTCACCTGAGTATGGGCAGCAGCATTCTATACGCATTGCAACAGCTACACTGCGATCGTCAACCCGGCGACCGCCAAAAAGGGAGGCGGATGTCCAGCAGTGGACGACTTTTGGCTAATATTATGATTATGTGTCAATGAGAAGTTGGATCCAGCGTCACACAAAGAATGGAAACAGGCTGCCTGCATGTAGAATATTTGCTGCAAATAGACATATTTTCACTAAATCGTCTTGATTCCTGTTGAATACTGCTCAGATTTATTTTAATTCTTTACCATCTTTTTGCTTTAAACAAACACATTTTAAATAATTAGGTTATAAAACAGCAGCACTTAAAATTACAGTTGCTAAAATATTAAAGTTGTTAAATAACCCTGTGAATACTCGGTTTCCGTAACCGTTCCTCGGAAGTCTGCACATTTGTCCCTCGGGGATGGAATATACAGTATTTCTGTTAAAGTAGCTGTTTTTAATTTAATACTTTTAAGGTTTTTTATTTGCAGAAACCTGAATAAATCTCTCTTTCGTTTTTTTTATTTGGGAAACAGGGAGGATTGCAGTTGATTTATTATTATTTTTCCACCGTTTACCACGGTTTTGCCTGCACTTTTTAGGGTTCCGTAGTCCACAAGGAAGCCTTATAGTTTCGCCATGTCCGTCCATCTGTCTGTCTGTCTGTCCGTCCGCGGTCTAACTCAGAGACGCTTAGCGCTAGAAAGTTGAAATTTGGTATGGGTATATAACTTAATCACGCCGACAAAGTGGTAAAATAAAATTTTGAAATACATTTTTTTTAGGGTGATTTTTTAGGGTGGCGATGAATTTTATTTCATTGTCTACCCCATGGTGTGGAGTGTCGTTGGATAGGTCGTTTAAAAATATTGAGGGTTTGCTAAAACCATTTTCCGTCCAAGGATGCGAAATATTAAGCTAAAAAGTGGTAATTTTTGCTAGAGTCACTCTCTGCCAGCTAAACGGTTGTTTTTGGAGACGTGAAAAAATTCATAGTAGTAGCATATATAACGAATTTGAAAGGAAAACTATCGCAGCTAACAGCTTTACAAGTTAACGAGTAATATTCGACCAACTTATAAAATATAACTGATTAGGTAAAAATTTCGTAGTAACCCCGTAGAAAATGACTTCAAACTAAGTGTGTTTGTAACTTTATAATGTCATAGTAAATTTGCTATTTTTTGGCATGACCTAAGGGACGGCTAACTACGGAACCCTGTGCGTGGCTCGACACGCTCTTGGCCGGTTTTTCAGGATAAGATGTAGTATGACACTCAGTTTCTGTTTCAATCAATGGAAGATTTTTTGCAATACTCAGAAATAAACATTTACCTCTCATTACTCTCATTGGATTGTTTATATCTCCCCAAATATTATTCGTTTTATCCCCAAATGTATGTTAAAGGGTAAAATCTATAAGTCCGTGATAAGACCTGTCGTGCAATATGGATCAGAATGTTGGGCTGTGAAAAAGACGGATGAGAAAAGATTACATGTTGCGGAGATGAGGATGTTGAGATGGATGTGTGGAGTATTGTGAATGGATAAAGTGAGGAATGAGTTCATTAGAGGTAGTTTAAAAGTGGCGCCAGTAACGGAAAAGTTAAAAGGGAACTTCTTCAAATCTTGGTATCGTCATGTGAAGAGGAAGGATAAAATGCACGTAACTAAAAGAGTTATGAACATAAATGTGGATGGATGTACAGGGAGAGGGAAGCCAAAGAAAACATGGATGGATTGTGTTAGAAGTGATATGAAAGAAAAGGGAGTTAGTGATAACGTGACGGCTGACAGGACAGAATGGAAGAAAAAAACGTGTTGCGCCGACCCTAAGTAACATGTGATAAGGGCAGGAAGATGATGATGATATCTCCCCAAATATTAATACAACTCATCTTTATCTACATACTTTACAGATCCCCTATTAAAAATATATAGTTCAGCGAATAATACGTCAATGAGGCTTTTGAAACCGTTGGTTATTTCTGTAAATGTTGAAAATCTACGTTCCACACATATCCCACAAATTAAAATCACGATTCCATAACTTGTGCACAAATAAATTTTCAAATATTCCATTCGTAACATTGGATAAGTCAAGCAAAGTTATAATTGGCTAAGTTTAACATCTTGAATGTGTGGTGAGGTATAAAGTAACAATAAAAGCTCAGATTCGTTATTATATAGAAATGAAATGTGGGAGAATCTTGCTGGATTATGTTTGCATGAAAACTTTTGTAAGTAAAGTTTTCGCACGGCTAGTTATTTACTTCGTTTTAATAAGCGATGCATTTTAAGTTTAGGATTTTTTTGATTCTCCATTTATCTCATGCATTTTTTTTTAATTTTTTATTGTCATTGCTTATAGTAGTTATTTATTTTAATTAGTTTCGGCACTAATAATAATGGCGATCAATTTTATTATAATTTAATTGCACGCACACAGAATATTATTAAAGATTTTTTTTTAAATAGATCTGCTCACTGAAACTGCATAAAAAGAAATCCCAATTTTTTACCAGAGTAATATTCTATGAGTCTGCAATTCGACGTGCATGTGACGAGTTCCCAAAATAAAAAGTAAGATGCTTACTAAGAAAGGGGACTATACTCAACGTGTCTTGTTAATGTTTAATCATTATGCGGAATTTACTATTTGTCTCGGGGTAAGCCTGGGTTAGCTATTTTTTGGCCTGGTCTATCCCAACTTCCAGGAAGCTTCGGAAATCCCAAAAGCTTTCCAGGTAAATGAAACCATTTTTTTTAAGTAAATTATTAACCAAGTAAAGAACTGTGTACCGAGAAAAATGACGTCAGGCACGATTCACGGTTCGGCAATCGATAATGATTAGCTCAGACCAAAAAAAAAAATGTGAAAAGAATAGACAAGCTGTGGTTTCGGTCGACAGCTGTCATGCGATTAAAGAACAGGTGCTCTTCGTCCTCAATCAAACTTAAGGAAGCCAGGTGTGTGGGTAACGTGACAATACAACCTGTGTGGTGCATGTAACTGGCAGACAAGTTATAAAATATGAGCTCTACCATAAAATAATAAGCCTGTATTGCTGAAACTTAATTTTAACATTTCCTTAACTCTACCTACAATTTAACTTTATCTAAATTTAACATATTTATTTTTACTTTATCTTAACTTAATTAATTTTATTTAAGCTTTATCTTTTCAGCTTGTCCTTCGACAAAGGTCTCCTCTAATGCTTTCCATTTTGTCTTGTCTTTTGCAATACGTGTCTATTCTTGACCTGCTATCTTTTTCATGTCGTCTTCCCAGCGTTTAGTTTGTCTACCTCTGCTCCTTTTACTATCACGCGGGTACCATTTCGTTACTAACCTTGTCCACTTCATTGTCCCTTCCCTTAACATGTGCCCTGTCCACTTCACTATCCCTTCCCTTAGCATATGTCCTGTCCACTTCACCATCCCTTCCCTTGGCATTTATTCTGTCCTCTTCACTATCTCTTCCCTTAGTATGTGTCCTGTCCATCTCCATTTCAGGTTTTTGTATTCTGAATGTATATTTTTTAATTTTGTTTTGCTCTTTGTACTCTCTAATCTAATCTTGTCTCTTCTTTTCACTCCAAGATATACTTAGTGCCAATTCTACTTTTTGCAGTGAAAAATTCTTTAGGCGCGTTGGGCATTTTTGAGATGGGAAAAACCATCTAACTCGCGACACTGTTACCGTAACCGACACCTCTGTGTATAACGTAGTATTTTACTAGTGTCGTGGGTTAATTTCAGTTTTTTAGGTTTTGTAAAGGGAGCCCAAATTTTGGTTATTTTTGCATTGGACTTACCGTTTTCGATATAGTCAAGTCTCGAGTCGATCGCTACGATAACACGCAGCGCGCGTTCGGCGACGGTAGCGGATCTTGAAGCGCGTTTGGCATTTTAGTTCAAGTTTACACTTTTGTCGGCACTCCCAGAGTGCCACTGTTTTTTTTAAGCAACGTTCGCATTCTCATTTCTGTTGCAATCTGTCAAAAATGAACCCCTTTTTGACATACTGCAACTGAGATGCGAGTACGAACGCAGCTGTAAAATATTTTTATAGGGCAGATTTGTGAAAGCTCTCGTTGATAGCCGGACGACAATATAAGTATTCTACCGTAAGTTGCGAGTTGTTTTATGGTAAGTTGAAGAGTAGCACTGTGTTCTATATCTACGGATCTACAGTAACAATACATCGGTGAATCCCTTTGGAGAACAGTTGCCTATAGCCGGTGGTAATCACTTCTCAATTGATGGGCCAATCGGCTTATGGTCGGTATGTATGACATGTGCTAAGCAAACCACAGGTGACATACCCACTGGCTTCTATATTCCATAACTAAAATATATGTATATCACAGCATCATAACCGCATACCTGTGGGTTAGACTTTACTTAGTTCACCCGAATTCCGTTAATGTTTAAGTCCTGCAGGCAAGCTTACCTTTTACCAATAACCAGACACAAATTCAGACTCTAGGCCATTACCTGAGAAATAGCAGAAAAAACCGGCGAAGTGCTAGTCGGTGTCGCGCATGAAGGGATCCGTATCATCGCCACTTTTTAAAGCGAATATTGTCATACAATTTCTGTCAGCACAACAAGCGGCCCCGTTGCCGTTTAGCACGGAACCCTAAAAAGACCCCAATCACAGTGTGCGATCCAGGAATCGAACCAATAACCTTCTTGCTCAGGCTGTGGTGCTTGTTACAACTGGACCGGACAAAGCGATGCCAGTAACGACTTATTAGAGATCGACAAGAAAAATGATATCAAAACTTTATGAAGAAGTTGTAAATATGTGTAGGTATGGCGTATAACAGTTAGTATCGCTTTTTCTTACAACTGCAAAATCCACAAACTACCTAACAACTTGGCAATAAAACTAAGTACCCATTTCCCCGTAGCACAGATGTCTTACTTTGTTACCAGTTAAGCACTCTAGCACCTTTTCACACTTCCACAATAATTACACCAACCACACCAACTTCAAAGGCATTACAAATCCCCGAAACCGCGTTTTTTCTAGAAAACACTAATAAATACATGTCAAACTTTATAATCCCCTTTGTTCTGCACGCCATTGTTTAAAATCGGCCTTGTTTCTTTGAACTAAGGTTGCTAATCGATTAGCAGAGCGGCAGGTGATTAGTTTATTGCTATATTTATTATTACATGGCACCTGATGGGATCGCAGTGGTACATTCAGTCAGTGTTGGAACGGCGAGCGAATAAGTTGTATGGAAAGTTAATAGTCCAGGTACAATCAAGTACTGAAGTGCTAGTGTTATTGGATTAATAGCCATTGTGATCGTCCTGGGATCTTTTGTGACAGGTTGGTGTTGTTTTAACTAGTTACCTATTGGTTAAGGTTTCTGGTATATTGAAAAGTAATTAAGAGCGTTTACTCCTCACGGTGTTTCATACATACTTTCCTTATTGTAGAAAATGATGGAATGATTTTCGAAAAAGAGTTCAGGAGGAGAGAGCGATTTCTGTAGAAAACTTAAAATCGCTGTCTCTCTCCCTCTTCTTTTCGAAAATTTCTCAATTAGAGACCTGGATATCTAGCGCATGCATACCAAGTTTCATTACAATCAGTTAATTCATTTCCAAGAACAAGGACTTGAAAGTTTGTATGAAACACCGTGATGAGTAAATGCTCTTATGTGTATCTAAAGAGTCAAACAAAATAAGTTTTATTTACGTTTTATAGTAGGTAATTATTTCATTCGATATCAAAACGCATCTCATCTGCTAAGATTTGCCATTTAATCATTTTATTTGACCCCGTAGTACCTATTTAGTTTTGAATGTTAATCTAATCTTTAATCATTCTGGACCGACAAACGTTATAAGTTACTTATAACGTTTTACTCATCATCTGCCTAGCGTTTTTTCCAACTATATTAGGGTCGGCTTCCAGTCAAACCGAATTCAGCTGAATACCAGTATTTTACGTGGAACGGCTGCCTACCAGACCTTCACAACCCATTAACTGGGTAACACGGTAGTTCTTGGCAAGACTGGAGTCAGATTTACTGGCTTCTGAAAATCTGTAACGACTGCCAAAGATCTTAATGTGCTTTCCGAAACACGAAGGAATCTCGATATGTTAAGATGGTCACCCATCCACAGACCAACCTTGGCAAGCGTTGCTTAAACTTGATCGACCAGTGCGGCTGTTATTTAAATATTTAAAAATATTGCTTTCAAAACTGAACTAGAAATCGTTCAACATGTCACCTCAATCAATATTCAATGCCAAGACAAGCTTTTGTGAGAAATCCCTGGAGTTGCGCTGGCGCATAAGCATGACGTTAACGAAACGCTTGCGCTTTGTTTATAAAATAATAACACATGTACAAAATTGCACGTGTAAAATTACAAAACAGCTTCATTGAGGTGTCATTCTGGAATAATATTCTGGTGAGGATATAGGAAGGGAAACTTTCAGCAGTTTATTTTAAAACTGTAGGAAAGAACGTAACATTGAGCTTTCTTTATGTCAGCCTTCAAAATTCAAAACGCATTTCAAATGACAACCATCAGACTTGACAAATGACAGACGACACCGCTCCGCACGCGAAAAAAAAGAATGAAGACCGAGATAAGGTTAATGAAGGAAGTGATATTATATGTACTATTAATTAACATAAATACAATCAAACTAACCATTAAACATGGTGAGGTGGTCGGCAGATATGACTACCGTACCATATGGACTAATATGGTATTCGTATACAGGTATGAATTACATAAATATCTACAATGTTACATAGATGCAAGGGCCACAGTCAAAGACAAAGCAGTCTTACCTACCTGTAATGACAATGTAGGATTGAAGGCTCGTTTAACGTTGAAAGTTATACTATTGTTTGAACAGATGGTATAGCTACAGTATCCTCGTTATGGTTTTTTTTACAAGCAGATGTTACCTTAACGGACCCGTTTTTTTGGTCACTTTGTATCACGTTGTCAAACACTGCTTCGCTTGCAGCGTTCATAAATTTCTCAACTAGAGCATTCCTTATCTAAAAAATATAAAGGTTAACGTTTGGTAGGCTTTATTTTGGTCTGCTGTTTAAAATTAACGTAACATCGAAAGAGAAGCTAGATTTCAATAAATCATGTACACTCAATATAAAGGTTCTTTCCTGGTACCCAACACAAAACGTTTAGTTTAACATGAAAAAACCTAGTTTTTCTATCACTACAGATTAGCAGCATTTTCATAGAAATCAATACAAGCCCATGCCCAAATGCCAAATTCCTCTTATTGGATTAAGATAATCTTGTTTCCGCTATTGTATCCTCCATTTCGGATTACACTAATCCCCCTTTGACACTAATATGGTTGAACACAAAACCTAGTAACTTAAATTGAACAAAAATTCGCGTATTTGTCTTATCTCAAGAACAATTGAAAGGATTCAAAAACGAGTTTTCTCAGTCATAAATTTCGTTGGCTTGCAGATTTCGTGGTATAACAAATTGGGTCCAGATAAAGGGTGCCAAAGGTAAAGGTAAAATTGTATGGGAAATAGTTCCATAAGGTTTTATGTTTTATTCGTGCTCTGTGGTTATCCTTTGTCTTTTATGGGATTTGGGTTATCTCCGTTTTGAAAGGTTTCCGTTAGTCTTTTATAGGTTATGTTTTTAGATCACGTTGATTTTGGGTAGTAGAGATTTTTGTTTTATAAAAGTATGACTTTCAGTTGTTTATCGGTTACTGTCTGCCCTTTAGTTCTATGACAATTGCATGATTGCCTGACTTTCCCGAAAGTCAACAAACAAAAAGTGTAATCACGGGTTTCGTAACATTAGGTGATGACATAATAGGAAATACTTTACAACTACTTAGATACCAGCAAATAGTAACGTAACATTGCATTAGTTCAAGTAGTTATACGAGAAAGAATGGCTGTATTAAAAAAATACGTAAATCCAAAGATTGTTTTAAAATATTTGTTCGCAAAGTAGTATTAATGAATTAGTTACTTTAAGTGTTTCTGTGTGATGAAACACTAGTTAACTTAAGTAAAAAACAACGTAAATATGAATTACAAATGGCTGTATCTAAAAATACGTAAATCCAGAGATTGTTATAGATTAAAATGTTTGTTCGCAAAGTAGTATTAATGAATTAGTTACTTTTAGTGTTTCTGTATGATGAAACACTAGTTAAATTAAATAAAAAATAACGTTAATATGAAGTTAAAGAGCACCCCACAAAGCTTTCGATTAATTCTTTCTAAAACAATCGCCCAAGTTTGTCAAACACATAGACATTTGTTTTTATTACAAAAAAGTACATGATATAAGCGCGAACAATTATAAATGTTATTACAGCAATGTAGTGTTATTACTAGAAATATAAACTGTCCACCGGTATGTTGGCAGTGACAGCATTGTCCAACCACGTGTTGATTTTTCTATGAATAGTTGATTAAACAATTGTATTTAAAACCATAACTTCATTGAAGAAAGGCACCTGACTTGTAATGAATGTAACTCTGATTGCATTTCTTTGAGTCTTTGACTAGTACTGCAATGTGTGTTTCTTGATCATTTATAACAAAAAAGTCGCTTACACAAAAGTTACCAAAGAAACTATGGATACAATAAAAACGGTTCTAGTCATTCTAAAGGTATAAGTATTTTAAGAAAACCGTACCATTACTGCAACAAAAGGCAATTGCAATATGCATTAAGTATCCAATATACTTAACGATGAATCGCCATGCCGCACTAATTAAAAATCACTTAGGTCGGTCAATAACTAATCGAAAAATAATTGTTCACGTAAGACTACAAATAAGAAATATTGCGCAACGCTTCTATCAGCCCATAAATGACTAACATTGCGCAATTCTTGTTACAATACACTCACAATTAATGTCGTCATTTTATCGTTACAGATCCAAAATGGAAGCAATAATGTCAGAGAACGCTACAAAAGAAAATATAATGCAGCCAGCGACACTTCAAGAGGCAATAAACATTATTAAATTCCTGAACACGACACATAAACAAGAAGTTGTGAGGCTTAAAGAAGCATATACGAAACAAGCTGATGTAATAAAGAAATTGGAATCGAATAGGAAAAAGGAATTGGAATTCTTATCGGGTGAATTGAAAAAATACGAAGTGAATTTAGCTCTAAGAACAGAATGGGTAACCGAACAACTGGCACTGAAAGATTTAATAATACAAAGTCAAGCGGAAAAAATTGAAGAATTAACTAGTCAGTTGAAAAATAGATCAACAGTAAGTGTGCCAGAAATTAATATCATGGTTGATTCCAATTCTGACTCAGGTGTAGCGTTAGAAAACGAAGACTGCAAAGCCGAAGAGACCAAACCTGAGGTGAAAACTACCAGAAAATGTAGTCGAAGATTTGGGGATACTATAAGTTTTCTCAGAAGGGTTGACTTTTCTCCAATAAAATATAAACCATCAAATCGAGAAGGTGCTAAAAAGAAGGATGATAATAAGAAGAATAAATTACAAGTGCCGACTCCACATAATAGGATCTTTAATCGTCAAACTAGTAATGAGAAGTCTCCTAGTGAAGATGAGAGACACATGACTGATGAATCAATTTTCTTCGATGCTAATGTTGAGCCTGTGATACTACGACCAAACAAAGTGAACGACAGTATGAACAATCATTTCTCTGATGATGGCAGCGAAGATACCAGTGAAGAAATCTTCGATAGAGTGATGACCAGAAGCAGTGTACGAAGATCCGTCAAAGCTAATCCTAAATATAAGAAAATAAACAGGACTAAATCAAAACTTTTGGAACATGTCAAAGTAAATATTGTTGATTGAAAATGTAACACGCAAAATGATATATTACAAATTACAGAACCATTCTATTGTATCTAAAATTATTAAAGGCTGATATATAATTAGTCTTGTTTTTTATTTTCCTCTTTTTTGAACTATTGACTTAATCCTTTACTGGCCAGCATTTAGTTTTTTTAATTAACTTTTAGTTTTAGCTGCAATCAAAGTGGAAGATGTAGCAATCATTAATTTATCAATCACCTAAAGCTAGCTTTAGAGTTTATACGATCAAAGTTTGCAAGGCAATAAAATTGGAAAAGGTCAGAGCATTTAAATTTAAATTAACTCATCCCTCACATTTTGCTTGAAATAAATCGACAGAAACTGTATGCATGCAAGCCGTACAGAAATAAACCTCGGCAAAGGTCAAAGGGTGGGCAGAGGAAATAAATAATTTATACTCGATTGAGTTGCTGACAAATAAATTGGGGGCAGAACCCACACGATAAATATTTGCATACTGAAATAGATGTTTCTTGTTTTCCAAAAGGTAAATCTGCCTTCTGAAATAAGCTTAACGCAACATAAAACGATGACATAAATCAAATCACGTCTGATTTTTTGTTAACTGCCTCGATTACTTGAACCACCTCCTTATTCTAGCCGTGGCACAACTTATTCTAGAGGTGACACGACTGCTGAGAACGTGGTGCTAGGTTCATTTGCGAGGTCCGGCATATAATCAGTGCCTTTGACTATTAGAAATACCTCAATAGCAGCCTAGAGTGGTAATTTAACCTTTATAACCCGAAGCACCTTGATCATCGACAGCGCTGCCAGCCATGGACTGACAGTTCGAACTAATAAAACTATAATTTTTATTTTATAACTTCAGATATTATCCTCTAAAACTTATGGTGACTTTCATAGGTCATTCATTATAGACACAACGGATCTCCATCCAGCTTAACTTGATCACAGCGCTGCCAGCCATGGTCTGACAATAAGCCAGTAATTATGAGATGGGGCCCGCTAGGGCCAGAGCCTATCAGGGTTGCGGAATTTGTTCGAAAGAGTGACCGCGGCACTGGAACGCAAAGGGCTTTAGAAGGAACATGGATAGGTTTTAGTCAGCAAGAGTCCGACATGACTTTCCGCTCCACCCAGAGCGGAAGAAGTCATTTGATGATTTCACATCCTTAAAAGAAAAAAGCCCGTAATTAAATTTTACTATAGGGTACAGTCGTATCGTCTCTAGTACGTAAAGCTGCCATAACAAAGCATCAACTGCAACAAAATGCCAATAAAACAACCTGCTTAAGAGCCGTCAACCGACGCTTAACTTAACATCACTCTAACACAAAGATCAAGTTAAAGACTGGACATAATAAAGTTATCTCCGACGATAACAATCAACATGAAACTAGTGCTGTAAAACAAGTTACACCGACAAAGTTAAATTGTTAGTAAACACTGCTACAGTTATGTTCGTGTAACTATTTAGTAAGTGGTAATTTTGTGTTTATTTCTGTATTTAAATGAGACTGAGCTGACGTTAATTTTATAGGTGTTGAACTTACTTTGAAAGAAGAGGATTGGACTTAATTTTATTTTTATTTTCTACTAATTTATTTTAATTTTAATTTCTACCTAGTAGCTTATGTGTTAATCCAGGGAGTCAGCTTCCTGCATATCATATGTTATCAAAATTGGTCCATCCGTTTGCGCGTGCAGAAGTAACAAACATACACACACACACTCACAAACTTTCGCCTTTATAATATTAGTGTGATATTAATATATTAATATTATATACTAGCTGCGGCCCGCGGTGTTACCCGCGATTTATCAGTCACACACATAAACTTTCGCCTTTATATTATTATATATATATATCATTAATAATATTATAAATATTATTAGTGTGATTATTGATAAGCTCGCGTTTGACTACAATATCACCTGATAGAAAGCAATGATGAAGCCGACAGTGAAGCACGCCTGCTTAGAAGTAATATAGAAGTCCCCAAGCTGTATCTTTTGGTTATTGGGAAACATAGACTCAGGTTTAAACCACCCCTGTGTTCCATCTCCCACCTACGCCGGGGATCGCGGGAACGTGTGCGACATCCGCAAGAGGGGCACACGGGAACACCATGCGCCGCCACCTCGGGTCCGGATGAATGGGGGGCGACGGACATCCCCAAGTCTGTCGCCCCTGGACCCAGTTAGGGGGGCCGGAAGAGGGCAGCGTATGCCCTCCTCCGACGCCCGATGCGCCTGCTGCGGGCCGGAAGAGCGGTCGTGACCTCCCTCTCCCTTTCCGCAGCCTCCTTCTGCGCGATAACTGTCTCCCAGAAGGAGACCACCGCGTCCCAGGACTCCTCACCGCCCTACCAAGCTGTACATAATAAAAGTATTGTAGTATAGTAGTTTTTACGACGTTTCGATTTGGTATCTCAAGTATCTTTTATTCCCTTATTTCATCTGAACGACGTCCACTGCTGAAGACAGACTTTACCTGAGCGGTTTTCGCATCGACCAGTCCTGTTTCTTTTTCTGCTTTTGCCTTATTTTTTAGTAATAGATGTTTTTTCATACAAAGTCGGATACTTTGACGAAAAAAAGCTGATAATACAGGTCTACGATTATAAAGTTTTTTTAGTAATTTTATATGAAACTGGTAAATGTTGACCTATATATTGCAAATATGAACTTTATTTTAATGTGTCACGTCTCATTTTTTATCGTTATATGTTTAAATAAAGATTCCATAGCCTACTTATATTTAAAAATATATATTAATGTAGGTATATTGGTCAACTCACTGTTTTATTTAAATCTTTCATTATTTCATAGTCAATATTAAGGACGACGATTTCGATTCATATGATGATGAACTACTGGTAGATGATATGTAGAGATGAGATAAAAATTCTTAAACGAAAACCAACAAAACGCAGTTTCTTTTCAAAGAAAAACGTTGTAATTGTTGTTTTTTTTTTTTTTTGTTTTTTTCTTTATGGAAATTGCTATAGTCTCATAAAAGTAAGAAAAAAAGAATCAGTTTTGTAGTTATTTCTCTCTCGGGCCTGCGGACGGCGAGCGTTGGGTGTTTCGCTGTCCGATCACCACCAGGCCCGGGTCGATGGCGCGTTGTGTTTCACGCGCGCCTCAAAGAGATGTCAGCAAAGAGGACGGGGCCAGAGCCTGCCAGGGTTGCGGAATTTGTTCGAAAGAGTCACCGCGGCCCTGGAAAGCAAAGGGCTTTAGAAGGAATACGGATGGGTTTTAGTCAGTAAGAGTCTGACACGCCCTTCCGCTCCACCCAGAGCGGAAGAAGTCATTTGATGATTTCCCATCCTTAAAAAAAAAAAAAAAAAGTTATTTCTCTCTAAACACACTTCTGACAAGTGTGACGTGATATACATACTATGTATGTAATGTGGTTGCTATTTTATATTTGTTTTGAAACAATCTCAATGAATATAAATTATGAAAATAACTTTACAAAAAAAATTTCTTAGTACTTATAGCGTAAATGTCAAAATTTGAACCATGTTTCGTGTAAAAGGTCAATTTAGAACACACAAAAAATAATACAATTTTAAAGAACGTAACTACAAATTCTAAAAACACGGTTAAAGTAACAAGACCGGCCGTATTATTACAAAAACAAAACTCTTTTTCTTCTTCGCAGCCTTCAAGCTTTTCGGAAAACGGTTTTATAATAAATTCGTCAAAACTTTTACTTCTCTAAAGCCCCGTGTACAGGAGCAATATAAGTTTCCAACAAAAAATACGATCTCGGCGCAAACAAGATTCACTTGACAATTCAAAGTAATTCCTTTTAAAGTTAAAAGGTACTAAAGGAGGACTTTATTTATGTCCTTCCCTTAGGTGTCCTTAAAGCCTGCGACATTATTCGTCCAAATATCTTGTTTAAGAAATGCGTCTCCTGCGAATTTCTTGTCGTTTGAATGGATATTGGGAGGCAAAGTGACGATAGAAAAGTAATTGAAGTATAGCTACAAAGCTTCAGCCGTGTAAACTTAAGAAGTATATAATTGGATCTCTCTTGAAGGATACCTACAACGATCCATTTGTTAAAAATTTGGTTAAAACAAAGAAAAGTGAAGATGCTACTAATTCCCTACTTGCACACATAGAAGCCAATTAGGATAGTAAGTTTGTACCACACAAGAGTCCCTCCCAGCATTATGCTGAGCGATGACCGTAGATGTGACGCATATTTTTCCTGTGATACTTTTTTTCTATGCGTCTTATTATGGCGCATCAGGAACTAGACTAATATTTTTGTAATTTTTTAAATTGAATTATGTGTACCTACTTATTTCTACTCTATCTATCTATACTTATTCTGAAGAGTTTGTATGAACGCGCTAATCTCCGGTACTACCAGGCGGATTTGGACAATTCTTATTATAGCCATAATGGTACTATTACATTATACGGAAAAGGGAAAACACGTGATATGCGCGTACGAAGTCGCGGGCAAAAGCTATATATACTGATCTATAGTATAATATAATAAAGCTGAAGAGTTTGTTTATTTGTTTGAACACGCTAGTCTCTGGAACTACCAGACGGATTTGGAAAATTATTTTTGTACATGATAGCCACATTCATGAGCAGTGATAGGAATAGGTAGTGCTTATTAGCCTAAAGTTTGAAGAACAGAGACAAGAAACGGAGACTTCCTTAGTACTATATTTTTTCCCGGACATCTGCCCGGACAACACTTAAATACATTAAAAAAATATGTTATTTGGAATAAGTTCGTGTTGTTTACCTAAAGTTTGCGACTAGACATAACATAACACAGTCGTTACAACTATCAAATTTTCCGAAAGTTTTCTTTTTAGAGAACATTTTGTAAATGACTTGTTGATCTTAAAACTATGAAACGCAGTCTTTGTTTAAAGAGCCGTACACGTTTCGAAGTAAATATCTGTTTTCTAGCTCGCTCTTGGCCACGTTTGTTGAGATTTCTAAAGTTCAAGTGT